>JACBWW010000007.1:2412260-2620289 GCA_020086605.1 Lanius collurio | reverse complement strand
ACTGGATGTTTCACAGCTATTTTATATATCTATATTTATATATATATGTATATGTGTGTGTAAATAAATAAAAGACATCTATCTATTCAGTGTCCTGTGCCTTAAATACACAATCAGTCCTCTTAAATATAAACTCTTACCTGAAACAACTACACTCTTGCATGTAACAGGAAAAAGTACAATGTAAGCCCACTTGTCACATGGCCTCTGACATCCCCACTGGACACTACAGTCTGGCACCTATACATCCCATACAGGATCTAGCAGGTGTATAATGACCAGCCAGCTGGCTGACACTACATGGACCAAGATAGAGGAGGGGAGAGATTAGAGATAGGCAGAGGTTCCCCTCTCAGGGGAAGAAAGTACTGTTTCATTTCCTAGCTTCAGCAGTCACAGAATAGGAAATCTAGCACCTTTGGGAACCTTCTCTTTCTTTCCATTCTGACAACTGGCCAATAGCTTCAGAAATTATTTTACGGAAAGGAAGATGCATTTGACAAGTCAGCTGACAGACAGAGATCAAGCCTTTGACCTCTACCTCTTCCTGTTTGGAAACCAGGATAAAATGTCCTTGTGAGTAAAACTCAGGTAATGCAAGTGTGAATTTGTTCTATTCAATCCTTATTTTTCATTCACTAAGAGCAGTGTTTCTTCCAGGATGGATAAATCCAAACCATCTGCACAATGAAGAATAAAGTAGATGCTAAAGGTAGATACCAAGAAATCTTGGCTGCTCTGAGACATCTGGGTGTGAAAGCTTAATGCAGACTTACCTATTCCGTTTTGTGATACCTACATTCTGTCTGGTACCTGCAATACCTTTTTAAAGTTAATTCAAGGCACAGTTAAGCCACCATGCATTTACCACATTCTCATTAGTTTTTCCCATTAATTTTTGAATAGCATTTCTAATTGGCTATCTCTAGTTTAAAATATTAAGCAGAAACAAGCAAATCACCTAATTCCATCCATGCTCCATTCCTGTCATTACATACATTTTAAATTACCAGTTTAATACCTTATCTCACTTGCACTCATCTGGCATGGGCAGCAGGGTATGAGGGAAAGAAGAGAAAGTCAAAAAAGGGAGAGAGGAGAACTAAAAATGTGCAGTACTGGAACAGACCTCTGCCTCTCCATAACACGGCAAGACAGCATTTCATTGCCTGGCTGTGAGTCCCATAGTAAATACACTTTTACTTCTGAAATCAGGAAGTTTTAATTGCAGTTTGCCTTGTACTGCTTAGATGAGGAAATGTCCTTCCCCACCCAAGCACTGCTCAGGATCCAAAGCCTAAATCATTCATGAAGAAAGAATCATCAGATTCTAAGCTGTCAGTCATCAGAATGATACTTTACATGCATACTATGCTATTATTTGCTGTACATACAAAAACATTTCTCATTCTCCGGACAAGTTTTTCTTTCATGACAGTCTACCACAACCGCTACTTGTAACATTTGACAGAGTGCCCCTTTCTGCTGAAATATACTCAGATCCTTCATGAAGTCTCTGTATTTACAAAGTTTTCTTTGAAGATGCCTTAATTACAGGAAGGTTTGTGACTTTTTATAATTAAGAGTTAAGAGAAGCCAAGAAAAAGATGATTAGTACTCACAACATTAATCTTTTTGCTGCACCTAACAACTTCATTTACCATATTAGACACAAACCCTTGTGGAGTTGCTGTTCTGTTGAGCTGACGTTAATGTACTTGCTAGAAAGTTACTTCTACCTCTTCTGTTCTCCTCTGAGATGTAACAGATGGGCTCTCAGGAAATTGAATCTGATAGCAAACACACTCACTGACTTCAGTGAGCTCTTACAAGGCTAAAACAGAAAAATAAGGTTCACAAGTGACAAAGAAACCCAACACATTCATTTAAATACAAAGGCTTCTTTGACAGTAGGAAAGAATTCCCGCTTCAGCAATGAGTTTTAGAAAACATACTGTCTTTTAATATTATTATTATCATCACTTAAGAAAGATGTATTTTAACAATTTCCAGAACAGATTTTACATAGACTGCTTTCATCAGTGGCAGGGAATAGCACCACTAACAATACACATTGAACAACAGATTCCAGCCCTTAACTTCCCAGCACAGTTGAGCAGCTTATGCTACATTACTTTGGTAATGCAAAAAGAACCCAAAAAATAGAGATATTTTTAACCTGGACTCTCTAAGTCTCCACAGAAATGAGGCTTAGGCAGTCCCTCATCTGTTCACTTGTCACATTTAAATTTGCTGGCCAATTTCAACTAAATTTGATAAAAAGTTTGGATACTCAAAAATAATAAAGCTCCTGCAAATTCTACAAAAATCAGAAGCTGAGTACAAAAGAGACATCTACATAATGCTTATAGGTGAAGGCAGAGAACTTTTAACCAATCTATTCTCCATTACCTCATTAATGAAATAAAAACACTCGGCATGTGTGTATTTGAGAATATATTGTGTTTATGCATATTTGAGTATATATACACCATATATATTCAAAAGCTCACAGAAAAGTCTGCTTTAGACAGCCCTGCTTGAGGAAAGGATGTGGACTAAATGATCTTTCTTGTCTGACATGCAAAATTCCAGGGTGGAGTGCTGGTGTCATGTGTAGCTTCAGAGAAGCCACACCAAATGATATCAAACAGGGACGCTAGAAAAGGATCTCAAGGGGAGGAGGAAGACATCTTTAAAAGGTGAAGGACGTAAATCCAAAGGCAATTCAGTTTTAGCCATTATGCTATTAATGATCCTTTTTCTTCAGTGATCTTCAGAATTTCACTGAAGAATTGTCACTTCACTGTTTATGTGTTATTAGAAGAATCATTTTGGAAATAATCTCTAGGGTTACAAGCTACACAAATGTCATTACATTAGCGTAAAACATAGTTTTGATAGCAAAGACCATTCCTCAAACCTTTTACACTGATGTGAATGTGCCTACATGAGGAGCTGCACAGCTTTTGAAAACACATACTCTTTATCAAATGAAGAAATAAATACAAAAATGTAGAGATGAGGCTTAGACCTGCCATCTTGGTGGAGGAGAGTATTGGAGAACCAATTCTGAAACAATTGCCAGGGAGAAAAAGTGAGAACCAGTAAACTACAGAAAATGAGGAATTTAGGGAGATGATGAAACTTTTCCATCCTAACTGAATGTTCCAGAAGAGCCTTGTACAAGCAAAAGAGTAAGAGTGGGGTCTGTGTGATCCATGGCTGGATCCTCCCCACCAGCAGACCACTCATATGCACATTTCCTGGACAAAGTGTATATTCATTTGTGAAAGAAGTTGAGAAGAAGACAAAGGCATTGTGTAGCCAACAGCAGATTCAGGGTGGAAGCCTGGTAAGGAGAAAGGTGACAGATCATAGGAGCAGGATTAGTCCCTAGAGTGGACATGCAAAATGAGGCATCTGCAAGGGAGTTTCATCTAAACTCCTCTTAGAAACAATGGGCCATCAAATCCACTAATTCATGAGGACTGGAACAACCCTACCCTAGCCAAGTCAAATAACTTAACCACAGCAACAAATGGGATAGACGAGGGCTTCAGAAGCCTAAGAAATACCAGGCTTAAAATCTGTGTCTAGGCAAGAACTAGACTACAGCTCACAGAGCCGGCTAGATGCTGACAATGGCAGTGACACACAGCAGGAATCAGAAGCTGCAAGGCTAAGAAACAGCATCAATGCTGGAAAATAGTGGAAAGCATGAAAACCTCACAGCGGTGAGTGCTTGGATGGGGCACTGGATCCAAGCAAGGAACTATGATAGAGTTCAAAGAGAGTAAGGAAAAGCAAATCTTGATATGGTTTGGATTAGCACACCAAGTTCCTAAAACTGTTGAAGGGCTACTCTGGCACATTGTACTTAGATTCAGAACTCCTGGAGGAGTAACAAAAGCTGAAGGGTTCTCTAGATTGTGCCTAATTTTAAAAAAGAAAGCAGCATGGAAATATCACAAAACTTTTGCAAAATATCATAGAAAAGAAAAGCTTTGTGGGTAATCTCAACACTATTTAACAGCACTGTAGTAAAAGGTAAAATAATGCACACTATCTACCAAGGTATTTGAGAAAATACAAGTGAAAACCATATAGCTGAGCAAAATAGTAACAGGCTGTTAGAAGAAAAAAAAAATATTTGGCCTGTTGAAATTAAAAAATTATAATTCTGACAGGCCAACAAACTAAAGACAGTAAATCATGCCCAAAGATATTTAAGGAACAATCTGGAGAAGACACAAAAACTAATAATGTCACTTTCCAAATATAAGTTCCATCACACCAGAAGACTAATATGTCTAATGGACACCAACCTTTAATAAGACGTTGGAAAGTACAAAACATTAAGCCTTGTAAATGACTCCAGAGAAAGTCAGAGGAACTATTCTGAAATACATTGTTACTGACTACACAGACAAATAAATCTTGTGAAAGGTTTAAAGCTTTTATAAATCGGTATCATGACTGACAAACCTTAAAATATTCCACATGCAAGAAAAGCAAATTAGAAATCCCACCAAGCACTATCAGTGTCCTTCACAAAAAGCTCTCAAAGACACAAAGCAGCCACAGGGTAAGAGTGATGTCGTTGCTTGGATATATAACTTTATGAAGGCCAGAACACCAAATAAATGGATAGCACTCCTCCTGGAAACACACTGCCTAGAAGTACTTTGCAGGAATCTCTTCAGATCCACTCTACTCTGTTATCTATAGGCAAACTAATTATTCAGCAGCATGAGCAGAGAACATCATGGCCTGGTATAAATTCATGGAATAACTGCATCTGCAATAGTCTGGGCACTTCTGATTCCTCTTAGTACAGAAAGGATGTAAATGGGAAAGTTACTGAGAAGGACAGCAAGCACCTTCAAACACATGGAATATACTAACCTGGGGAACCATTAAGACACCCGGACTCCTCAGTCCAGAAGATGAGGTAACTGAGACATGACAGTAATTTATAAGATAATGAATAACATGAAAGTGGAGACAGAACAACTGTTCAGTGCTCCTTCCCATTTAATAAGTGAGGAAATTAAATGAAGTTAGTATGTGCCAAGTTCACAGAGGGCATTTCTCACTAGCTATTATTCTTGCTCAAGTACTTGCAACAGACATGAGAAGTTTCATATGTTTAAAAAGCAACTGGATGTATTTTTTGTACTAAAACTTCTTCAAGCAATAAAAAACAAAATCCACCAAAGGCAAGGAGAGTATTTTGGGACCTCTGTTCAGTGACAATGAAAGTCACTATCCTATTGCCAACAGGAGACTTTAGTTTAAGTCAGTGCAAACATTTGCATATTTTACTGGCATATTTCAACTAAAAAGCATTGGGGTAATGGCCATTTTCAGACATTTTGACAATGCAAGATCCTCTGATTTTGTCCTCATCATCAAAGCTATATTCATCATACTCAGAAGGAGATTAAAAAAAAATTTGTGCCCAGCAAATACACAAAGAAAACTTGGCTTTCACATATGACTAATTCAGAAGACAGACTTATTTATTTTTAAGTGATTTATGGGTGATTATTTATATCATCCCAGATTTTCATGAAAATCTGTAGATTACAAATAAATCTTCATAAGACGTTTCTATTACATAACCAAGCTGTGCTATCAACTTTAGAAGGCATCAAAGGAACTAATCTCAGATCTTTATATGCAAAAAAATGCTTTAATTATATTTCCCTGGCTTTAACTTTTGGGGTGGGTAGGAGTCAAAGCAGCAATATACATACAGCATCCCAAGTCTGCACCTTTTTCTGTAACATATGCAGCCTAGACATAATATTCCAGGAAGCAATACTTTCAAACCTTCATACATTCTGTATTAACAAAGTAAGGCAGTTAAATGACAGTCCAATATAGTAAAGGTAGCTAGAGGCAAAGAAAAGAGAGTAGCAGGGAGAAGCAAGATATGATAGTATTATATATCCTCAGTGACATGAATAAATTTTTTTTGTTTGCACTTAATCTTCATATAGCCTTTTTCCCCAGCTCTGAATTTCATTTATCACTGTATGCTGATAAGCTGTCAACAGTGGCAACACTTTCATATATTTTTGTGCAAGAACCATAAAAACATGACCCTTATTAAGGCTTCTCAAAAGGGAAAAAAAACCCTAAAACAAAACAGTAATTTGTATTATTCTTATTTCCCATCAAATAGGAAAGGGAATTTGTTCCAAAGAAACAAAACATTCGAAGTTTCCCTTGGGGCAGGATGGGGAATGTTACTAAAACAGAGACAAAGTGGTTGCTTTGCAATATGCTGTAATAGGCTAACCAAAGTTTGAACAGTGAAAAGTTAGCATAATACATGTTTTACGAGATGAGAGAAAAACTGACAAGAGTTCAGAATTATCTTTTGAGGAGATACAGATATTGCTATTTTAAATAAAGCTTTCCATCAGGGACAGCTTCTGAATCACAACAATTCTTTCAGGAATATGAACGAAAATCTGCCTACAGAGCAGAACAATACCTGTAACAGAAATCACAGTTATTTCAATTTTTTTAAAGAGGTTAATTTAATAGTTTTTCTCCAATAGAAAATAACAATAGGAATAGAATTTGAAGAGTATCTGGGACTCCTCCCTGTGTGACACTTGGGACTAGAAGAAAGAAAAAAAATCTTTGAACAGTTCTCATTGCTATGAAGAAACACATGTTGAAAGTATGCTAAAAAACTAAGCCATACACTGAAGTTGTTGGAGAATATAGACTGTTCACCATCCCAAGATCTGCAGGCTGACTGTTGAGTTCCATGGTGAGAGCAGAGAAACTCCAGTTACTTTTACAGAACACCTTCAGAGATGAATGCCCAGAAAAAATACACAGAAAGTAATTGCCTTTAATATTGCAACACTGCCAACAAACAGCATTTCCTGCAACATGTTTAGTAAACAAACTCCTGGGGGAGATAAAATATTTTATCTTGAAGCAGTATTTGGTCTCCTCAAAGCTATGCCATAGACACTTCTTAACATATCCAGGTCAGTGTCATGTATGAGCATATCTACATAACCATTTCACTGTTCACAGGCTGGGCACACTCCCATATTTGATTAGCAGGTGCACACTGTCTACCCACCCTACAATACATGCAGACGTACAGATCTACACAACTAACCAAAAGACACTTTCAAGGGTCTTACTGATTTGAATAATATCTTGCAAACACAGCATGTTAGGCAAACCTTTTGATTTTTAGCTGCTAGATCTTTTAGCAGGTTTTTTTTAGCCCTCAGGACTGCTAATCAGACAGGCCTCATAACACCTTAGGATGAGTTTTGATGGTACATAATCACCTCTGGCTAGATGGTGGCACCTATAACCAGTTCTAGAAACTTTAATTTTTCCACTTGGAAAATGAATCCTAGAAAATTTGTCACAATAGAGCTTGAACACATTAAGAGCCTTCACATATTCTAAAGGCAGGCTAAAGAATGAGAGACTTTGCAAAGTACTGAAGTCCCAAGGGAGAACCAGGTACATCACACCCAGCCTTTCTTTCAGCTGCTACCAGTGACACTGCAGGCACTGGACAGAGATGCTGCTGCATCCACTATTCCCCCATGTAACAGAAGCACCACCTTGATCTTTGATTTGGCCTGTGTGGGAAGAAACTTAACTTCTCCTCTGCAATGGCTGCTATCTCTAGTTTCTATGCAAGAATCATGACATGACAGTTCCTGGGAATGATGGAACTTACCAAATGTTGAAGCTTACACTTCCAGCCCATAAGGGCCAAAGCACTTCCTAAGAGGACACTTATGGTGTCAAGACATCCTTTTCCTCTTCACAGTTACTCAAATCCCCATAGCAAGGTATGTATTAATTATTTCTCCAACAATTAGCAATCAGCATCAATGCTGATGTTAAGATGCAAAAAGTGCTCCAAGTACAATGGAAAAGGGGCTAGGAATTGATTGGAGCAGTTTCAGCTTCCCTGTAAGAGCCCTAGTCCCCAAGGAGTACCAGAGAACTTAAGGAAGCACTGATGGCCACAGGCCAGGGTACAGCATAGAACAGGGCACAGCACAAGAGTTCATCTTCTGTGTTTTAGGCCTGTGCCAAGACTCTGAGGGAAAAAAGATAGGAAGAGAGCCCCAGGAACCTGCCAGCTGGCTGGCACACATGGGGTGTGCAGGGCAGGGGCAGGTGTGTGTGTGTGGGCGTGTGCACACTGATGTGCCAACACACAGGGTACGTGCGTGTGTGGGCTGACCCAAGGAGAGCAGTCAAGAATGGACAAAGAATAACCCCAAAGAACAACCCACCAAGCTAGAGCTAACACAGGAATTTTAGCAGGCCTCTGAAAAACAGCCCAATGTAATGAGTGTGTTCCATTATTGTGATTCAGGTGACAGTTTAGAAAACTACTGTCTTCCAACATTGGTTTCACACTAAGAACTTCACAAATTAATGTAATTTGTTTGAAATTGTGCTGACACACATGACCACCTTTAAAAATTAACTGTGTTAAACATACACAGAGTTAAAGATACTTTGTTATTCATATACATCATGTTGTTCACAAAAAAAAAAAAAACCAAGGAAACAACTTCGAGGGAAAGAGAGTCTGTTTATTAGAATAAGGAATTCTTGATGAAAATACACAACTGAGCTTCATGCAGTGCAAGCAACAACAGTGACTAATTTTAGTAAAATTCTCACAATTATTTCTGTATTAAGCTTCAGTCCATGTACACTACCCACACATTGTTTGTATTCTGTAACCATTTGGTTATAACCTGCTTTAAACAAGAATGTGTGATATACAAGGTGGCAAGGATCTGCTTGTGGAATTTACTTAGATGGCCTGAAAACTGGGATTGTGGATAACAAATAAGGTTTTGGATTACATAATCTCCATCACCAGTCAAATCAACTTAACCCATCTGAATAAATGCTTGAGACTTCCAGGCCTCTTGCAACATCAATTAATGTATTCATTTGGGAATCATTTTTGTATGTGAAGATTTTATTGAGGTCCTAAAACTCACTTAATTCTGACTTGTGCTTAGAGATAACCTGATGCTTACATCACCACATCCTTTAAAAATAAAACCAATTTTAGTTCTACCCACAGACTTACCAGCTTTCACTTGTTCCTAACAATAGCAAAAGCAGCACAGTAATTGTGTGAGAAGACAGGAACAAAAAAAGAAGAGTGAAAGGAAAAGAGGTATCATTTCACAAAGAACATCTACGCTGAAACTTTTTTTAGAAAAAAAAAAAAGTAATCAAAAAAAACCCAGTTTTGCCTGACATCAGTTTTTAGTGACCTGATTCTCTTTGGAATGCACAGTCTTAAAAGATAACTTATCATGTGCTCAGTTCTCCTCTCCTTTTATCTAATAATACACACAAGCAACAGTCTTTTGAAACTTTTACAGAAACACTGTCAGGTACTTAGTTCCTGCTGAAGACAGAGTATTGAACTGCACGAAAGAAAATCAGCAGGATAGAAGTTACATATGCCTTAACTTTTGGGGATAACAAAAAGACAGGAATAAATAGTCACAGCAAAGAGGGAGTAACACAAAAGAATGCTCACCAAAAAAGAGCTCTTACCAAACACAAAAAGATACAAGACATACTTGAAAAAAGTTCAAATCAAGCATTAAAACAGTTGAGGGCATTCCAGATTCTGGTTGGGGTGGGTTTTTTGCCTATTACGGGTAATATGTAATTACCAACAAACTTTGTTAATAATTGACACATGATAAAAAGCTTTACACCAAAAAAACATGTAAAAGCCCCACCCTAGGTAACCTTACACACTTTAAAATGTATCATTAATTGTATTAATGATTGTATTCCTTTTAATAAGGATTTTGACAATGCCATCTTGGCGCACAAGGTCAACAGGCATGTGGCTCCGAACTTCAGTCAACACGTGAACCAGTCGAATATCTGAGAAAAGGATGATAGAAAGGGAAGAGAATACTTCTGTTAAATTTAATGTGTCAATAAACAAAACAAACAGGTAACTACTATTGTTCTAGTCAACTTGTATCCACATTTAGGCCTCAAGTTCCACCAAAAGGTAGAACACCAAAGATGACTGATGCAGTCCATGCAGGAGGAATTGGATATGAGATTACCAGATCTTTTCTCTTCTTTAGTGGTACCTAAACATTTTTTTTTCCTGCACCCCAATGGATTGTGCACTCATCCCACTTTGGATACCACTTGTCTCCAGCACCAAGCCATCTCTTACCAAAGTACTAGTACTGCAGTGGCACACGTAAAAGGGACTTATATATTCACTAATCCAAGATATTAAAGTGCACAATGCAGACAGCTGTCTTCTTCTTCATAAGCAGCCCTGAGTGGTACTCAACCACAGCTCAAAAACTACAAGCTGATAGCAGGCATTTCCCTTGGCAGCGTTTATATGGCATCTTATATATGCAAGTTATCTGGATTTTTCCAGTCTCTTTTGTTGTGTTCCAGACTTTGCCCCAGATAATGAAGAGCTGACAGCAGAGCTGCCTTCCTATTTCAGTCCTACTCCTGAACAGTTGGTGTGGAAATACAGGCAGCAAATGCTATTTACTCGGATACGGTGAAATTACATCTTACAATTCAAGTCATTTTCTTTAAAACAAACAAACAAAAAAAAAATCAATAGGCTATTTCACTGTCAACTAATGAATCACTGAATAACATCGAGAAACTTAATTACTTCTCCCTTTTAAAATAATTTTAACCAGAGCGGAAACCAGAATCTCTCCCTCTGCAACACACTGCTTAAAAAGTGCATCTGCACCATCAGAAAGGGGAAGCCATACAAACAGCAGGACTCCTAAGAAATCATGCTGAACACACATCAAGACTTCCTAGAGAAGAGCTCTTGAACAAGAGGAAGCATCATTTGTCCTCACAATCACAATTTTAACTAAAAAGTAGTCTCCAGACACAATTTATTGCAAAAAATAATGTATAGAACAGTACTGAAGTGTCACAATCTGTTACATTAAGCCAAAACCAGATATCAAATCCAGATTTTGTTTTAAGCACTCAGAGTAAGACAAGACAAACCTGTACCACAATAACCACCATGGTGCAATGTTACCATAGTAAGAGTGATCAGCTTAAACTTTTCTTCACAGCTGGGTGTCCACCCCAGAAGCTTCAGACTACATGGTCCCACTCAGTCTTTTCAATCATGAAATCTAAACTGATCAGTCAAGTACAGCCTGTTGCACAAAGATTGAGCTCCAGAACCAAATGCAAACATGACACCCCAAGCCCAAGAATTAAACAGTAACAAAATCCAGAGGCCTTTAGGCACATCCAGGAATGCCAAAGTTTATAGAAAGCAACTCTTAACACTTAGTTCCTGCTATCTCTAAGCTCTACATGACTGTCTCTCTTTGGTTGCTTCCCACAATGATGAAAGCAGCAGGCTCAATCTGGGAAATCAAAAGCCCAATTGCAGTCACTACAAAGACGATCTATTTGGACTTCAAAAATTCTTTTTTTTCCTTTTTAGAGTTCCCCCACCCTTAATCTCAATACCAAGTTACTCTACTTAATTTCAGATTCCTTCCATTTAATGCTTTATTCAGAAAGTGAAGTAACTTGTTAGGAAATGAGGCAATTTATATCTATTCCCACTGCTGCTGCCTCCCAACTTGAGTGTATATAAATAAAGTCACTCAAAGGGAAACAGAAGCCTCCAAACATCCACTGCTTCAGAAGAGAATCACTTCTTGCTGCACTGGAGAATTGTGTTCCACCACAATTCCATAAAGAACACTGTCATGTGCTCTATTTACTGCTATACTGGCACAGCCCACCCAAATCTCAAACACAGGTGCTGGCCTGAGCTTAGTAACAAGTACTGTATCCATCAGCTATGTGGAGGAGAGGCCAGCATAATTCCTTTATGAAAAAAAAAAAAATTAAAAAGAAGAAAAAAAACCCCAAAACGGAACCAAAATGAACCACACCTCCCCCCCCCCAAAAAAAGAAACCAACCAACCAACCAAACAAACAAACCCCAAAAACAACAAGAAAAACAATCAAACAAAAAAAATTTCCAACCAAAAAAAAAGAAGAAAAAGCCAAGTCTGATACTTTCTCTGCCAAGCAGGTAAGAAAACCAAATAAAACCAATATTGAAAAGAAATAATCAGATTTATTTCCTGAAACAGCACCTTGCTCTTAAGACAAGACTCCAAAGCATATATGTGGTGAAAGAGTATCTTCTCATATTGACTTTACAACTCAGAGTGTTTTTTAAATTTTAAATTTTAGTGTTAGAGTGTTTTTTAAATTACTAGTCCTTGAAAAGACTCTTTAACATCTTTAAGTCATTTAGAAATGCCTTCTACATAAGGACAGTTAGAAACCTCACAGCAGACTCAAAATCAAAATTTATGCTCTTTTATTTATAGCTGAGTTACTTTAAGACTTTGATCAAGATAGAAGAGTAGATATGAAACCATATTTTGAAAGAGCTAGTGGTTTCTCAGTTGTAAAAACCAACTCAATTCAGGCAATTCAAACTTCATTTTTCAATTTTTCACATTTCTAATGTTCTGAAATGCTCAGTGTAAGACTCAAAAGTAACATCTCCTTATTATAACTTGATTTCAATGGCTTGCAAGAAGCAGCATTTTTCTCAGCTCCATTTTAACAGCTTTGCTGATGCACACAGCACACGAGAAAAACACAGCCGTGAAAAATGATAAAACAAGCCACTTGGATAGACTCAGCATCTTGGTTCCTGTGAAAGCGCTGAAAGGCATAAGAAATGAGAGATCTCAGAGGAAAGGCGTTGGCTTTATAACTACAAGTAGGAATACGACTGTGGGGTACGTGTCAACTGTAATCCCATCCCTGTTCCCCTCTCCTTTTTTTTTAATGCAAGGACTGATGAGAAATCCCAGGAACACTGGCTTGGCACCCTCCACACTGCCTCAGGATACGCCTTGCCCAATGCCCATCTGCCACTGCAGAGAGCAGGGTGAGTGTCTGGAAGATTTGAGAGCTGAAAGATATCTTCATTTATATATTTTCTAGGACATAAGATATTGTCTCCTACATATCTATGCATTACAGGTGCACCCATTGGTGCTCAGATTGCACAACTGCTTTTTTAATCAACAGGAAAATACTGTCAATGCTGAGTATTTCACAGGAGGAAAAAAATCAGACAAAAAGTATTATCAAGGACACTTAAACTAGAATGAAAAACAGAGCAGGAGAACCTCCTCTTTCACTGCTATGAAAGATAGAGTGATCTGTTTGCATCACCTTTCTCATTCACCAGAGACAACCTACATGTTGATGGTAGCTAGAATCCAGGTCCAGGGCAACTCTACTCACACAAGCTACTCTTTTCCTTTGCCCCTCAAGAAATTATCAAAAAAACAACAAGCAAATAGTTTATTTCTGAGGCACTCAGACCATTGAAAAAACAAAGAAAACAATTTCCAGATTCCAAAACATGAATATTACCTTGATGGAAAGAAAAACCTAGTTTTCTAATGTGCTACACAAGGTGACCTAACATTTGAAAAGTTCAGCTCTTCAAATCCATGTCATTCAGAATATAAACTTGAATATCACTGGAGTTACTTTAAACAAACCAATTCAGCTTATCAACACCAAAATCACATAAACACACAGCTCATCATTGTCAGAATCAGGTATGTGTTCTTTGCCTTTGCAATATTTCTTTTTCCTTCATATGGCACAGCATTTTAATTGACTTACAGATGCTGGACACCCCCAAAAAATGATAAGGAAACATCATTTCATTCTGACAGCTAACTTAGTACAGACTTTTTGAGAAGTTATTTTGAATTCAAATGCTGCTCTCCAATCTATTGAAATACAGGCCTCACCAGCTCAAAATAAAAAAATATGAACACAGAAGATACAGATTACAGATGTATGGAACATGGTAACTACTAAATATCAACATTTTAGTTGCCAGATCTTGCTTTGCAGATGTTTATTTACAAGTCTCACTTGACTAAACAGGAGTTTCCATAAAAATATTTTTCCTTTCTATTCTGAGCTGTTTTTTCCTCTATTTAAAGGGAAACATGTAGCTGAAATTATTTAGCATCTATGTGCTTTATACACTATCCAAAATTAAGTAGTCATTTTTCTATAGGGAAGGAATACAACAATCATGTGCAAGCTTACTTGCACATCTGTTATTTTGAATAATTTTTTGTTTGTTGCTGCAGGGTCCAGAATCCCCAAATAATTATTGCAAAGGCCCATTGCAATCCAGTTGTATAAACACAAATAAGCCTAAGATAACACCCCGAGCACCAAGAGTAATGACAGAGGTGGAAGAGATAGTTTAGTCAGGCATGAAATTGATTTTATAATAGCAAATATCTGTTGCCTTCCATGTGCTAAGTAAATAATTCTAAAGAAGAGAGTAAAGATAATAAAAAAAAAATAATCATTACCTGTTCCTACTAAATCAAATGAAAGAGAGAAACTTGTTCTCACATTGACCCTGAAACCTGTTTAATGGCTAATTAAAGCAATTACTCCTAGCATTACAAAATCCTTAATCATCAACAACTTCAGAGGCAGAGGAGGCTTATTTTTAACTTTCTTCAAAGTTATTAGTATTTTATTTAAAGGAAAAGTTTATGTCAGCAGAAATTTCACCAGTAGTCGCTACATTGTTAACCACTAACACGATTCCCAAATTTCAACCAGTCTGGTTAATAGAAGATATTCATCACAGGCTTTACCAGATTTCACTACTCAGCAAAAAAATTATTACAGTATTCAGTAATTTCAGCCTTTTTTAAAAAGATTTCTGTACAACACTTGAAAGGAGCCCTAAAATGGACTTCTTTCCTCCTATTCAGAAACAAACTTGATAGCCAACAGAAACCCAGTATTACTGCAAAGCAACTACAAAAAACCCTCTTCTGGACCTCTCTGCACCAGCATCTGGAATTCTGCCCTCCTTTGCATGGCCCACTCCTTTAAGCTTGCCTCAGTTACTTTTCTTCTCGGCTCCAAAGCCATCTGACACAGATGACATCAACTTCCTTCATTTGTACGTCCCAGCCACAAACAACGTTCTAGTTTTAATCAAGCTTTATTTTCAGCTACTTTTCATAGCCTTTTACTAGCAACTAGTTCTCTAGTGCCATTCCTAGTGCTCTACTGGAGTTAATTATGCTACTGTTATGAACACTGATCATTTCCAAGTTACTAAATGTTGCTGTGCTGTAACAAGACACAGAACAATAACCGGAACTAATAGCTTGGCCATTATGAGGTGTTCAGCTTGACAGTATATCCAGTCATAAATCAGATAACTAAATGGTTAACAAAAGGCAAAGGGAACTTTATTAAACTTTGCCTTGAGCCTTGCTATTTCTGTCTATGCTTAAAAACCCAAAGTATTCTTGAGTAGATCATTAAGGGATAGAAATACAGTATTGAAAACAGGAAAGAAACTCATTCAATCCTATTCAGGAAAGATCGATATAAATTTTGAGTTGAGGCAGGGGAAGCCCCCAAATGAATTCCAAGTTGGAACAAATGACCACATTCCTAAAACAGAAATTCTCAAAACACTTCTGTTTAATAATATTGTCTTATATCCAGCTCAGAATTGAACTGAATTTAATACAAACAAGTAATTCTGGAAGACTCCCTTTAACAACCTCTACTTCTTCAACCTAAGTTATCCTCAATTATTCCTAACCTATTAGCATATTTCTTCACTTATCAGGGTCCTCTTTCTTCTGGATTTTGCCAGGTTATACAAAAAATGCACATCCTTATTTTTACATAGCAAATACAGATATCCTTACGATTCATTTTGAAATCCCTACAATCTGGCTCCCTACAGAAGAAAAAAAAAAAACCAAAACTACTGACTGATAACCACTTCCACTAACTTTTGAGCTCAATGACAAGCTTGACAAAAACAAAGTCTTCAAACACATCCAGTTCCTGGAAGAAATAGAAATGTCCAAAGCACTGATGCTTCAAAAAGAAAAGTAATCCCAAAAAATTTTATGGGAATTATGATATTGTAAAAATAAAACCCAAGGGATGAAATCAAACCCATTGCTGAAGTACATTTTAGTACTTACGGACTAATATTTTTTTTATTTATATTGTCCAGAAAAATAATTTTCCCTCAGCAAGCTGTCTTCTTGTCTAGTTGATATACAAACTACAATGCTGCCATTTCTCTGATGGTCCAGACTGAATGGAAAAATGCTCAAACAGAAGAAAAGCAATCCCTAGGAAGATGCACAGCAATTTCTTATCTCTCTCATGAACAATTGGGTCTTCTGAATTTACCCAGCAGTAAGTGCTACCTAACAGTGCAGACCTCTGAGCTATCTGTAAGTTTTCCAAGTTTGGCAAGACTGATGAAACACAGAAACTTCATAACTCAGCTGCTTCTGGCTGGGAAGCAAGATACATGATAAAACCACAAACACTTTGCTTTTTGAGGGAAGTGTAAGAATGAGATCCCTATCAATAAAAGCTCATTCATCCTTCATAAAGAGTTAAAACTCACTTGCAGTTGAAATACTAGTATAACAGTCACATTTTTGTGACTGATTACTTGGACTTGTATATCGTTGTTTACTTTATAAAGCTAAATAGAAGAAATTCTAACTTCAATTACCATCAACTTCAAATTTAGATAAATTATTTCTGAAAGACTGACTGATTAAGTACCTGAAACTCCTTACGAAATGCATTGTCATTCCAAAAGCTATCACACTGCTCCTCCAGCATCTAGATGTTAAGGGAGCAAGGATAACCTGGCACCCTTTCTGCAAGCAAAAAGAATGGAATATATTCAATTTGCTACCCATTTAATAACTATATTTCTACCTCATACTCCTTTTCTCTCAGGAAGAAATGTTCAAAGAGACTATCACATTTTAAGAAAAAGACAACAGCCTCTCCTTGGTGCTCTGACTTTCCATATCTGATGTGCATTTATGCACAAACACACACCTTCTACCAGTTTAAAAATACTCAAAAAATATCCAGGTAGGAAGGTAACCTCAAAACTGTACACAAAAATGAATAAATTGTAAAGTAATGTTAGTTGGCAGGGTTTTCTGGCTTGAGTTTTGAGGGGAGGGAAGCTGTGTTTCCTTTAAATTAAGCTTTAACTACATTCCTATGCTTTTTCATAGCCATCGAGTGGAAGTTCAGCACTTAAAAAAAAAAAACAGCAACGACCAGCACATCAAACAACACAACAGGTCTTAGTTTTCAAAGCTGTATCCCCAAAAACCTAACAACTAGTGAAAGGCAATTCCTGGAGATGATCTGGATAAATTCTATACTATAACCTAAAGCACACACAGCACTGCCACCCAGCTTCGTGTCATCTGCAAGCTGACTGAGGGTGCACCCCATTCCCTCATCCAGAGCATTGATGAGGATATTAAACAGGACTGGTCCCAATACTGAGCCCTGGGGCCACACTGGTGACCAGCCACCAAGCTAGATCTAACTCAAATCACCACAGCTTCTCTGGGCCCAGTCACCTGGTCAGTTCTTACCCAGTGAAGAGTGCACCTGTCCAAGCCAGTTTCTCCAGGAGAATGCTGTGGGGAAGTGTCAGAGGCTTCACCACAGTCCACCTAAACAAAATCCAGAGCCTTTCCCTCACCCACTAAGTGGGTCATCGAGTCATAGAGGAAGATCAGGTTGTTAAAGCAGAACCTGCCTTTTATGAACCCATGTTGGCTGGGCCTGATCCCTTGGCTGTCCCACACACGAGGCATGATGAGACTCAAGATCATCTGCTCCATGGCCTTCCCTGCTGAGGTCAGGCTGACAAGCCTGCAGTTCCCCAGATCCGCCTTCCAGCCCTTCTTGCATAGGGGTGTCACATTTGTTTACCTCCAGTTAACTGGAAGTTAGCCGGGACTGATGGTATATGATGGAAAGTGGCTGAGTGAGCACTTCCACCAGTTCCCTCAGTACCCTTGAGTGGATCCCTTCTGCCTCCACAGTTTTGTGCAAGTCTAAGAGGTGGCAAGTTGCTGTCCATTTTGCCCTGGATTATGAGGGCTTCATATGATAACCCTTTCTAGAGGCAATGAACACCCGCAACACCCACACTCAGCCATCAACTGACATCTCCTGCAGAAGGCAAGAATGAAGCATCAGGAAACACTGAAAGGGATCAGCTTTTGGCAGAAGAGCAACATCTTCCATCAGCAATAAATGCACTTTTCAAAAGTTTCCATATGAAACACCTTTAACTTGCAACTAACTCCTGTTGCCTTCTCTCCTTTTAGGTGGCTATGGCACAGCAACAGTTAGAGGAATGGAAACCCACAGACACGTGGAAATGTTCAGTTGAAAAACACTAAATAGTACTGAATTGAAAAATCACCTACTTTTTTTCTCAATTACAAACCCCATTCCTAATGGGTTAAAAAAAAAAAAAAACAACAAAAACAACACAACAACAAAACAAACCCAAACTAAAAAAAACGAAGGACAATTATTGGGCAACAAAGTTCAGAAGAGACAGAGATTTAGTAAGCTGTCATGCAAGTTCCATCAGCAACTTCATTCGTGCAACAGCAATTCAGAGAGGCATCTTAAATAATAATTTATTTAAGGGACAAATTTAACTCAAAGTAAAAATATTTGTAATTGTTAAAAAATATTTTATATATAGGGCTCCCTTATTAGATTAAGAAGCTTAGACAATTTGTTCCTGTAGTAACAAGTTCGTTTGGCGTCCCCAGAGAATTCTAGAGACACAAGATAATTTCACTGCTCCTTAACAATCTGTGTCAACTCAGTTCTACTTTGCAACTTTACTTCTTTTCAGGTGGCAATAAATCATCTGAGTTGACTTGCACCCCACTCCCTCCTTTTTTCTTTCCTTTTGTTCTTCTTGTTGTTGTTAAATAAAACCCACACCATTTTCAATCTTGATTTTGAGCTCACTGACTACATATCACCATAAGATGCTAGTAGATCTACAAGCACAACCAAAGCCCTGGATTATCACTCTTCAGGCACAAACCAGCAAACAGCATGTGCTGTTCACCCTCCTTCATGCTCACTTGATCACAGAATGGGTCACATTGCAAGGGACCACAGTGATACCTCTTCAATTTTTACTTGTTAAGAGCAAAGACTTCCTTATACTTTGAATCCAGTTTCTTCCAGTGAAACACATTCTGTAGATAGGTCCAACAGAGCAGGCCCAGGGTTCCTCCCAAATTAGAGTCCATTCGAAACCAAGCTTTTATCTTCCTATTTCAATAACATCAGGCAAGTTTCATCTACATAATATCTGAATGAACTTTCTTTCATAGTAGTAATGAATATCATCATAGCTACTTCTCTACTGTGTGAATTTCACTTGGAATCTTAAGTACAGCAATTACAGTCACAGGAAGTGAATTATCCCAGTATCTATCATTTAAGACACGATGGCTTTAGCTACAATAGAAATTACTTCTTTTAATGGGATATTACAGTAAACACATGCCACTAGATTTTTCTATTTCAGGGTGTTCTTGATATGATTAAATTGTTTTAATCTTTTATCAGAATGAAGTGATTGCCATTTCATCCCCTCCCATACAAAGCAGCATCTCTGTCAGAAAAATCTGAACTTTTATTAATCTCATACACACTCACAAAACCCCAGCCTGTTGTCCACAACCTTTGCAACATCAGGGATGGACCCATAATCCTAGCTTGCAAGTAAGGTAAAATATTAACTACAGATGTGTATCAGGACTTAGTAATAAAAGAAAGATCTAGTACCGAACTGGCATTCTTGTTAACTCAGGTTTTTGTGGGCAGTGCTTATTTTGACAAGCTAGGGTCTCTCTCCCCTCTACCCACTCTTTAAACTGTTACCTGGGAGAAGAGACCAACTCCCACCTTGCTAAAACCTCCATTCAGGTAGTTTCAGAGAGCAGTAAGGTATCCTCTGAGCCTCCTTTTCTCCAGTCCAAACAATTCCAGCTCCCTCAGCTGTTTCTCATAGGACTTCTGTTCTAGATCCTTCACCAGCTTTGCTGCCCTTCTCTGGATATGCTCCAGTAATTGATAGGAGGGACACTTCAGCTACTAAATGTGAAAAGAGCACAACAAACAAAGGGATAAGCTTCTCCATAATAAAGCAAAAACAGTTGGTAAACAAGACATCAGTGCAGAAAAATTATCAACAGAGCAATTCAGTAAGTGATGTGAGTGCAATAGAAAAGTCTCTTCTGATGGTTTTGTTGCAGATTCGTGCATTGATGGAATGGGCCAAACAAGCAGCATGGATATTGCTTCTTTTAGTAGTTTGCTAGAGTGAAGTGGTATTTTGCTAGAGGCAAAAAGAACTGAAGAGAAAGAATTAAAAATAAATAGGCCAGAACAAAGCGTATTTTCAATTTCAGTTGCAAAACCAATGTAGCAACAACTTTCTCTTCTTTTAGTATGAAAAATAATTATGGCATATTGCAATGTCACCAGCGTAAAACAAAGACTGAATACAAGCGTGTTTGGTGCTTGCTTTTTTCATCATTTCAAGAGAAAACAGTTTGCTCTACTGAGAGGTTTCTTTACATGTAATAACATGAAAGTAAAAAACCAGCAATCTAAATATTTGAGATTGCTCAATCTCTATGTTTGAGATTCCACTGATATAAATGAAATTAATCTTCGTGAGTAATTGAAAACTTAAAGATGTCAAAAACAAGGTTGCTTGCTTCTCTTGAGTATAAT
The DNA here is from genome assembly GCA_020086605.1 of Lanius collurio. Classification (NCBI taxonomy): domain Eukaryota; kingdom Metazoa; phylum Chordata; class Aves; order Passeriformes; family Laniidae; genus Lanius; species Lanius collurio. The sequence goes on along the minus strand of JACBWW010000007.1, from coordinate 2,599,520 downwards.
TTTATTTACACATGGTTTAGCACTTGTTCCAAAGTGACTGTGCATATGCCCCAAAAAGCAGTAGTCTATGTCATGAAGGTCAAATGAAATTCAAGTATCAGACAAATAGATCTATTGATCATAATAAATGAATTTTCTATTTTGTTCCTGAAGCCCCCAGACACTAGAAACAAACCTTTGGGCAAAACAACCCAGGAGTTGACTTCTATTGCTGTTAAGGGTCTGCCAAAGCTTAAAAGAAAAACAAGTTTTTCTGCCATTTCCTGGTTTTACTTCTTGCCAGGTCTATTAAAGACAATTGGAGTTTTTCCTCTCTCTACTGCAACATTAACACATTGGTTCTCAGTTCTATTTTTACAGGCTGGAATAAACTACCTCTACTCTTCACTTCTCCTCTGGAAGTCACATACTTTACACATTTTTCTAAATAACATTTCCTCTTTAAAGATGAGAAGTTCAGTGATATGAAAGAGTCGATTTCAGAGGTGGGACTTGAAACTCATAATTTTTCCTTACCAATGTCATCAGCATCAGCTCTGTAAGCTCTTGAAATGAGATACTCACCAGCTAAGCATTAAAAAACGGCTTAGAGGAAAAAGAGTATAAAAGTAGGTACTAAAGTCTAAATAAATATACCAATTACTATAGGTCAGGATAAATTATCTTGTCTCTTTGTTTCTCATTTGGAAATCACACACTCCTGACCCTGAGTATTCTTATTTCTTTCTTCTGTATTGTGTTTACCTGGTTCCTCTCTCTTACAGTGCCCAAAATGGGGCAGAATAATTCAGAGGGTTTAGCAAGGCTGAACAGAGCAAAAACTCAACTACTCGTGCCACATGCCTGCAGATGATGATGACGATGATCCTTTTTATACAGATCAATATAACTTGACTTTCATCAAAAGAGTTTGACATCATCAAAGAGTGATCAGCTGTAGCTTGTGCTGGTTGCAGCTGGGGTAGAGTTAATTTTCCTCACAGTGGCTGGTAAGGGGATATTGGATTTGTGCTGAACACAGGGTTGATAATACAGAGATGTTTTTGTTCTTGGTGAGCTGGGCTAACACAGAGCCATGGCCTTTTCTGCTTTTCATGCTGCCACGCAGGCATGGAAGTTGGGGGTGCACAGGACCACTTCTCCAAACTATCAAGCTCCTTTGAAATTCTGAACCCACCTCTTCTCCATCCTAGCCAAACATCCATCCATATAATTAAAAAACTTAACTACTGATGTCTTCAGACAGATGAGCCTCAGGACTACCCAGTAGTTCCCTGCAAAAGTGGAATACTGAAAACTGTTCGGTGTATAGTTGGCAAATAAATTTTGGACCCAGCTTCCATTCCTCTACTCTGAGCCATTCTTATCCTGTCTAACTCATGAATATCCCATTTCAAGAGCTCACTAGGAGTCATGTGGATGGCACCTAATATTTCTTTTCATACCTTCACCAAAACTTGATACGCAAAAGTCAGGTGACTCAATCCCACCTCTGAACTTCTTAGTTTTAAAGAGAAAACATTATCTTACTCAGAATAGCAATGTTCTGCTTCTCTGATAGCTGAGTTTTTATTAGATTTACTTTAACACTCAGATTCCCCCAGCTGATCCTATCCACTTTTTACAGTTCAAATTCAGAGCTACCAAGGGACCTGGAGGGCTGGTAAGGTCAGTCCAACTTTCTAACCTTAAACATGCAAGCCAAATTATATGTATGTCAGGTCACAGATGGTGTCAGATGATACCATTGATAAGGTTTTGAGCACAGAGCTCAAACTTGATGACATTAGAACATTTAGAAGAGGACCCAAACAGAATTCAATTTTAAGAAACATGTCTACTAAGTACAGCTTTCATTAAAACATTAGAAATGTACCCTGTCTTAAAATAAATTAGCATTTTAGCTCTTTGAATTGTAAATGGTTTTGGGGTTTGAGTAGCACTTTCCCAAAATATGAAATACTTAGTTTAACTTCAGCTGATCTTCAGGTCACTTTAATCCAGAAACTTGGAAGATAAATATATACTTAACGCCTGGTCTCATCAAAAGCCTTTAAGGTGAGTAAACACATTTTCAAGTCTGAGCCTCAGCACCTCTGATTCTCAAATCCCCATCTATAAAATTGTGACAACTTTTCCTTGCTACTCCCCATTGTATGAGGGCAATCTATTCAGAGAAGATGATCACAAAGACTAAGCAACTGCATCAGTTTGATTTTTATGTTTTCTTTTATAGATTTCAATACTCTTAAAATGTTCTTCTTCTAGTAGTACCTTTTCATGCAATACAAGATATTTATTTGTACACCTTTGTTTCTGAAAGTATTGCTCTTAACGCTGGCACAAGTGCAGCAGAAACAACAGTAATCAATTTGATTTGGCCTTATGAAACAAGTGTCATTTTGATAAATGATCCTAATTAAGTTGATATTTCAGGTAGAAAGTGTATTGAGTTAATGTGTTGGCATCTCTCTAGTTATAGTCAGACAAGTACAGATGTTGCAATAAAGCAGCAGTAGTACATTATTAACTTTGCAAGTCAGTCTGCATTCACAAAGTTTGATCAAAGCCACACAACTCAGCAATTGAAAGAAAATGCTGATTTTAAGTTTTAATTATTCAGCAACATACACGAGTAGTAGTCCCAGGAAGTTTCAAAGCTATAGGTCATTCCTTGATGATCCCTCTCCAGCATGGAAATGATTAATTAGTATACTGGAAGCACAGTTGTTTAGAAAACCTTGCTCAAACACTGAAAGACAAAACCTGTGTTTCTTCTCTTTTACATAAATCTAATTACTGAGTGTCCTGTTAAGGCTAAAAAACATCATACATTTACATAAACCTAATTACCAAATGTCCTGTTAAGGCTAAAAGACATCATACATTTACATAAATCTAATTACAAGATGTCTTGTTAAAGCTAAAAGACATCATATGTTTATGCATTACTTTCTTGTGCTGTGCAAGTCTTTGATACGTGGCTCGTGGATGGCAAATACAAGTTTAGTTTCCATTTAGCAATTGTAACAGATAAAATAAACACTAATCATCTGCTCTGAAGTCAAAGCAGTCTTACATTTTCCCCATTTTTCTACCAAGTCCTTGGTAGCTCTAAACCAATTTATTGTGCTTACCAATTTGTACAGACTTGCAGCTACACTTCCTAGTAAAACCCAGCTCTCTTGCAGTAAGGGAGCAGCTTAGCTACCTAGCTAGGACAAGCAGGTAGGATGTAGCCAGGTAGGTAGCCACAAGCACCAGTGGGATGCCATGCAACTCTGTCACTGCGAGTTTGTGGCACACTACACAGGCTGGAGCTGACTTCTGAGGTAACAGCTTCCTCCTCAGACACCACAGGGCTACACATCCCCTTGGGGAATCGACAGGGAGCTGCAGGCCTGCTGTGCAGCAAGCAGGGGTTCAACTCGAAGGCTCCTTCCCACTCTCAAACACATCTCCTTTGAAATACTTCCAGAGGCACAGAGAAAGGGACCAAGTGCTTCCTACCTGTGGCAGGTTTCAAAGGAGTTTGAAGAACCATGCCACAGCTCCACAGCTACTCAAACCCTCGGCCCCTTGGAAATTGTCTTCCCTTCTTTTATCGAGTTTGGCCTGCTAAAAACAAGCATGTAAGGCTGAAAATACCTTCTGAGGTTTCTTATATCCAATTACCCATCTCCTCAGGGGTTTCCTCTAGCAAGACAGATGAAAGAAGTGGTTTCTCAGATTTTTTTCAGATCCACAGAAAGGCTCCTCTGGAGAAAAAGATTCTGTTCTTGATATCTACCTGTCAAAAATCAGGATAGTCTCCACAGGTGCTTACCCCAAAGAAATAACCTTGACATTAGATTGGTCTACTTTCATGTTGTAGACCATGAGGCAGGGGGGGATCAGTCACCATGGTTGTAACATCTTTCAGGCTGACACATCAACTAAGACAGTCTAAAAATGGATCTACCATGGGCATGACAACAGACGAAAATTACTTCAGGCAGCCATGCCTCTGTCAAACACAGATACCTCAATACAAACACAAAAATAATAAAAAACTGCATGCCATACAAAAATACATACTTCTATACTGCAATGAAAACAGTCAGGAAATAAAAGGTAAAAAAAGAAGAGTAAGTCAGCTACAACAGTAGAATACTCTTCTCTGGTCACAACAGAATGGAATATTTATGCATCTTATAGAAAACAGGGCAGATTATACACCTATTCCCTTGATGAAATCACACAATTAGTAGCATTCCAGTCGTAAATTTAAAAAAATAATTATTTATATCCACAAAATAACCAGGAGAATACCAGGGAAACATGACTTTTAAGCATTATTTTAAAAAACCCAAAAAACTACCAGTTTTAATTTTCTTCAAATTTTGCCAAAAGGGTATCTAACATCATCATAAGATCTTGCTGGATTGACAAGGAATCCTAGGAGTTATTAATTTCTCTTACCTCACAAGAATTGTTCCAAGGTGGATAGATGATGTAAGGCAGTCAAATAAGTCTTAATGCCTTAAGATCACTAGAGCCACAGAGGTTATCTCTCACAAGAATATAAGCAGTCCTAGCAAATGACTAAGTGCTCTGTGGAATCACATTCCACTTTTCAGAGATCAGTTCATGCTCACTCTTTCTATGAGATAGGGAGCTACAAAGAAAAATAATAGAGGAAGCTTTGTTCAACAGCACCAAAGCTTTTTCCCCATAAAGTTACCTACAGCATTGGTATAGTAACAGTAGGTAAATGGATTTCCAAGAGTCTTATTTACAAAGTTGACTCTATCTGTAAACATCTCTGTGAAAAAATTAAAAAGTACTTTGAGATAGCTGATGTTTCCTAGGCATCAAAGATATTTCTTGGAGCTTTTCTTAGAGGGACTGATCAGGCTTGTAGGGTTGCTTCCTGCAAGAAGGAACAATCAGGTTCTTCTAGTGGTAAGACTCCACTGCTGATGCAGAGAATTAAAGGATTATCACCATGAACCATTGCACTCAGCTGGCCAGCAAACTAGCTTGAGTGTGCAAATACAGCTTGAGGGGAGCATGCAGAAGCTGATCTGGAGACTGCACCAACTCTACCAACCACTCTTACAAGAAGAGACTTCTAACTGTTCTCAGGATAAATATCTTCACTTCTTCCCCCACCAGAATCAGGTTCCATAGTCACCTGACACACACCTTTGCCTGGCTCTGATACAGAGAGTGCCAGTCTGCAGTGCTGCAGTGGGAGTCTGGCAGGAGGGAAGCAAGAGTGCCTAATCTCTGCCCAGTGCCAAGGACATTTTACTGGCATAGTTGCCTTGAGTTTTGCAGATGCCAGTTGGATAAACCTTCAGATGAAGAGTATTCTTACCCAAACTGAGCCACCCAAGTTAGTGTTAGAATCGCTCTTGTGAACTATGCAAAACTACAGGTGCTGACATCCATCTCTGAACTTCCCTGTCTTCACTGAGAACACCCAAGAGAGACACAGAGCCCAATAAAGAAAATGCATGCAGCCTTCTGTGGCTATCTGTAAAGGAGTTAAAACAGTGTCCAAGACATCAGTAGCATTGAGGGGTCCGATACTTTGCCTCGATCGCAATCTGGATAACACATTTCAGAGTGAAAGGGAACACATCTTCTGCTCAAAGAAGAAAAGAAAAAAAGAAGGATACTAGGGATACTTCCTAACATTATTCTAGTAGTAAAACTACTGAAGACTAACACGGGGATCATGCACTACCACGAATTTGTCCTCAGGTAGTACTGCAAGAGGGTACCCTGAATCTCATCTGGGCCCAGAATCAGCTGTTTTCATTTCAGGTAGGCATATATCCATTTATAATAAAGTGTAAATCATAAGGGAAATACACAGTAAACAACTGTTTTGTTCACTACAAAAACAAAAATTACCAAGCCCATAAAGATCCAGAAGAAAAAGGTTTCTGTATCACTATCACATCTTAATCATGGATAAGTCTTTTTAATTTTAATTTTAAATATTCCTTTGCACATACTGCATATATAAAAGAAACAGGGTTCAATAGCAATAACATTCAATGCTTAAATAATTCACTATTTAGTTTAGTAATTTTGCTATTCTGTTTAATCACTTTGCAATAAAAGAATCATCTCTGCCCTAAGCACCACTCAGAAAACTTTTAAAAATAGCATATTACTCCCTCTAGACTAAACTTTCTTTTGAAATTTTTTTCCACACCACAGATAGCTAAATATTCCTGCATTACTGACTTGGAAGCAAGAATATGTGAAAGTTGCAATTCATTTTACTGCACCATCTTGTGGTTAACAGTAGCAGCCACAACAAAAATGATCCACAGCAGTATTGTCAGGTGTTGACAAGACCTCTCTGCGCTGCCCCTCATTTTTAGGATTTAAACTGATGGCAAGCTATCTGTCTCATTCCCTCAGCCAGGTTACAACAGAGGGCAGAACATTATGAAATTACTTAGTTTTTGGGTGTTTATTTGGCTATGCAACAAGTTTTAAACATCCACAATCACACAGCCTTGTTTTCTTGCTTCTTTAACTTTGGATTTTACCCTTCCCTTGACCATGGTCCCTACAGACAGCTGTACATTACAAATGCAACAAAACCCTGATAAAGTTCAGGCAAACAAGATGACAATCTTGTGCCACGTAACCACCTTACACCTTTGCTTCTCAGGTCTGAGAGGGCAAAGCAGAGGTAGCAGTATAAAAAACTTGAAACACAACAGCCCCTTTTATATTCACCTCATAGAGAAAACCAGGAGGTATTTGCAAATAGCCACAGGCGCTACCTAAGACTGACTACAGTGGTGATATCCCCTTCTAGAAACTCCTGTGCTTGTAGAAGAGGCAAGGACAATTTTCATAGAGGTATTATGAGCATGAACACATTTTAAAAACCACTTTTTACTATTTTCCAGTACTCTTAGGCCCAGAAAACGAGACAAGCAGAAGTCTTACAGTTGCATTTATAAACATCTTAATGCTGCTCTTGAAAGTAAATAGAATGTAAAGTACACGGCATTGTTGAAGTAAATACAGCTATTTTACTATACAGGGCAGTGAAGGATCAAAAACCAGTGAAGACTAGATCAGTTGATACAAAGATGAGGTTTTGATGACTATTAATGAATATTCAAATAGTTAATATTTGGAAGGCATTAAGGCTTTGCAACTAAATTACAAAAAGCTACATTGCCTAGTATTGTTCAATAAAACCACTTTTAAAAACTTTACAAAATATCAATAAAGTAACTTCCCAAGGGTAGAGAGCTATTTGCTCATTCCTAGCAGTGAATTTAAAACATTCTCATTTCCTTGAAAACCATTAGCCATCAAAATATTTATGCTCAAGCTGTTATAAAGGCCCCTTTACTAAAACTAGACAGTTTTTCTATTCAACAGTGACAAATTAAGTAGCTACTGGTATAAATACAGAAAAGTACTTACAAAATCAAAAAAGGAAAAAGGAGGGAGTACCCTCACTACTGATGATATGGAAGAAGACCCCTTAATAGGCTGGTTTAAATAGCCTAGTTATTCTTTGAAAAGTTACTAATACAGTAAAACTGTATAAATAACTTTAAGTGTACTAATACTGATTCAGCAACACTTCAAGCCATCAAAGCAATTACTGGCTGTAGTGGTTTTATGCTGGCCAGATGCCAAGCACCCACCAGAGCCACTCTCTCCCCTACACAGCTGGAGAGGGGAGAGAAATACAGTGAAGGTTTAATGGGCTGAGATAAGGATGGGAGAGATCATTCAGCAATTATTGTCATGGGCAAAAGAGACATGATTTTGAGATGTTAATTGAATTTATTCCTAACAAAATCAGAGCAGAATAATGAGAAGTAAAATAAACTTTAAAAAACACCTCTCCCCCATCCCTCCATCCTTCCCATGCTCTACCTCCTCCCCTCAGTGGTTCAGGGTGATGAGGAATGGGGGTCATGGTCAGTTCAGGATCTGCTGCTGCTCAGGGAGAGGAGTCACTCCCCTACTCCAACTGGGGTCGCTCCCATGGGAGGCATCTCTCCATGAAGTCCTCCAATGTGAGTCTATCCCATGGGCAACAGTATTCCCTAAACTGCTGCAACATGGGTCACTCTTCCACGGGGCAGAGTCGTAGAGGAACAGCCTGCTCCAATGTGGGTACCCCACAGGGACACAAGTTCCACCAGCAAACCTGCTCCAGCATGGGCTCTTCTCTCCATGCAGGCCCCTGCCAGGATCCTGCTCCAGCACTGGACTCCTACTGGTTTGCAGCCTCATCTCAGGCGTCGCCCCACTTCAGCATGTGTTCTTCCATGGGGTACAGCTGGATCTTTGCATCCCCATGGACCTCCATGGAATGCAGGGGCACAGCTGCCTCACCATGACCTCCAGCTCCAGCGACTGGAACATCTCTGCCTCCTTCTGCACTGACCTTGGTGCCTGCAGAGCTCTTCCTCTCACATATTCTCACCCTGCTCTTCTCTGGCTGCAATTACAACTGCAGAATAAAACATTTTTTTTCCTTCTTTTTCTCCTTCTTTTTCCACAGAGGCATTACTATCATTCCTGATTGGCCCAGCCTTGGCCAGCAGAGTGTCTGTTCTGGAGCCAGCTGGCATTGACTCTGCCAGACATGAAGGAAGTTTCTGGCAGTTTCTCAAAGAAGCCACCCCTGTAGCAGCCCCACTATGAAAACCTGAATGCAAGTGGCATTACAGACATCATACAAGAAAATAGATTTTTAAAAGGTTTACCAAGCATGAATACAGAGCAGAGGAAAACAGAAGACTAACTTTCTTTTCAAAAACATACGCAGCTAAATATGAGGCAAAAAAAAAAGAAGAAAGGTTTATGGGGAGGAATGATACATGACATACCTTAGTAAGATGGATAGAAATGCACTTCTCCATTTGTTATCTTCTTCTACACGTGTAAACAAATGAGGGCTTGGTTTCATTCACTAATAAAAAGCATATGTACAGTTTTGTATCTTAACGTATTTCTATTTAGGTTCACACCACCATTTAACTCTGATGAGCACTGCATATATTTCACATTCAAGTGAACAGCACAATTAATAAGACAAAGTAATTTTACAGAAGCTTCTCAATTTAATAAATCCATATTAGGTTCCAATATGGATGTAAAGACAAGATCTGTTACTTTGACTGCTATCTGAGAAATACAATTAAAGCCTAATTTGTTGAAAAGCACTTTCAGGTATACATACAGGATCTGATGTGCATGCAATTAAATAAATTATACATTCAGAATAGTAGAATAACTCCAAATATTAGGTAATGTATTTAACATATGAACAGCCTTCTAGGAAAATCAAATCATGTGCAGGTGTTTTCCAACATCATAAAAAATATCTAAATGTCATTTTACTTGCATCAGTTAAAAGCCTTTTGATCAACTAAGTGGCAATATTATGTCCCTTGCTGGCTCATTTTTGTCATCTGGTTGCAAATTATTTTTAAACAATACCTGACAGCTACGTTGACTTACTCTTCCAGAATATGGATCAAGGTGAAGAACACTTCCAAACATCTTAATAAGAAGTAAGAGGGGGAGAAAAAGTGGAGCGCAATATCTAGAATAAGCCATTAGCATTATCTTATACCATGGTTCATATCTGGTTGGATTTATTATCTTTGCTCTTTTTTTGAAATAAATACCATATTCTATTTTTGGTACTCCAAGTCCTACTTAAGACAAGCAAAATCCCTAAACAAAACCCAAGAAATTTATGTTCAAGACTGCTGAACAAAAAGTCCAGAGTCACTATGATAAAAGAAGTCTGGGCTTTCTTATTACCACATATAGATGCACAAACTTGTTCCTGCCACTTTCGATCCTCCCTACCACCCCCCACAGTGATTAGCATAGCTGGAAAGGAATGAGGCATCCATGTGGGAGAGGAGAGAGTCTAGATTCCAAGTAGTAACTCTACTGAATTAAAAGTCAAACTACTTCAGAACTGTTATGCTTTATGACATAAAACTTTCATTACCAAAGAATCCAATGTGGCTATGAATTTCATGCTTCCTCTTTCCTGAGTTTTGATTGCTTATGCTATATACAGGGCATACAGTGAAAGCTAACAATAAATACATGGTAATGTATTTAGGAGAATCACTGTCTAGAAATGAATTATGAAAACAGAAGTATATGCACACTATCTCAGAATTCATATTAATCTTAACTATCTCCAGAAAGCAACTATCAAGACAAATGACATTCAAATGGGCAAGACATTCCTACTCCTTAATTATTTCTGACAGTACTGAAGGCTTCTTGGAGTGAAAATTTAAGCTTTTTATAGCCTATTAAAGATTACAAATTCACAGTTATGAGATAAGGAAAGGGTCTTGAGTTGCCATATGAATGGCCCAATGAAACTGAAAATGGAATTGCTGTTCAAAACAAACTTGATCTAGGCAAACAAAAATAAGGGACTGGAGAAAAACGGGATGTATATATATATCATTATGTAATTCATCACTTTTTCCTCCTTTATAATACAACATACTGCAAAGCTCTAAAATCCTGGCATCAGAGTGAACTTAAATGCCACACAGAAGAGACTGTGTGGCATTTACATAGAGACTTCAAGGAATTAGAATGGTTTCCATAAAAGATAAATAATAGATTGTTATTGCTTGCTTTTATGTTACTAAAAAATTGTAAGTAGCTGTGGAATGTTTGTTGGTAGTTAGATATTCATCTATCCTCCATGCTGAAGAGGGCAGTCATTAAAACAAGCTAATAAAAGTCCACAAAATAAGTGGCAAACAGTAAAAAGCATTACATTCTGCGTAAGTCTTCAGGAATGATAACCAGAGTTAGTCTACACCAAAACTCAGAAAGGAGTGATATTAATGAGCTTGTGACAGTAAATGAAATACAGATGCCCAAAAGAGTTGAGGAAAACAGAGCGAGAGCATAATACTATTGCACACTGACCCTGCAGAATCATTTGGGGGGTTGTTTTGTTTTGTTTTCCTGGTTTGGCTGCTTGGTTCTTTGGGTTTTCTTTCTTTTAAAGGTTTGTTACTGAAGACATCCAGACAGATTGGAGAATTTCATCCAGATGTTCTCCAACACTAATTGGAGGGCAACAAAAATAAAAAGCACCTCTTGCTTACAAGAGATATATTACAAGAAATATATTACAAGAAATATATTACAAGCATACATTTCATAGACCATTTCATTAGCCAGGGGAGTCAAAAAGTCCACAGGATCATCCTTTTCTGATGGCTATGAGAAGAAGACTGGAAGCTCTTGGTGTCTCACTCCGGCATTGCCTCTAGACAGCATGGCTTTCTATTTCAAATATCAACAACCAGCCTTCAGTCTGGTAGGCTTTTCAAATCCCATGACTGGGTGCTGAGATTGATGCTTGGGTGGGTGGGAGATACATGGAAACAGAAGGAGCACGGAAGTAACTGAACTAAAACAGGAAACAAGAGTGAGGTAGGAACATGACACAGAACAACAGGGGGAAAAAACCACTAAGAACAGCAAAATAGGAGCACAGAAAACCAGGGAAGGTGTTCTGCAAATCACAACCAGGAAGAAAAAAGAGGAGATGGAAAATAAGTAGAGAAAAAGTCCCACAAATCAACAAAGAAGAAACAGCAAAAAAAATCTTTGGGTATAAAGTAAATTAGACATTTTTCTGGTTCAAAAGTTGATTTATACTGCCACCTATTAAACTTAATGTTCCGAAGCCAACACAGCCTTTATATTCTCTGGGTTAAGAGAGTGGGAGCTTTTTTGTTTGTTTGTTTTACCATTGGTATTTTGAGTCTGTTTCTCCCTGGTGAAGGAAAAGATTAGTCAAAAATTTACAAAGATGGGAGATTTCTCTAATGCTTTTTGACTCCTAAGGACTCTAGGCCTGGTGTTTCCAAACACATACTTCTTCCCTGCTGGAAAACATCACCTGTGAAACACAGTGAATCCTAACTGCAGCTTGTGACAGCAAATGGTAAACCATGACAGAGGCAAAATTTCACATCAAATATGATCTAAGTGTGATCTACAGCTGCAACTGTGTGTGATATTTCTACAGCTGCTAAGCTCAACTGATTGATTGTAAAGCACAGCACTAATCAAGCTGGCAAAAGAATCAACAGCCTCAGCCCTCCTAGCCCCAGTTGTTATCCTCAAGCTGTCTTCCTTCCCTTATATGCAGCTGCACAAACGTAAATATAGCTAATTTTAATTGAGACAGATTTCCAAAACAATTCAATTTACTGCCACACGAGCTTTGGGGTTGAGAAAGGCTGGGGAAGGAGAAACGAGCATTGGCACAGTAACTGAGACAAGAGAGAAGTGACTTTTTGAGGAAGTGCCAATTTATCCTGGCTGGAAGTCTTCAGCCGTAGTCTCATACCCATGTTAAAGCAGCTCACAGAACTACCCATGTGAATGCCTACAAGATCTCCTTGAAAACAGTAAAGATACAATGTGCTTAACCACAGCACAACTACTTTTCAGAGATAAAATAGGGAGACATCTTGCACCATGTACCTAGTCCCATAAAAATCCCCTTATCAGGTTCCCTAATGTTAGACCTATTAGAAACAAAGAACCTTCCTTTGCAAGACCACATATCCATAATGGCTGCATTGGTCCTGCACCCCAGTCACCAGCAAACTCACCATGAAGTGAGTCCTTCCCCCACAGCTGTGTGACTAAGGGGTTTGGACAAAGCAGCAAAACATCAGCTTTTCCTTTCCACATTTACCGGTGTCTTGAACTTATGCTAAGTTTTACTTGATCTAGCATTTCAATATATGAAGACACTGCAGGATAAAACCAGAAGAGCTTCTCCTGTGAGGGATATTTTATTATAGAACAGGCCACTCAATGAGATCTTCCCAAAGACTCTTCTAACAGCATCCTTAAAATTTCAAGGATCTGAATTAACACCTTGTAGGACTAAAGTATTAATTAGGCAACAGTTTGAGAGACGTTGACTACTATAATAAATTGCTGTGGGCATGAAGGGCTTTGATTAATCTTATTCTCCATATGCTTATACATAACATTAATTTATAATATCCTTCAAATAAAAGCCTGTCACATTTCAATAATCTTCCAACTAAAAACTTTTAAATGGCACATAATTTTTTCAGAAGCTACACATGGCAGTTTCACACCAGATATTAAACCATTTTATCACAAAGAATAAGCTTTACAGTTCTGTTATACATAAGGAATTCTTACTATATGATTCAAACAAATCTTTCATATTCTAAAATGCACTTTTTTTTACTACTCTGCCTTAAGAAAGCAATCCTGTAATTCACATGCAAAAAATACTTCATTATTCTGGGGGTTAAACATGTTTTAATTTTTTATCAATAAGGTAGAGAGGAGGTTTGGGTTCATTTGGGGGGTTGTTTTGTTTTATTATGTTTACAGAGGTTATTCTTACCATTTTCTTACCATTTTTCAAGATAAAATACTAAATTGGACACAGAAGCACACAGGCTAGTACATTCACACAAATAGGCATATGTACCACACTTGACTAGATATGAAAAATCTCCAGGGAATTCATCTTTTTACATAAGTGAATGTTATAAAAATCATTCACTGCACACCACAAAGATTCAGAGGTAGACACCGGCACCAGAACAACCCAAAGGAACTGGTTACTCTCAAGAAATACAATAAAATCTAAACTTGTAACAAGAAGATTCCTGACTGGGACCTCTTGGGCTGATGATTTAAAGATGATCCTCCCAACCTAGACCACAGAATTACTGAATAGTTCGGGTGGGAAGGGATCCCTGAGGATCAGCTAACCCACCATCCCTGCCACACATCTTTCCCTAGATAGGGTTGCTCAGAGCCCAAGATTCATTCTGGAATACAATGAAACACACATATGATAAGGTCTCAAAAAGCAAACTACAGAATGGAGAAATGTAAGAAAATTACACTGTGTACAGCAGACAGAATTGCAGCGTACAGCCACATGTTTATGCATGCCTAAACATTCATATATCCAAAATGAAAATCAAAATTTTAAACTAACAGAGACAGTAGAGAGGTCAATGTGAAGGTTCTATTTACAACTTTCTTTCTCCACTAGTTACATTGTACACTGCTCACTTAAAAGTCTAGGTAACACTTTAAAAATGGATTCACACACTTTATATAATATTTTTAATGATTTACGTGCTTTAAGCTGTAAGAAAAGGCACTGACCAACCATTCCCAACACTGGCAACCAGAACCTGCTTTTTGTACTGGTAACATCTAAAGGGTTGCCAAATCATTTTGTTTAATATTATACTGAATCAAAAGCATTCAAAAAAAACACTAGCTCCAATTTTGTTTCAGCCTTCAGCTGAAACACCAAGTGATGGAAATAGAACAGCTATAAAAAAACAGATAAAGAAGACAGAAAATTCAGAATACCTTCTAAGCTTTAATTCCAAAAACATTTCTTAAATATTAAACTGTTCCCACTTTATTGCCCACTGAGTCAATTCACTTCCCACCAAGATTTTTTTTTTTGAAAAAACTATTCCATTCAGTAATGTCAATTTCACCAGAAATGGACTTCAATATTGATACAAAGCTGGCTGTTAATACAATAATCTTCTATTTTCATTTTAATTTATAACATAGCATTGTCTAAAATGTACTTAAGGCAAAAGATATACCAGAAGATTATTTTGTCAAATTGCCTTCCCATGCATTTTATGTAAAGAAAGTTCCCCTTAAATAGTTTTATATGTTTAAATTCAATTCAATTTAAATCAATTTTTTAAAATAACTATGATGATAATATAAGAATTGGTGGTCATATTGGAGACTCAATAATTGGAGACACAATAATTGGAGTCACAACTTGGGCTACTCAGGTGTGTAGAAAAACAAGGCAAATGTGGGTTGCGGATAATAATGCCTTCCTTGAAAAATCAGCTTTCAGGGATTCTGCCAGACAAGTGCCTTAAGTACTTCTGGCACCTTTGAATGGCTCTGGATGAATTTTCTTTCCATGACTTTGTCTACCCATGTTTCAGAGGCTGGTCTCAAAACAAGCAAAGCCTAAAGTAAGTAATTTACTCCTTTTCTTTTTCTCACAATACCAAGGAATATTTTTAAGCCACAGAATGCATACTAAGAGCACTGAAAGAGGTATTTCCTTCTTTTTAAGTTAAATTGAAGTCTCCATGCAAATTCCAGGTAAGCTTACAGCTGAAGAATTTGTTTTCAAGAAGCTAGGGGTTAGTTCTCTGTCACTTGTACTTGTAGAATACACACAACTTGAAGTGTTGTGATAACACTGAAAGTATTTTCTGCAATACAAATTTGAAAATGTTTTTATGTCTGAATAAGCCTTTCCATAATAATTACATATTCTCATGGGCATAATAAAAAGTTACAAATACAAGATAACAATGTTGTAAGTGATTACTAACAACATTTCCATCAGACAAGAAAAAACTGTATGATGTTATTCACACAACTTCTAATCAAAGACAAGAATCTCTTAAGAGCTGCCAAAAAGCAAACACTCTTGCTGGCGAAGTATAAAACTAAGAAATACAACATAACTCTTTAAAATGCAAAAGAGCCAGGAGATGAAGATTTTCTATTCATTATATATGACAACATATTATCTTTCAAGCACAACAAAGCCCTCAAAAGAGACATACTGTACCAGCTTGGAAAAGGCTATGGAGAGCATTCTGATTTTTGTAATATTCTTCACTCCTTCAAACAGCATACTCTCAGTACCTCTGCACCACAACAGAAGGGGCTAAAACATTAAGAGCACCAAGAGAACTAACTGCTATGTACCATAGCATGGTGAAACAGGAGGTAACAGAACCACTTCTTGAAAACGTCTAACAATTTTTGAAAGAACACCTACTTTTCTTCAACATTGCCTTGAGAAGAACACCCCAACTAGAATTATACCCATCACCAAGGATGTAATATACACATAGAGGTCCTTCATGCAAGATACAGATCAGATATTTACCATAGTATCCATATGCAGTGGTTACTTAATACCAACACTGATTATTTTCATTCCCTTAAGTAGTTAGTATTTTTAATATTATACAATAAAACCTGGCAAGGAACATACACAAAGTTAAGTCTGGAGCAAGAGGTTTGCACTTCTGATTTGAAAATGAAACATTGATAGGAACCTCTTTTAACTCCAGGTTATAATAATTTGGACCCAAACAGCTTAAAGACAAGTTTCTTCAAAGCACTGAATTTCTTTCAGTATTTTATTATTAGAGGACAAGTGGGTTATACAGTATGGCTAAATTATTCCTATCATGCTCCATTATAACTTGCTAATAAGTTTTGTCAAGCTTTCACCAATAAGGCTAAAACTTATCTTGTTTACTGCCTATACAAGGCTTAGGAGATATTCTGAAGAAGAACAACAGTAGATCAACAAAATGAGACACAGATGTATAAGAAGTACTGTGAGGGAAAAATATCTGTGAAATCCCTTGAGTGTTATTCCAAGAGAAAGATTAATTTAAAAAAAAACTCTGCTTGTACTTGAAATGCTTGAAACCTTTAAGATATTAAATGGGACCTTTCATAGAAGATCACTTGGATGTCAGGAATTTGCCTATTAGAACTCATGCAAACATGATAAAGTTTGAAAAATCAGAGCTGATAGATGAGAAGAGTCCCCTAAGGCATCAAGAATTTAGCAGCATCTTTAATTTTCAATTATAGAAAAGATGTATTGAAACAAAGTACTCATGAGTATACTCTGGCTTGACAGGGCTCTGGATTTTTTGTTGGTTTTTTTTGGAGGCTGTCACATCAGCTCCCCCTGCAGAGCTGTCGATACAGCACTGTCCACTGCCATGGAAATACACACTGAACTGCTTACAGTGCTGGACTTGTGACCACTGCAACAACAAAGTCACAGAACTCAACCTATCAAAGGTTTCTCACCCTACTGATAGGAGAGGGGAATGCCAACATATAATTCCTCTTCACATCTTTTGTACTGTAATTGTAGCTCCAGGACTTAAAGAGGCCAAAGCACATTCACACATTGTGCTCACGACTTTCTACCAGCTGGCTCCTGGAAGAAGTGCTCTGGCTAGGGACGAAAACTAGACAAAGGAAGTTTGCTTAAACAGAAAATTAACGAGAAACTTCATTAATGCCTTTAAGATTTTATTTCTACCAGTTTTCTTGTACACACCTAAATCTGAGTCACTGTGCACCCACACTTTATGAACATCTTCTATGATTTTCAAAGAACACTTGCCCTAGTCATTGATTAGAAAAGGTCAACCCTAGGGATAAATCAGTTGAGCTAGGCCAGAGATCCTGAACATGGAATGTGGTGCTTTCTATTTCTCTTGCCTTCCTGCTCCAAAGTTCTTTTCCTTATCCATCTTTTCTTCTTTTACGTCTGTCTGTGATTTAATTGGAGTAAAAGACTAAATCCTCTCCTGTGGATCTACAACTACAGAGGCAATCAGAAACAGCATCTTAAAAAGACAGATGCTGCGATAAGTTTGGCAGTTCTCCAAGTGGCTAATAAAACAGTTTTCTATGCCAACCTAAGCCAGAAGCTGCAAAGTAAGGGGTCAGATACTAAAACATAAGACTTTTTTCCTTTTAATCTTGCAATTGGATTGTAAGCAGCCCTGCAGAGAAGGACTTGGTGATATTGGTAGATGAAAAACTGGACAGGAGCCAACACTGTGCGCTTGCAGCCCAGAAAGGCAGCTGTCTCTTGGCCTGTATAAAAAGAAACCTGCCCAACAGGCCCAGGGAAGTGATTCTCTTCCTCTGCTCTTGTGAGACCCCACCTGGGTACTGCATCCAGTTTAGGGGCTCTCAGCATAAGGACATAGACCTGTTGGAGTGACTCCAGAGGAGGGCCATGAAAGTGATCTCAGCACCCCTCCTGTGAGGAAAGGCTGAGAGAATTGGGGTTGTTCAGCCTGGAGAAGGTTCCAAGGAGACCTTATGGAAGGCCTTCAAACTTAAACAGGGGCTTATAGGAAAGGTGGAGAGACCTTTTTTATCAGCAGTAGTGACACAGTAGTAACAGAGCAAGAGGTAATAGTTTTAAACTAAAAGAGGGTAGATTTAGATTGGATTTGAAGTAATGAGGGTGGTGGGACACCATGGGTGTCACAAGGGAACAGGCAACCCAGAGAGGCGGAAGGTCCCTCCCTTGAAACATTCAAGGTCAGGTTGGATGGGGCTTTGAGCAACCTCTTGTAGTAGAAGGTGATCCTGTCCATGGCAGGCGGTTGGACTAGGCGATCTCTGAAAATCCATTCCAACCCAAAACATTTCATGGTTCTGTGATTCTATATTCTTACACTTGCCAGATTATCTCTTGACCTCAAAAGAGTGTTGAAATTTTTTTGTGAGGTATACAAACATTACAGCAATGTGAACCACAGAAAAATCCACACAAAAATTAATAGCCTCCAGTAAACAGAGCCTGGGGCTCAAAATGAACAACCAGGCTAAGATAAAATATTGATTAATGTCTTAGGAAGTGAATATCATCTATCCTCTTCACTGAATGAGGCAGGACTGTGGTGGGGTGGTGAGGGGGCAGAAAGAAATGCACAAGTGATTATGCAGTCAGAGGTTGTATCATGCTGCCCATGCAGAAGGGACAAAGAGGTAAATTAAAAATGTAACACCTAATTTATGGTACTTCTTAAGTGTGTGATGTCAATCTTAAAAATGTTTATAATTAGCACTGCTGTCTTTCTACCATCAAAATAGATTAACAATGAATTTAGAAACATCTTTAATCATCTCATATAATTCATTAGGTTACTATTCAAGCAGGTAGAAGACGTCAAGATACTGACGTACTTTTTTACATTTACTTTTATCAACATTTTATTTTTCATTTTAAAAATCCTCAAATGTTACCTATAAAAACCAGCATTTTATTAAGCATTCTTATTTGAACGCATTAGGCTTCAATTAACTCCTATATGCAAATACACACTTCTGTAATGATGCAGCATTAAGGGAAAACAAGCATTTTGCCTGAGGAACATTTATGCACTTACAGATGTGTACAAAACTAAACTCAATGTGCCTGTGTTTCTCCACAGAGACGGATGCAGCCTCCACTGGCGAGGCACTTATGGTATAAACAGAAACTGATTTCAAAATGATGAAACACACAGTATTGCTTCTCAGGCAGGTTCTTTCCTTCTGGCCATATTTCAACTTTTCCAAAATACATCAAAGCTATTTATTAACTTTTTTTAAAAAATCAAATTAACTATAGATTCCACAAAAGACATGGAATTCTGAATTCTACATCTGTATTTAAATCACACATCTTGGATGGGTAATGTGACCTTGAAATCATGAGGAATCAAGAATATACACCTTGTAGAAACAGAAGGGAATACAGTCCTAGAAAAGCCACCAAGTAGAATTTTTGAGGATGGAATGGAAGAACAATCACTTCTCCACCTACATGTATACTACCATTAATATTTAAGACCACATCAAAAGTGTAACTGGGCATGCACTGCCATTTTTACTCAATCCAGTGGTTCTTAGAAGACTTTCAGGGTCAAATAAGATACAGCAGTTTAAATGCAAACAACCAGTTCTATTTCAGGCAACCTAAGGTAACATCCCTATCTTCCCCAGTCTCCAGGTTTTGCGTGGAAGTACAGCAAGTCTAAACAAATCTGCATTTTCATGTCACCTACCAGCCAGTTCCAAGTGCCTAGTGCACCATAAGGGAACTAAAACTATCAGCTACTGAACTAGGGGAATATCTTAAAGAAAAAGCCTCTCCACAACGTTTATACAGCAGATGCCTACCTTCAGCTCTGAAAATGAAGTCCCTCCTTCAAGTTAGGCACCCACAACTTTCAGTCACTTTGAAAGAATGTCAGTTTAAAAAGCTGGTAATTCCAGTAGTATCCTCACTTTTTCTTCAAGTTATTTGGTTTTGATTTCATACAGCCAAGTTTTCTTCCTTGCTTGGAGCTTCTACCATTTATTTTATTCTCTTCCACTAAGTGATTGACTCTGTTTTTCCCTGAAGCACTTTCTGTTGTCCCCTCTTAATCCCTCAACTGCCTTTATACTTATGAAAAAGTTACGCATAGCAGACCATTATCAGTGAGCAAGTACACCTCATTAATTCCACATACAAAATACATAACACCTTTTAAACCTATGCATTCAAAGCATAATTGCCGCCTTCAGTCATCAAAGCACTTGTATATTATAAAGTTGGCTTTCTTAGTAATGCAAAATAATGACTAAGTAATTTTTTAAAAGGCTAAACATTACAGCAACTGTGAAAATCAGTACTGATTTCAAGGGCAATAACTATTGGTGCTCACTTCCAATCTTCAACAAAATAATCTTCCTGACCTCTAATGCAAATGTGAAGATGTCTGTTCATTTCCATAAACATTTGTACTGAAAATTATTAGCTCTTGAAATCATAATGCTATTCTTTGTGGTCAAAAGAGTAGATTACCAAGAACATTAGCTCATCTAGCATTAAAAAAAAAGGAAAACAATTAACTACTGTTCAATATTTTGCTTTTTATAATCCTTAAAATTTCAGAAAAGCTATCCCATTTGCTGGTAGTTCAACAGCGATTTATTTCCTGCTCTATTCCATAAATAATGTCCAGCCACATAGAACAGAAAGTGATCTGACAGCTAGTTTACAATACAGATCAAACACGTTTTTATACAATTATCTACAGGAAGAAAATAATTACTACTATTATAAATCAGCTAGACCTTTGAGTAGTAGATACAAACCTTCCTCTGAAAAATTAGTGATTCTCATAAAATTAAATTTATAAAAGGATACATTTCATGTGGACTTGCAGCTATGTCATTCTAGCAGAATACTGTTCCATATTTCACAATTATCAGATAAAAAAAAAAAACAAAACCTGGAGTATTACAGTAAATATTGAAAAAACCCCTATCTGAAATATGTATCATTCAAACAAAATATCGTTATCCTGGCTTTCCAATGCAAGTAAAAATGGACTAAGATCTAGGCCACCTGTTTACCCTGTGTGCCACTTATGGAAATTACTGTACTGGGGCAGGGCAGAAGATTTTGGTGCCAACATTAATAGAAACTTCATTCTGGGTAGATTTTGAAGCACTCATAATTTCAGATAAGGAAGAATCTCAACATATTTCAAACGGTGGCATTGAGGTCATAGGTCCCTCATATGCCACACCCTTATTTGTTAAAGATTATCTTGCTGTTAATACCACCTACAAGTCCGAGATATCTGTACCACTACTTATTTTAGTGAAATGCTGAAAGCAGTTTTACACTGCCAGTTGCCTCCTAGCAACTCAACAAAATATCTTAAAACATAGATTTGTGTAAATCCATAATTTCAACACTACCTCAAAAACTGCAAATACTGAATTAGCTGATCAGTTTAGATCCTACTTGAAAGGATAAAGTTCTGAAAGAGTTATCAAATAATCTGCAGGCTGTAGTTCTGTGATATCTCTGAAGTAGTTAGCTGAGTTTTCTAAGAAGGGAGGGATAAACAGATTTTGTCTTAAAAATAAGCAAGTCACTTTGATTAATTGGATAATTATTTCTGGATCACTCTATGAAGATTTCTACTAGAAAGTGAATATGTACCACATATTGTATTAAGGAAACCTCTGCATTTCTTAATTTGAGAAAAATTTTCTTTCACTGGTATCACTTTGTGGGGATCTCAGGTTGGCCTCTGAATCTTCATAGCACAAATTTTAAGTTTAGCTAGTGAGATTTGTTCCAGCTGAAGTATTTAAGTCAAGCAGTCTGAAATACTGAGATCAGTGGAAACAAGCAATTACCTATTAAAGATTGCTCTGTGAGCTGACCTCCCTATTTATTACCATTCCTCAACAGCAGCACAGGAATATGGGAAGCTATAGGTAAGCATTCATTCCATCTTCTGAAACAAGGATACTGCTGACACCATGACTTTAAATCTTATGCAAGTGCAGAAGTTAGCATTCTCTGCTAGGAAGTACCTAAAATAAAAACAAACAAACCAATAAAACCAGTCTTTTTTAACAAAACCAGTTTTCCTCTTCCCTTTCATCCAACAGCCAATGCAAATGCAGGATATATTATTTGATAGGACTGCCCAACATATGTGACTGAATTGCCAAAGCATGCACCAGGGACACTTATGCAATTGTAAATAAAACACTGTGTGCACTGGGGGAACAGTTTGCCTACAGGCTAGGCAATAACAAAAAGACACATTTAGCATTTCCTAAATTAGAACAGATGAACTTCAGAGTTTCATTTACTCATGTCTATAAACACAAAAGGCTCTTAAATCCATATAAATCAGAATTCTTGTTTTCTCAACTTGTCAGCATTGGAAAACTATTTTCTGAACAGCAAGTAACTGTGTTAAGATAGTTATGCTAAAATACCTTGGTAATTGCAGTCCTCTTTCCACCAAGATGATATGCCTAGGTGTCTCGTCAAAGCTGAACATCAAATAACCTAAAGTACGGCTAATCTGCAGGAATATAATCATTCTCAATCTTAAACAAAATGAAGTCTCAAGTCCCACAATAAAGTGTACATGTAGTTTTTGCATAAGCAGAGTATGATGCAATTAAGTTTAGACCTACTAAGCTTATCAGTTAATTGCACATTTTATCAATTCCTCAAGAAATTTAAGAAAAAAGCAGTTGTTGAAGAAGCATTAGACATTCATACCATCAGCTTCAGGTACAGAGTCTGCTTCTATTAATGTCAAATAAAAAGGTTTTATAGCGTCATTATGCCACTTTTATTTACATCCAAAGCAGTCATTAATGATGGGGGTACATAAACTGCAGTGGAGAAAAGGAAATACAGCAAGGGACTCCTCACCTGAGTTCCCAGGAAACACAAGGAAGACCTGTACTATCACCTGCCCCTCCTTTGCTGTTCTCCCCACAGGCAGTTCAGCTTGAGAGGCACCCAGTACCAAATAATTCTTGAACAATACTATTAACTCCTGTATCTAGAGAGGGTGGGGTAAAGAAGAACCTTGGCCCTTTCTCCCCACTCTCTTCTTCACACTTGGCAGTCAGTCACTGTTAAATAAGAAAATAATAATCTACTCTGATTTTAATAGGGCCAAAATCAGTCTTGACCTACTTTCAACACAAAAAACTGAATGAGGTGTCATTTGCTTAAAACTTCTTCCTACGCACTTCCAAAATATTAAGGACATTTTTTTGTAACAAGTTCTTCTCCACAATACACTTCTTACCTCTTCTCTCTAAAATACATCCACACATACATGTAAGAACAACATAGAGGGTGCAAAGGAATATGAGTTCACATAATTGGAATAAAAAACGACCTTGGCTGCTCAAAGTTACAAAGGAAAAGAAAAGGTCACTTAATAGCTGTAAAGAATGTGAAGTCACTGTCATTGGGGGAATACTGAGAGTAAACAAACACTATTTTCCTGCGTGTAACTGATACAAATGGTCAAGTACAAGCCTCTGTGGCAAGCATTCAGGAAAACAGAAGCATGGCAAATCCATACTTAATATTATGCTAAAAAGATACAAATTCATGTTCATCCTTTACAGAATTTGATGTTTTCACTATTTCATGAGGTTACGTTTTACAGTACACCATAAAACTCTCTGCAATTCATAAAATGGCATGTGATAAAGACTAAACCAGCAGTTTTCAAGAATGAGATGGTGGATAAGAAAGGAGACATCTTCCCTAAACACTGAGCAGTCAGCCATTAAAAATATAGTAAAGAAGCACATGTGTGACAGATAGGGACAGATGGCAAGTAGGGAAGCTACAGGGCAGCTAAGACTGACAGTGTTCTTGACAGCTTCAGAAAGCAGAACCACAGTCAAGCATCAAAAGGGGACTGAGTAAGGATATTTTCTCAGGGACTCTGAGGAAAAATCTCAGTACCGAAAGTGCAGATTGTCTGAAGCTGGGCAACCACTGAGAGGGAAGAATGAACAGGGTTTGAAAGAAGGACTAAGGAAAAGCCAACACATTTGAATGACATGTGAAGCAAGCAGTAATTTGTTTTCCAGCCTTGTAACTGACTCTGCTTCACCCTGATGTTTTCCTGGGTTTACCTGGTCAGACTTGTTGTATTTGTTTTAATAAAGTCTTTATATTCAGGGATTGAAAAGCTCAGTCTCTATGCTTGAGATAAAAATGGAGATGTGGATGCATAAAGTAAATAATTCCAACTAAATGTACTGTCTGATTCAGGGTCCTAAGTTGTATTTCTGAAGGGAAAAAAAAAATCTGTCATTTTTTTTTAAAGCCTTGTAGCTGAAGATTTAAAATTACATTTTCAAGAGCCAGTGTGATTTATCTTAAAAATGCCAAATGAAGGTAAAGGATTTCTTTGCTTTACACATATTTAAGAACTCACAGGTAGTATTTCTAAGCAATGTTACCATATGTACCTGTGCTAACAGCTGTACCACTAAATAAAAAGCTGTCAGAATTTGCAGATTCAGAACTTCATCTTTAAGGGATTTACCAGAGCAGATGTATCTAAGCACATCTTTTTATGTGCAAGTACTTTTCATACCGACATCTCATCAAGCCAAAAATGCCTTTTTATTATGGAAAGGATTAAAATGTGCATATACATGCAGCTCACAGAAACTTCACACTAAGTTTACTGTATTCCATGATGATTATTTTGATTCAATGGATTTATAATCCATCTATTGCAGTGAAAGTGTCTGCGTGATTCTGAGTTTGAGTGCTGTATGGGCAATTCTGACCAAGAAACTTGAAAATCATGTGACAAACCAAGTGTACCTGTAAAGGCACAAAAAAATTGGGGCATGCAGAAACTTCTTGTCTCCTTCCCTCAAGAGTTTACCTTTTATTCAAGAAAGTTACAAGGATTTCACTTCTATTATTCATAAACTGTTACTCTATCAATGATTCTCAAAATGAGCACTGTACTACAAGGAGCCCTTTAATGTACAAGTTTTAGATAGGCAACTGCTAAGAGTTCAATGATTGGAGTTATTTCCAAAACCAGGAAAAATATACTAGGCTCACCTATTGTGAGTTTTAAAAGCTGGCAAGAGAAGTTCCAACAGTCTCCATTCCACTACACTGCCAAGCTAGAGCTATCCCTCTGTTTCTCCTCTCCACTCAATCTCAGTTCTGAAAGGCCCCAGTCTCTCAGAAATACCCACAGCCTTATCTCCAGCTGCTCAGATTCCACCATCGCAATCCACTTAAGGTTACAACACAGTGCATCCCACATCCTTTTTTTTTCCAACCAGTCCTCCCTCACACAATCTTAAAATAAAAGGACCTCTCCTCTATGCCTTCCAAATCCTTTAATTCCTACATCAAATTCAGTACTCCTGTCTTGAAGTATCCCATATTTCTAACCATGCCATTATCCTTAACTGCTTTTTCTCCCAACTTCTCCTAAATTAGGTATGTCTGACAATCAACTTCTTCAAGTTTGTCGCCTTTTTCTAATCTTCCGAGTCATAATAAAGAAACATGCCAATAAACAAACCAACCATTTGGTTTGTCACCCCAGGGTTCAATTTTCTAAGACTGAATTTCACTTAGGTTTTGGACTATCAAGTCTGATATCCTGGTTTCAGCGTACAATACAAACACTTAAAGCCTCATTGCCAGCAATACTCAAAAAAATCCAAAACCAAACCAAAAAACGCCAAACAACAACAAAAGAATTAAAGTTACAGCAGCAGGACAAACAACACTCAGCTCAGATATGAAATTATGGGTTTTTTTACAACCCAGACTAAGCCTCACATTGAAAAGCCCCAATGAGACCCATGGCTTACTACCATTGTTGCACAAACAGAGATAAAAACTAGTTAGTTTACAGCGTTAATTTCTGCACAACTTTCAGTTACATCTTTGCAACACAGTGTCTTAAGGCATGGACAGTGACTGAGAGCATTTTATTGCTGGAGAAGTGCGTAGGCCATTAATCAGTTCTAAATAAAACAGAAAAAAAGGCTAAGCCTGCTCTAATAGTTTTTCAGTAACAAGATACTGTTGCTTAACTTCTAATTTAAGAGATTCTTCTCACAATAGCATTGCAGTTCTAGAAGACTAATCTTAAGCGTTGCAAAAAAAAAAGTGTATCATAAGATCTAAGAATAAATTTTTAGTTCCTCATTTGGAATGTTTTCCTAAGCTTGCGACCAGAAAAAGGTTTGTGAACTGAAAAAAAAACACACTAAGATAAACATGGTCACCGTATTTATCTGAAGCATACTACAACCACTCAACTTCCCTTGCAGACATGTTTTTTGACCCCTTTCCAGTTCCTACAACACTATTCAGGCATGGTTTTCTATTGCAAAAGCCACGTGGGCCTCCCACTGTGATGTACTGGGCACGTATCTGCTAATTCTAGTTCCTGTAATAGTTTCTCTTAGTTTTCCCATTGCCGAGGCTAAGCTTATTGTTCAGTTGTGGAGTCTTTAAAAATTACTTCCAAATGGTTCAAATACCAAGTCTTAAGCAGAGGGTTGCATCTACATTTACTAGTTTAGTTGCTTAATTCCTGAACTCCCTTCAATACCATCTAGTTCTGGAAACTGGCACCTTTAAATACCATCTGGTTTATGTCTGTTTTTATTCCATCATCCTCCTTTTTCTTTTTAAGCTTGTTTCATAATTGCCTCTACCAACACTTCAATTTGAAGAGAGATCCTTTGATAGATCCTTCATAATGAAAGGTTCCAGTTCAGAACTTCTTCAAGCTCAAAAATGAACTTGGATACAAGAGGTAAGACAACAGCTTCTTTTTCGATAGATCTTTATTTCCAGAGGATAGAAGGAGAGATCATCTATTAGCCCTGTGCATTCTCCAGTGGGCTTCTTGTTCACAGTATGTTTCAAAAAGATTACTTTTATACCTCCTGCAAATTGTTCCTCAAACATCTTTTTTAGCTGAATGTATGCATTCTGTCAGAATTTATGGACCTTTGTATTTTGCTCTTGCAGACAAAACTTAACTTACAAAATATGGTGAAAACTGCTTTGTATAACCACCTCTTATCCTGCTGTTTAACTACACCATGCCAGTTCCTTTTTGGACTTACTACCTTTGATGGGCACATGCATTTCCTCCAACATTCCCACATGGCATCTTCAAGTAGTTCCCATGCCACTTACAAGGATTTTAATTTTACAAATTGTCTTTAATATGCTTTTCAATTTTAAGTCATTTTCTTTAAAAAACAAAACCCCCAAAGCAGGAGATTTCCAAAGATGGGAGTAGATGATCCTGCAAGAGATGTAAATACATTTTACAGAACAACAGTAACACTTTGAACCAGATCCTGCACACAATGGTCAGAAGGACATACGAAACTGCTTCTCCCTCATCTGGTCTGCAGTCTAACTGCTCCATGAAGTACTCACTAACTGTGTCTAGCAATTTAGTCTCCACATCAGTCATTGCTGCAGCCACTGCCACTGCTATGCAGGCACCAGGCTGGCCAGGAAGCAATACAGCTAGGAGGTTAGAAGAGAATGAAAGGGCTCCAAAGAGAAAGAAGGGGAAGAGAATGACCAAATAATAAAGTCAGCCAGTGTACATTTACACACCACATTGCTTATGGGGCTCCAGGACTTGGAATAACGTTTATGATTTTTCATGAGCTGCTGTTTCTCTTAATTTCTAACCCATGATTATAGAGAAAAGAAATTAGAATTCAGATACAAGATGTGAATTCAAGAAGTTGAAGGCAAACAAATCTCTATTAAAAGATAATGAGAAAGCATAAGCTAAATGCTTAAAATTAGCTCTAAAAAATTTGAAACTAAAATTTGACTACTGAGATTAAAAAAGCCACTGCAGAGCCAATACACCTGCTGAAAATTGGTTTGATAGAGCTGTGTGCATTCCTGTGTCTTGTTGCAAATGGATGTTCTATTTGGATCTCCTTGCATATTGCTTCTCTCATGAAATCCCTTTTTCCTCTGTTTAACCCAGGGGTATCTCTCACTCCACTTGTCCCTAAGTTCTCCTCTTTACTTCATACATAGCCCCATCAAACCATCACCTTTTCTCCCCAGGTTACAGAAGCATTAACACCTTCTTCCTTTGCCTCTGTGGCAGGAGGACAAAGCCAGGACCTACCTGCCTTCCTTCACCTGCTGGGAAGGACTCTGCTGCTGCTGCCTCAGGATGAAACTGGTGTCTCACACTGCAGAGCTGGGTTTCAGTACTGCCATCAGACAGTTAATGGTAAAACACGGTATTTTTCTGCCAACACCATCAACACTAATCTTAAATACCTTCTTCTCCAAGTCATTGTAAAAGACTGAGGCATGTGCCATTCAGACAACTTGCAATTGTTTAATACTTTTTCCTAGGACAAACTGAACACAAATCAAAGGGAAGCAATTATAAAAGCCGTCTGAGCAGTAGCTTAAGGGAAAAGACAGAAACACAAGAGTTACAGAAAAATGCATCTTTTCTATCCCCAGTCTTTTCAGGTAGGGGAAAACCACTGTTATTTTTCCTTATCTGTTCCTGTGTACTGCTAGGAACAGAGAGAGCAATAAAACAAAGAATTTAGGATAGATTAAACTGGTCAGTTCTGGTAGCTCTTGCAAAGCCAAATAGCTAAAAGCCCCTTTGAACTTCGACACGGCAGACAAGCTCAAGAGCTGATTCAAGCCTGCAGCTTGCCCAGCGTGCTGAGCAGAGAGGAGCACTACTCCAACCAGCTCATTCTGTATGAAAAGTAAGCAGGTAGAATGCAAAGGGGATGTGAGTCATGCAAGAAAAACACATAAAATAAAGGCAAAAGAGCTGGCAAGATAGAAAGGACAGCAATGTGGGAGAGTGGGCACATCAGGATGCCGAGAAGGTAAATCAGGAGTGTAGAATGTAGCCTGAATAATACAAGAAATAGTATGTGTCTTTACAGAATGAAAAGATAAAAATTAAGAAGTCATTGTGAAACAAAAATCTTTCATCTTCTACATGTCCTTTTAAGCTCTTCTGTTATCCACATACACAGTACAAAGTGAAAATCCTCTAGGCATATAGTAATAAATTTACCTCCTGAAAGATACACAACTTGCAATTTGGCTTACAATATCAATGCAACTCCAATGACCTTCTTGCTAGGAAGACTTCCCAATTCTTTGGGAATTTTGTTTGGGTTTATGTTTAATATTTTCATTGAAACTACTTGATAATGGTCTGGAATACAAGTAGTGGAGCATGAAACAAGAATGATAAACTTCTAGCATCCCCACTGCTCTCCTAATCAAAGCCACAGTTTTGTGTGGCCACACTTAGACTTCCCAATCAACCTCTAAGTCAGATGCAGTCCATCAGTTTTCCTATTGCTCAATTGCAAGGCCCAGCAGCCATTTAGATGACTGGTACTGACCCATCTCACAGTGAGATTCTTTATCCCATTTTCAGGTATCTGGCAATTTCATCAAATTGAAAAGAGGTATAGCCTGATAAAAGATAATCTGCATGAGTCAGGCAGTGCTGCAAAACTCAACATACATTTGAGTCCTGGAGAGCAAAACAAAGACTTTGCTGAAGAAGGAAACATGTTAGAGAGGGCCTGAGCTGTTTAGGAAAAGGAATTTCAGTTACTCCTTTCATTTAGCCAGCTAAATTCTCTGTTTGGAGGAGACAATCTCAATGGGTGTTTTCAGGCTTTAAAAGCTTGACAAAAAGGCATGACCACTTTAACACAGTTGAGCTGAAGCTTGTGACACAAGTCTGTCTTGAAAACAGCGACCTCAAAACTTCACTTCATAGAAACAAAATGTTAAGCAGTAAAAAACAAAAATGCACACACAAACTAAATATTTGAGATCACATCTTCTGATTTTTTTCTGCTTGGCACTTTAAAGCTTTCATAAACCACTTAAAATAAAGGTAAAATTCTTTGTGTATATATTTGCTGCTTTTTTTCTGGATTCTAAAGCCTACAGAAGCTTTGAAACTTGCACAATAAAATCTTACATATATTGAAAATCCAATCCAATAACTCAGAGGAAAAAAGGTAAAACAGTTACATTCTTTCATTACAAACTTTGGGAAGTTAACACATGAGAAAGTTTTACAGTATCTTTTAACTGAACAGTTTAATAACATTAGCACTGTAGATGGAAGTTAGAACTCTGAAGAATACCATCTGCAATACAAATGTGGAAACTATAAAAATGTTAGCTTTCTGGATAAAAATAATTCAAATAAAAATTGTTGACTAAACATACCCTGAAATTAAAAAAAAAAAAAATTAAAAGATAAATATGTGACTGTCCCTTACTGAACTGCTACTCAAGTTCTATTTTACATACTAAACTCAATTTAATAAGAAAAAGTACCCTCCCCAGCACCAGAGGAACATACAATCCCATTCTTACAGGAAATGTAAAAAGCAACATGTTTTTGCAATTCATGCTCAAGGCCAACTTTACACTGGATGTCACAGAAGTATCACAGACCAGCTGAAAAGTTATTGCTGTAATAAATTGTTTCTTTCAACAAACTAATGTAATGCCCACAGTGGGAAAAAAAAGATTGCATATATTCCTCATTTATTTAATAATTATAGCTTCTGAGCCTGTTCCAGGAATTCTCAAATAGAGGAATAAGGAGCAGTTAAAATACTTACTTCAACATCTTCTGATGTTGCAGCATCTTCTCCATTGTAATCTTTCTTCCCAATTTCCATAAATAAAAACCAAACCACATACTTGGCTTCAAGAAGGATTAAAGAAGCTACAGGCCAGCGAGTCTCATCTCCATCCCTGGAAAGGTGATTGAGCAAACTTCCCTGGAGCAGTGGATGTTGTCTGGATTGACATCAGTAAGGATTTTGCCATGGTCTCCCACTGTGTTATTTGAGACATGCTGGTGAGACATGGGTACTATACAAAATCCAACTGGTGCCTGATAACTTGTGGTGTCACTCAAGAACTGGCAGTGATGCCAATGCTGTTTAAAACTCTAATAATGATCTGGATGGTGGAACAGAGCCTGGTCTCAGCAGGTTCAGGGGTAACCCCACACTGGAGAAAGAGATCACCACTCCAGAGAGCAGTGCTTCTATTTCAAACACCTTCAAGAGGCAAGAGAATTGTGTTGATGGGAAACTCACAAAGATAAATAATGGTAAGTGTTTTACTGTGAGGGTGGTGGGACAAAGAAGCTGTGGACACCCTACCTCTGAAAGTGTTCATGGCCAGGCTGGATGGGACTTTGAACATCCTGCTCTAGTGGAAGGTGTCCCTGTCCACAGAAGGCAGATTGGAGCTAGATGATCTTGGATATCCCTTCAAACTCAAACCATTCAACGATTGAATGATTCTAAGTAAAAGAAAATACTTGCTCCTGAGGTGAAGTAGCACACAAGACAGGCGGGGCATGCAGTTGCTAGGACACAGCTCTGCTGAAATAGATAGGGGGCTCCTGGTGGAATAACAGCCAACAAGGCACCCTTTGGAAGTGAAGCAGGCTAACCAAGTATCAACCTGCTGCTAAGTAAGCTGGGGGAAGTGATTTCCCCTCACTCCACCTTTCAGCACTGGTAAGACGGCATCTGGATTGATGTGACTGATTTTGAGCTCCCCAATAAAAGGCAGACCTTGGTACAGTGGGAACAAGATGATCAAGGGGCTGGGACATATGATACATAAAGAGCAGCCAAGTGAGGCTTGCTCAGTCTGGGGACAAGGCAGCAATCAGGCAGACCTCATTCCTCAATTCAATTTTCATGTGGGAGTAAACAGAAAAGTCGTAACCTGACTCCTTTTAGATGCACACAGCAATAAGACAGGAAGAAACAAACATAATCTGGAAAATGGAACATTTCTGCTAGCTGAAAAGAAAAGCTCTTTTCCCACGAGGGCGGCCAAACACTGCAAGAAGTTGCTCAGACACCCTGTGGCACCACCATCCCTGAAGTTACTCAAAATTTCCAGGCATAGCCTAGAACAAGCTACTCCAGTTATACTGACTTTTAAGTAGGGGTTTGAGCTAAATGACTGCCGGAGGTCCCTTCCTACGTAATACTATAATAAATCCAAATGACTTGTAGTAGAAAACAACATAAAATATTTCATTACATTACTCTTCTCATCTGAACCTTGTTAAGCCAGCAACAGAAATGATACAGCTTTAGCCTGACAGAGGCGTTTCTGGCATGAAAACAAAGGTTTTGCAATTACAGAGGTTATTTATCACTCACATAGGGAACTCCTTGGAAAATAATGGTCCTACTCCTATCACTAAAAATTAAAGTCTAGTTAAAGGATGAAACAACACTTGACAACTCGGCTATTAGGGATTTACACTGCTGGAGCTGAAGACGCTTAATTTACTATTTGGCTCTCTTATTACAACACTTATCTAACTTGAGAAAACCTATACCAGAAAAATAAAATACCTATATGGAACAGGAGCTCAAACCAGCTAGTACTTGAATTTTTCATTACCTCTGTATCGTTCTCTTCCAGCAAGTATAAAAGGAACATATGGAGAGCTTTAAACCCTAAACCATTTGTATTTGGAAAAAAAAACAACTTTCAAATTGCATAATTTTGATCCTTCCTTGACCTCACAAGACTGCAGTTATTGCTGCTCCCTCCTCTCTCCTGCTCTCTTCCAGACTTCACTCTCACTTGAGGCTCACAGCTTATACCTACACTGCTTCTTCTCATTCTCCTGTTCCTCAGAGGAGCTCCTCAAGCAGACACCATCAGTTGCTATTCCATCTACCCCACATTCTCAGACAGAGCCTATGTGCAAAGATACATGAAATTAAAAGTCAAAAATTGCAAGTAGATACTTTTAAGTGTGAAAATATAAAAACACTGAGATACAAATGTATTTGCTAGGTAAACAAAAGCCAGCTCACAAATCAAATGTAAATCTGTAAGTCAGCAAGTTCTTTACATTGGTATCATTAGAATTCAGGTGAGAAAATTTAAAAAATTGTATTTTTTATTAGTGCGTTTTAAGGCACTTTATTTCACTGACTTCACCTTCAAGTTAATTTAGTTGCAGAAAGTAAGTGGTCTCAGAGATGTCAGTTCCTCCACATACATCCTGAATGGACCATTTCTTCCAGTATCAAAGTTCAGCATGTGGCAAGACTTCTCATCAATATCAAGTTACTTCACAAAATGGGAAGCATACTCTCAAGTCAGTTATTAATATCATGGTTTGTTCCACCCTTTGGAAACTGAAGTTGCATCTGCTCATTGCTTTCCCCATCATCCCAACATTATTCTTCATATGGCATTCAGAGTTTATCCACTACTATGTCAGTATGTTCGGCATCTCTATCAGTTTGTAAACACTCAGAGCCACAGTCCACCCTGCATGACCCTGTCACTTTCACAACTGGCATGAAACACTTGACATGAAAATGAAACACTTCTAATGTGTCTGAAAAACACATTTATAACAACCATTTTCTTACAGATTATTAAAGAAAAAAATGAGAGTTAAGACATTAAGTTTAAATGCCATTTTTTCTAAGATGACTTTAAGCTGTGGACCACACTCCAGATCTTCATAGAAGTATCCATACGACCACCTAAGTGTAAGCTTCACAGTAGAATCGAAATCCTAATAGGTCCTATCCTTAGAAGAACCCATTTTATACCTTTTCAGTCAATACATACCGAGATCTCAAGCACTGATCATGTAACAGACTGTAAGTACTTCAAGAGTTACTGATTTTGCTACTCTAGCATTTTTTCTGAAAGAAGATTCATGCCATCTTGAACAAAATCCCAAAATACTTCTGTTAAGTTTTTCTGCTTAAAATAGCAGTTGTTTCAGAGCTGAATAATTGGAACCTAGTGGCTGTCCAAATGAGACTCTTAATTCATGCAATTAGCCTCCTACACGGTGTTTAAAACCTTGCTCAGCAATAATAGAACTTTTAAGGGACTTAAACTTACCTTCTGAGGCAACTGGGAACATTAAGACATCCAATGTAGCATAGAGATTTGGGTTATAAATACTTCCAGAGAATAGGCAGCAAGCTGAATGCAATACTAAAAATATTAAAGAAAAGAGGACTTCCCTTGCTCTCACTGGGTTTCATTCTGCACAAACAGCAGCAGCCTTTACATTATCTATAAGCTCAATTCCCTGCCGTGGCTTCACCAAACCCTGGGAGGAGATGTTTTACTCTTGCTGACTTAGAAGTTAAGACATTGAAAACTGTCAACATACCTGAAGGGAGAAATCATTCCATTCAACCAGATCTTTACTTTCCATTCAGCTTCTCTGTGATCTCTAGAGCTGAGCTGGCAGAGATTTCTTCTTCTCCACAAAGAGTTCTCAAAAAAAAAAAGACTCCACATGCAAGCTTACCATTTTATCCCTATTTTTGCCACTGGTTGGGTCTACAGATCTAATCTCTCTCAGTGTAATGGCATTACACAGCAACTTTTCCCACTCACAAAGTAACCTTTCCCATTCTGCCCCAAACCTACACATATCCTAATGCTGTGTAAGAATTTAAGCAATATCCTACTGAAGAGAATTGGAAATTATTCTGAATTAGGCAACTGGTTAGTAGAAATAAAAAAGCATCATAACGTGAGAAAGTTAAAACAACTGTACAGCCCTAGAGGATACTCCTGACACTTGCACTCTTTTCTTCTCCCACAGGACTTCTATGCCTGGCTCCTGCACAAAAAAAAAAAAAAAAAAAAAAAAAAAAAAAAAAAAAAAAAAAAAAGAGACTAGTTCCTGCATTGTACAGAAAACCTTATTAGACAGCCTATTTTCCAGAAAGAAATACCAGAAAAACACAAATTTGCTTGGATAAATCACTAAAGTCTCTTCCAGACAACTAGAATTGCAGTTCAGGTGAT
Organism: Lanius collurio; assembly: GCA_020086605.1. Lineage (NCBI taxonomy): Eukaryota > Metazoa > Chordata > Aves > Passeriformes > Laniidae > Lanius > Lanius collurio. The sequence continues at coordinate 2,564,599 of JACBWW010000007.1, read as the reverse complement.
CATTTCCATAACATGCACCTTTCTGGCTCAAAACTTACTCAGTTCCAGTTCTCCATAAATTACAATGATGGATGGATAAGAACTGTCTGTTCCCATTTGAAATAGTGCTGACCACTCTTTTATCGTTGCTGGCAATTAACAGTAAACATGAGTTCTAGCCATTTTATGTAAGCAACCTGCTGAGATTTATAGCAGTAGCTTCACAAGTCTGAAGAAAAGACTTATCTTTGGGTGAAAGATTTTTCAGGGTCAGGACAACCTTGATGCAGAAAAGTTCTGGTACATCAGTCATTTGTCTGCTATTCTGACAGGGGAAACCTCACAGGTGACCCATACAGTACAAAAGGTAGTTAAGGATAGTTGCTAGTTGCTGCCACAAGTTCTAGACAAGTTATCTTTAAACAAATATAAGAAAAGATCAGAAGACAGCATTACTATCTCAATCAATTTGGATCAAATCAGCCTAATTTCCCTCTAAAATACAGCAATTGACTTCAAATAGGAACATTAGAAAATAAATGCTTTTCAAAAAAAAGAAGGATGACTTAAGGCAACATTTCCAATTAGTCCCATAAGCCAAAAAACCAGTCTAGAAAAAAAAATATGATGTGGCAAGGGCAGAACTCCCTGGGAAGCAATTCTGAGAGATATGAAACAAAAGACTTATTACAAAAGGATTTAATTCTATTCAACGTTTGCATCAACAATATGGATGCTGAATATAAAACCATTTTTACTAAATGTGCCAATGATGAAAAGCTAGGAAGGACAAAAAACTTAAATCAATTTTGCAAATGAAAGAAATTGACAGAAGGGGAATGAAATCCACCAGGGATGAGCACAAAACTCCTACAAAAAGTCAATGGAAAATATAAGTAATAGTCTTTAAGAAAATTAATAATGTCTAAATCCCAAGCTGACAGTCAATGTCAGGCAACTGCAAAATGGTAAATAATCAGTGAAGTGTACAACCACAAGCACAACTTTCAGAATATGCCAAGCCATCTTTTCTGGTCCATTTTGTACTACACTCAAGAGACGAAATACTGGACTCCCACTGAAACACCACTTTTCAAGGAAACAACTGACACAAACCCAAAGAGTAGGGCATTCTTCATGTTTCTCCAATAAAGACAGAGTGAATTGGATTTGGTTACTATTTAAGCAGGGAAGGTTGAAAGAGGGCTTCCTATGAACCAAAGTACCCAGAAGGCTATTGCAGAGAAAACGGGATCGATTTGTTCTCAGGTTCTCAAAAGACAGGAGATGCAATGGGCTTGAAATTGAAGTTAATGAGATTCGCACGAAGCACTTGGGGAAGACAACACCACTTTTCAATTTTAGGGACAATGAAACCCTTGAGCAGATTACACTGGAGACAATTAAGGAAGTGAAAACGCAGTCAGCAGCTGGACCACAGGAAATTGTTTAGTCCTTGTTTTTCCTTATATTCATTAAAAAAACTGTACAGAGATTACTGGCTCCAACACTCATTTCAGTAGAAGATACTACAGCACAATAGAGAAATTGTGCTTTTTTTTTCAGTTTGACCATTTGTGACTTTTTATTCTATTCTCTCCACTATCTTCAGCATAGCCTTATTTTTCAATTAACACTCTCAAATTTTTGTGATGATCAGTTACCACGGCTGCAAAAATCACAGTCTGTCTTATGCTGTGTTATTGCTAGAGCCTAAAAAACACATAATAGTCAAATAACGGAATGCAAAAGAAGGAAAAGGAATCCTACTAATATTTCCTATTCAACTCTCCCCATTTCAGGACTCATGGGTTTACTGTTGATTTACACTTCCAAAGAAAAATGTAGCATACGGCAAGTTGAACAAGATGAGGAAATAGAGAATACAATGGAAGCAAATTAATGAAAATCAACAGTCTTGAAGACTAAAGTGCATTGACAATAAAGCTTATTGGGTTTACATAACTCAAGTGATTTCAGTTTCGCATTAGAAAATTAGATAACACCTTCAATACAGTGTTCTTTCAAGTGTGTAGTCTAAAAGACCACCTTCCTGTTTAATCAAACTTCAAATAAACACTAATGAATAATTATTAATTATATTGCACGCACCATCACCAAGGGATAAAATGTGCTTTGATCAGGACTTCTCAGGTTCTCTCAAGCCCTCCTCCAGAGGGCAGAGAGGTGAAGCAAACCCTACCTCATACACCAAGAATTATCTGGAAACCTAACAGAGGCAGACAATCAGTTTGGACAATGTCTCTGCAATATTAGACGTGGAACCCTTCTTCTCTAGTTTCAGACACAAAGTCCCAATTCACAGTTCTAGTCTTCCCTTGTTATCAGTGGATGGAAGAACTGGCCCTCCAGAAGACAATTCAGCAGGTCTCAGGTATGTCTGAGACTCTTCAAAGGGCTGCCTGTGTTAGTCTGTTTCTCCCCACTGTCTACAGAGGCAGCCCAATGTCACTCAGACTTCACACCAGCTCTTCACTGGCATCTCAGTCACTTCTCTTCCTATTCTTTCCTCAAGCAGTGTTGGGCTAAGATTCTACAGTCTCAGCTTCTTGGAATCCCTGAAGGAAAGCCAAGTTCCAGAGATGAAGCTGAACACAAGCATCACTAACTTCAATAGCTTCCAGAGCGGGCAATGCAACCACCTAAAATGACTGCTTCTTAAAAAAAAAAAAAAAAATCAAAAATTTAAAACAAAAATTTAAAAGGCACTATCCAGATAACAACTTCTGTAAAAGTGAAAGCTACACATTAGTATGAAAAACTAATAGCCTGCTCTGTAAACACTTAAACAGGTATTTCAGCAGAAAATCTCATGTCCTGAAAATGAAAATGTATGCAAAACGTTTGAAGAAATAAAGGCTATAGTTTTTGTGTTGGTTTGGTAGTTTCTTAAAGTAAAGTAATTCAAAATAATTACTTTGCTTTCTAACAAGAGTACTCCTACCACTTCACGGTAGCACCACTATGTTAATAACAAACAACTTTTCACACTGAAGTACCTAAGGTGGAACAAGGCACGCCATACCATTAAGTCACACAGAGGTAAAAGTCCATGCTGGTACTTGGGCTTAAAGAAGCTCAGATTTCTGGAGCACAGCATCAGTTTCTGCCCCATGTTCCTTCTTGGGTCCTAAGACTAAAACTCTAACATTTGAACGAGGTAAAACTAAGACAAATTGTCTTCAAAACCCTAATGTTATTTAAAAACACTGTCCATGAAAGACAAAGACAGAGGAGAGCCTGTGCTTCACTGATCTTCTAGGACCTTTAGCACCATCATCCACTTCCTCTTCTATCAGCTAGCCCCTTCCCCCATGAATTCTAATTATAGTGTTGTCATGAAATCTTCTGAAGACCTGCGTAAAAAGGTAGGACTTAGTCTAACTTATACAATTACTAGCCCTCTAGAAACAAATTTTCAGAATGTGAAGATCTACAATATAAATCCTTTATTCCCTCTATGTAATAAAAAATAGACCATGTATACAGGGATGTGAAAGAATATATTATATTAATACCTGCTACACAGAGAAACAAACAAACAAAAAAAAATGAAATACACTTAACATCTTCATTACATCAAGTATATGGCACAGGAGATCAGACCCCCTTAGTACCAAATTAATAAAAAAACTTTGTCCTACTGGCCACAAAGAAAATCCATTGTCAGATATTTAACCAACTTAGTCTAATTTTCTGACACCATAGTTGGAAGGCAGAAGAGAAAAGTTGAGCTATTCAAGGAAGTCTAGTGCTTCAAATACATTCAGAAGCTTTAAAGGAAGACTTAAAAATATTCAGTATACTTTATGTTAAACTCATACGCTAGTTTCTTGCCTGTTTTAGGCATACAGTCTCCTCAATTCTCCATTCAGATATATTAAAAAAAAGACTTAGAGGAATGCCTCTAATAGTACAGCAAAGTAGTTTGGGTTTGATTCCAATTTCACTAGGACCCAAAACATTCACAGCAGAGATAATCCATACTTCACAGTTATTTGATTCTTTTTACAGCTCCTTGAGAAGCTGAAGTCAAACTACATTATCATAATGACAAAACAAAAAGAAAACTGTAAAAGTGTCTCCTAGCACAGGATAAAATACAAGAATAAACAAGTATTAAAACGATGCAATAAATAATTATTCACAGCGCTTTCCTCATTTATGTAAAGACAAATCAAGAAGTGCAATATTACACTAGCCAAATTATTCACTAATTAAACAAAAAGTAGCAACCAAAAAATTCAGAAAACAGTATTCTGCTATAATGGAGAAGTATCATATCTTTCTTCAATCAAAGTAATTACTAACTATGTACTGAATAACCACAATGACTGGTTGTGTAGTTCAACTTGAAGTTTTAAATTTACCTAATACCACAATGGATTTATGTAGTAGTACTGAAACCAATTTTATTGCCCATTTGTAATCTTTGAATTGAATTTAGCACTCAGTTGTTTACCTCCTAATATTCTTCGTAAGAGAGAAAAAGAGGACTCCACTAGTAGATTATGTATTTTTCAGACATTTTTACAAGTATTGCTCTTCCTCCTCCCCTCCCTTTTACATTACAAGTTTCTTGAATATTCCTTAAAGCTCTACAGGTACCACCAAGTTATTTTGTCCTTGAAGACATTCACAGCATTTCTCTTCCATCAGCAAATACATACATTCACCTTCAGCTAAATATTTTTCATAAAACTGTATGAATCACCTTAGCAGTATTCTGCAAGTACAGTCCAAGTCCACAACCATCCTCAATAAATTCAAATTATCCTGACTGGAGTCTTTCCAAATGCAACTAATTTTGCTGTATGGGAGGGTCTTTGATGTTCACATCAAATAACCTTCAAATGGTTGAACAATAATCAACTCTATTGTCTTGATGAATAAACCCTGTGAAAATGTGCCCATGAATGTCAAGGATTATACATGTTTTTAAGCGACAAGATACAAACCACAATGTAGGAGGGATTCTACTGAAAATTTAAAGTTTGAGGACTCATAAAATCAGGATGGATACTAAAATGAAACAATGTAAGGTATGTGCCAAGCAGTATCACTTTTAGAAAAGGTATTCTTCCTATATATTTTCCTTAATATTTTACAGAGGTTGAAGTTACAATAGGCTCTAATGTTAGCCTAAACAATCTGATTGAATGGTAAATAAATCATAACAAAGCCCAAAACATACTGAATCACCTAAAGGCATCTCTTATCAAGAGAGATCAACCATCTGACAATTTTTCCATGTTCAGAACAGACAAGACCTTTCACAAGACCCAACAAAACCACACTATAACATGCAGAGGCAGCACGCACACAGAATTCCCTTTTCCACTGCCATCAGATCATCAAAGGGACATTTAGAGTGAGATTTTTGCCAGTACTGCGTTCCCCGCACCAGAGCCTGGCATGCACGGTCTCCTGACTTCCAGCTCGCACAGAGAGCGAGCGGTCAGTGCAGCACGGGAAGCACAGAACCTGCCCATCTGCCAACAAGAAATGCGGGTGAAAGAGAGTTTAAGGGCTTCTGGATACTTAGAACTCCACTAGTTACAACACTCAGCAGCTGCAACGATCCATCAGATTCTGCAGAGGCACCCTTCTTACTGCAGAAGAGCGTAGTGATTTGTTAAAGATAAGTTTCGAAAGGACAAATAGGAGAAACTTGCAGGAACACGAGCGGAGTTTCTCTCGCGCTAACCTGTACAAAAGGCAGCTGCTTGCGCGCTATGTGGAATCAGCACAAATGTGAGGTAAAGCGAAAGCATCACAGGTAACACGCCGAGAAGAGCCCAAAGTAGAACCTCCCCCTGAACACAGGCCTTGCCCCGCCGTTTGTTTCTTATTGAGGGCGGCAGCGGACAATTCTCGCCCAGATGCCGGGGAGCGGGACCCACTGCCAGGGCGCCTTCCCACGGCTCTGGGAAAGGTGATGCTCTGATTTCGAGCATCTGGAAAGCAGGCACTGACCTGAGGGTGCGGTTGCCGGCGCAGCCGCGGCGCTCCATGGCGGCGGGCACGCAGCTGGTGAGCTCGGTCCAGTCGGCGTGCAGTCCGCAGCTCCAGCCGGTGGAGAAGCGGGAGAAGAGCCAGGTGTCCTTGTCGCCGCCCGGGCGATGGCAGGCGCACTTCTTCTGCCCGGCCCGGCAATAGCAGGGCTGCTCCAGGTGGATGTTGCGCACCAGGTGCCGCCCGAAGGTGGTGCCGCCCGTCTTCTGGATGTGGAGAAAGACGATCACGTCGCGGCCCCGCATGTCGAACCGCACCCGCCGGCACAGCTCCCCCCGGGCGAACGGGAACTTGGCCGCCAGCCGTGGCATCGCCGCCGCCTCCTCCTCCTCCTCCCGCTCCTCCAGGCCCCCCCCGCGGCGGGCGGCGGAGGCCGGCGGGCGGCGGGGGCAGGCAGCGCCGGGGCAGGCGGGCGACACGTACTGGTAGATGATGAGCAAGAAAAGCAGCGCCAGCAGCGGCGGCAGCAGCCACCTGTTGAAGCGCTCGTCCATGGCGATGCGCGGGGGCAGCGCGGTGCGGGATCAAGCGCAGCCGGCCGCTGCCGGGGCGGCCGCCCCGCTCGGATCCCGCAGCCGAGGGGCGCCTGGCTCCCTGCCCGACGGCATGGTCCTGGCGGGCGGGCGGCCGCGGCTCGATCCGCTCAGCCCAGCGCGCCGCGCCGCACCCCGCCGGAGGCGGCCATCCCGCGCTCGATCCCCGCAGCTGGCGCCAGGCGCCGTGCCCGGAACGCGCTGCCCGGCAGCGGCCGCGCAGCTCCGCTCCCGATCCCGCTCCGCCGCAACTCCAGCCCAAACACAGCGCCCGGCTCTCGGCGGGGCGCGCCCCGCCTCCGCCCACCGGCCAATCACGGCAAGGCCGCCCGCCCGAGCAGCCAATGGGCGGGCCCAGCACGCCGGCGCTGCCGCCAATGGGAGAGCGCGGCGGCCCCGGCGGGGGCGGGGGAGCCGCCCCGCGCTCCCCTCCAGGTATCGGACCGGGACCAGCGGCGCGAGGGGCGGGGGCGGGGGCGTGAGCAGCCAATGAGGAAGCGGGGGCGGGGCTCCAGGCAGCCAATAGGACGGGCCGGGGGCGCAGCCAGGTGAGCGGGCCCCCATTGAACTCCTCATTTCCCGTCACTTTCCGCAGGGAGTGGGTGTGCGGTACCGCTCCCGTGATTATAACCCCAGGAGTTTCGTACAAGGACGTCGGACAACACCGACCACTCCACAGATTAACTAACTAATTGTAAATTAACTGGTCCGCGGCGCTGCTGGTTCTTGCGCTCTTCCAAGCACAAAGTCCCAAACGATGAGCCCAACTTGCAGAACACTTTTGCCTCCCCGAGGCAATAACATCGGTAACCCAGCAGCTTCTCCACTAAAATTTCAAAAGGTTACTTTCCATCCCTCTCATGTATTTACAACAATCCACATCCTGAAAATCTCTGGTTTCCCCTGTTGAAAATTATACTTTTTTTAATAGACATTCAAATCTTTAGCCCGCAGATCACTCTTACGTGAGTTTCACCAAAAAAAAAAAAAAAAAAAAAAAAAAAACCCCACCGTTTTGCCTGCAATGTGTCATAACGTTGAAAGCCCGTTACAAAGACTTCATATCCAAAACTAAGCCTCACATGGCTCCTGGATTACAATCTATTAATATGCAAAGCATTTTGTGTTAGAACTGATTGCACATCTCGCTTATTTAATTGCAGAATGCCTTTATTTACTGAGGGATTAATTAGATATCTGACAGTGCTAAAGCAACTTTTTTACTCAACTCTAAAGACAGCTTCACCTCTGCAAGGCTGATAACAGAAGAGCAGTACCTTCCCATGGGACCACTTAACTTTATAACGTACAAAAATAGACAAATGTATTTTAAACTGAAGATTTTTATATAGAAACCAAGAATACTTAGACTTTTTAGGGTAGAGTATCTGCTCCCATTAAAGCTTGCCAGAAATCATAGAAATTACCAGAAAATGGTCTAAACAGAAGGAGCTAGAACTGCAAATGTTGTGAGGTGTCCACAAGAACAGCCTACAACACCCACCTTCAAACATCTACCAAATATATGCATGTACTCCCAGCATCCCATAGTAGTGTTATGGCATTACACCAGTAAGTCTGACAGTGGCAAATTTTTGGGTCTTGGCAAAACATGAAAAGAGATGATGCATTTCTACCTTTAGTGAAATCTTTTAAAGAAAGCGCCATGGGTTACCTGGTGAAATTCACCCTTGTGCTGCCATGCACCATGGCACTGGAAGACCTTTCATCCTTTGGAAGAATTCAGAGTCTGGTGTCAAACAAACCTATTTAGTCTTCTTCCTCTAATGACAAGAGCTGTGCACTCACTGACTCTTACGGAAGTAGAAAACAGCAGTTTTGTCTTGAAAAATCATGGTGTTCTTTGCTCACACAAGCAGCAGAGCACCCAGCTTCTCTCTGGGGAGACCAGACTCTCTTCTCTGCTTTGGCCACCACTGTGCTCACCTGCCTTCAGACTCCCTGTGCCTCCAAACTGTGGACTTAGTGAGGTTGCCTTTGAACCTCTCTCTTTTACTAGGTGACACAAAGCCAGTCTCAGAGAAATTTAAATATTTAAATCTGTAAGATACAGAAGCATTTTGTTCTCATCTCAGCCTATGCACTACTTAACAAGAAATACAGCTAAATCCATTTGAAATAAAATTGCCACTAAAGGATTTAGGCTCATGTATTTCTTATGATGCTTTTTGCCTGATACAGAAATGTTTTTGTAATTTAAGGTTTTCTCATTAAACACCAGATCGTTAACACTGTACCTTCATCTCCATGAAAAGGAGCTCAAAACTAAAAAGAAACCCTCAATTTCAGTAGAATTTTAAATTCTTATTTATTTAAATTTACTCAAGATAGTTACTGATTCATGAAGATTGGTAAAAAAAATCTTGATGGAATGGATGTATAAGAGGAGTAAAAGTATTTATAATGAAGCTTAGCTGAAAAACTTGACATTTAAAGGGTTCTCCTTTTTCTGAAACTAGAAGTTACTTGCAGTGCCATGTGAATCAATATGTTTATGCAGCTTCCCTAGGCAGGCTTTTACTTACAAATTTGAATGATCTTAAATGACAGTCTGTGGACCTCACTTTATGTAAAGTCACATCCCACAGAACAACCAACCACGCAGAGTTTTCATTTGGTAGTATTTTATGTTCTCTTTATAGAGGCCAACGTTACTGTGCAAGTCCCTGTAGGATTAAGTTCTAATAAAATCATTTAGCTTCCTTGCAAGTCCGTGGCTATAACTCCTTAGTATCAATGAAGCAATGAAAAGAGTAATTTTGGAAACAGTTGTGTTTCCATTGATCTAATGGGATCATGACTGGGTTCAAAATGAAGCCCTAAAAGTCACAAACACTGTCCAATTACATTTTCCCTTTCAAACATAAGTCATCTCTAAATCTCCAATGAGGTTTTAACCACAAGGAAAATCCAAAGTCAATTACAAGCTAGTTTTGAGATACTTTTACAAAGTCAATGTAGTTTCTGTGGATTTCACAGTAAAACAGTCACATATGAGACTTAGGATTCTCTTATTTTTAATATAATAATTCTCCAAGATCCTATGCTGTCAACAGATATCTCAAAATTCAGCAAGGATTCAAATAAAATAATCCTGAAATGGCCTATTTCTCATTACAATTTCAGGCAGAATACCTGTTAAAATTTACATACCGAATCTACCATTTCTACCAGAAACATGCTGACATGTATAAGTGTGCACAGAAAAAATATGTTAGAATTCTAACACAGTATGTCCCTTCTCCCTTCCCAATTCCCAGGTAACACTCAGTACATTTTCCTAGTTGCTAAAAATTAAAATTGGCATACTTACAATTTATTTAAAAGGATAACACAGTATTGGCTAGTTTGAAGCAATGGACATTTGAAACAATGTCAGTGCCAACATTTTGTACAAGGTTTGTACAAAATGTATGAGTAAGCAAGTGATATTATGAAGCACAGGCACAAAAATATTATTTAGCAATTACCTGTCTGACAAGGTTAACATCTAACAGATCTGTTAATGTAAAACTAAAGTGACACCTACCTCACACTGGTTTCTTTAAACTATTTATCACTGCTTGACCTGTGATGTTTTAATACTTGTAGCCAGTTGAGACTTCCAATAAACCAATTTTTCATCATGCAGCAAGTCCCAGGTGTTTCCCTTGTCACAAGGATAGAAATTTCTAAACTAATAAATGCATGCTAACTTCAGTAATTTGTCTGGGATTCATTTGTTTCAATGTTTAAAGTATAAACCTCCCTTATTTTTTTCAGATTAAATTCTAGTACATACACTTTTCAAACCTTCATTTCAAAGGCACACTGAGTGCCATGTTCTTCCTTTTGAAACAATTAATGCATCATACTGCCAGCAGTCCTTCTTTTAAAGTTGCAATTCAGCACAAGGCTTGTTACTTTACACTTCCTCTGCTTGCCATTCTTTTTCTGGATGTAATAATTCTATTAAACGTCTGACCACTTTTAATTTCCTTCACTCAGAATGCAACCACTACAGAAACAATGTTTTCAATCAGTGTCTCGTACCTGCCAGTCCATATACAGGAGCTTCTGCAAGTCATTCCTTATACCACATTGCTGCATGTTTTCCTTATGAGGGAAACTACATTATGCTTTGAGTAGTCATAATTCCACCTCTCTAAGACATTGACCTTGGACAACTGGAACATCATAAACTGCTTCCAACATTCTAGTATTTTTGTTTGTTTGTTTACAACCATATAACTTCTCATAGAACTAATAGAATATCCTTCAAAACCTTTCTTAAAGTTACAATTGCTGGGAAGGTAGTTTCCCAATAAAGGAACATATCTGAAAGCTTTAAGCTATATTTTTTAGATAATGCCAAAATAAGATATTTAAAGGCAGATCCCCTTTCTACCAGGTAAACTTGGTCATCTTTTGTTCTTTCACTCCTGGTGTTTGCAAGGGGGACTTCTAGCAGAATAAAGAATGACCAAATGTTCTAACCATGTTTAGGCATGTGCCAACTAGCACTCTCCCAAAAAATTCTTGGATATAATTTGGGAGACAAACCATTTCAGAAAGCATTTCCAGCCAACACTAAGTGTCCAAGATTACAGTTTCAATGTAGCTCAGACTATATTATGCTATTTGGCCTCAGTACCCAAGACAGTTCCTGAACCTGTTTAATTTACTAATGGAGAAAACACTGCTGAGCATTTTCAGGTTTCCATCGGAGCAAGAAAAATTTATGTTCACTCTCTTGCCTTTTGTACTGGGGCATAACCAAGTTACACTTACAAAACTCAGGTCGAAGTTACAGAGTGTTAGCTAGCAAAGAAAATCTCTGGCATGTAAGGCTGCATATGGGCTTGATGGAGTCCACATAATGGGGTAGCACTCAGGGAGCCTTGCTGTATCCAGCTATAATCCCAACTGAAAAAAGGATGACGCTAAGCAAATTTGCCGAAGGGCCTCTGGCTGCTGTTGCCATTCAAAAGATGTGTGTGGCTTCATGATGTGGCCAGATAGAGTTGGTGAGTGGGAAGATACTTTGAGTGAAGTTAGAAATTACTGAAAGATGCAATATCAAATGACTAGCAGCAAATGCTGGTCCTGTGCCAAAGGCAGAAAGCAAAGATTATGAAATGCAGGGTGTTTTTTTTGTAATCCCAAACCTTAAACACAGGGTGTTTATGTATGCTATTTGCAACCAGAATCTGCAACATGAAGGCAGCATGAGGAAAGCACTTCACAGAACACAGGAAATTGCTCTCTCATTTCTGCCCTGTGAATAGAAAAATTTAAGTGTACTCACATATATTCCTTCCAACCCTCAGCTTTCTGAATCCTGCAATATTTATGATGCAAACTCTAGATGTAGAGAAGCTTTTGGGTACTTATTACAGATCAAGGGCATGTCACCTGCACCACATCCACTTATTTTTCCAAATTTGGGTCCGAATGGAGATGCTTCACAGTCATTCACTCTGATAGTCATAATGTGAAAGATATCACTACAGCATTTTCATATGATGTTTTGGTTTTCCTAGTAGAGAGCAGTCTAACAGCACGTGAAGAACACCTGTGTTTAAAGATGAAGGTGTCCAAGAAGACAACACTCAAGTTTTCATATTGCAGCTTCCTCTCTGATCAGGGAGATCGATGCACAGAGAGATATGGCTCTTCTGAAATTGGTGCACGCTTCCTCCTGCCTAACAAAAACTAACAAATATCTCTAAACAACATTTCCACCAAGACCCCAAAACGGCTCATACAGTAACGTACAGGAAATGCAAGACTGTGTAACACTGCCACCTGGTGATAAGCGTCACAGAAGCATTTTTTTTGCTCCTAGCATCGCACGAAAGCCTTTTGCTTCCTTTCAGGTGCTCTTAATCTGCAAGTTCCCATCAAACGTAGCTTATCCAACTATCGGTTTATCTTGAGCACCTCTGCTTGTGCCTAGAAGTCAAATTACTAAGGTTTTCAAAGTTTTTCAGGCCATATCTTGCCTTTTCCTTCAAGACAGACGTTTATATATGCCATGGACAGATATAGTCCATCTTGATCCAAATCTCCATCACAATTTTATGTGAAGTCTAGAAACTTTAGTGTCTTCTGAGAAATAAATCTGAAGTAATACTAGAAATGATCCACTAGACCTTTCCTCTCTCTCTCTCTCTCTCTCTCTCTTTTTTTTTTTAATCTTTTAAAACTTTGAGATGTGATGTAAAAATAAAAAATAAATAAACCCAAACAAACGAAAGGAAAAACCAAAAAGCCCCAAAAGAAACAACAAAAAATCTTCCAAGAAGTTTTCCTCTCCAAGATGGAAAAAAAAAAGATTTTTTTAGTACAGGACCTCTGATTCCTTCATCTGATCTCTGTGGGATACAGGTGAAAAATGAAGAAAAAGCATAGCAAATGGTAGATCAGGCTCAACTTCCAGAACCCCTATCTGGCTTTCACAGTTGTCTGCAAGTCTGAACCTTTCTTTTATAACTGACCTCCAACTCCTTAGTGAAAATCACAGCAAGCTGAGTACTGCTATAGCTTTCTGTGTTGCTGCTATTTCATAGAAGACCTTTCTTGGATTCTTTTCAGAAAGCCAACCTGGACACTTCAAAGTTTAAATTTAAGAATTGCACTTTCTTAATGTGCTGCTATGAGAATTTTTAGAGCAATCCTGTCCTCTTCTTTGGGGATTTTTCTTAACTCTTTCTTATTTAACTATCAATCTGTAAGCATCTAAAGGCATGTTATCAGTGGTTCCTCCCTAACATACGGCCATACAAAGATTTAATGTTTTCTCTTTGTGTAATCATAATATATAGGAATGGTAATATTTATTCTTTAAAATATCCTTCCAAGATCAGTGGAATACTGGTCCCATCATCAGTTAAATGTCTTCTGGAAAAAGGCCAAGAGAAATTCAAGTTTAATGCTGAAGGGATAAAAGTTATTTCTCAGCTGAGGCTGCAGCAGAATTACTCCTATTACCTCAAGTCTGGCCAACCTACAACAGTCACAGCGCAGAAAAGTCGCTAGCACCGTAGGTGACAGGTTAGAAACTCATATTCAGTTTGAAGTCTCAGTATGAGACGTCCATCTCTGGCACTAATTTATCTTATGATCTTGGATTAAAGTATGTTGGGAACTGTAATTACCATGAGAACTGGGAATTTTAACCTATAATGGCAATCTGTGGCAACAAATGTCAAGACAAAAATAGTTCTTCTAAGCCTCAGCAGAGGGAAGGATCTGTTGGCCTTGCAGTCCATTTGCAACAGACCAGTGACTATGTAAGAAATATGAGAGGGAAGAAAAATTGTTCAACACTGTGACAGGTTTCAGGTGAATAAACTGTAAATTTAGAGGGAGAGTTGAGGTGAAGATTACTGGCGTGTTCAGATTAAGAATTGGTGAAAAATAAGGGAATAATTCTTCAGCTGTCAGAAAAAGGAGATCAAAATACAGATTGGTCAAAGCAGCTTGTTTGACCAAGGGGTCTAAGGGCACCTCACATTGAAGTGGTTTAGTGAGAAGCATGTACCTACAAACTACCAACACCGTATGTCATCTTGTGGCAAAAGAAAAACTGGAAAAGAATAAGAATTGCACTGCTAAGAGAAGACAGAGATGGTCCACAGCAGTGTAGTCACACTATGGCTTGCAGACCACTGACGGTGAGTGAAATACCAGAATCTGACCTGTAATACAATTAGCAACTCTGTACGCTATGGATTTGTGCAAGCATAACTGAGCATTAACAAGCATTAAAATATCTGAATTTATGCTTCTAACATAAAAATTCATATGCTATAAACATATTTTATTTAAATACAAATGGTTTTAGCACAATTATCATCATCTCTCCCAACTGCTAAGAAATAGTAGGATGCAAGTTGTCCAGATATTTTATAATTGCATTCCCTTATTAAAGTGGTTGGGAACCCCAGGTTTATAGCAAAACTGTGGGGGAAATAGGAGCTTACACTTTTTTTTGGAAGACTCTTCAAAAGATTCCCTTGAAAAAATTTCCTGGGGCATCCAGCAGTCAGGATCTCACTTTTCATTCTTTAGTATCACAGAGTAGACCTATCATTTAACCTTATTCCTTTCAGAAGGCCCAGGTTTATCAGCCTAATATACTATAGTAAATTCTTGTTGACAACTGCCAATTTTGAAAATTATGGTATGAACAGCAGTATAAACATTTAGTATATAAATGTGAATAACCTGTACAAGCAGTGTATTTCTGATTTAACTTCATTTAATCTAGGAAATCAGTATCAAAGAATAACAGGAAACCAAAATAAAGCCACAGTTTCCAGAGAGAAACCTATCTTTATTACAATTTAATAGCCAAACATAACTTTCCTTTAGTTTGAGGTGTTAATTCTGTGTGATTGCCATATATACATATATATATATATGGTAATCATACAGAATTGTGACCATTTTATTTTCTTTATACTGACCATTTCATTTTAGAGACAAAGTTATTCAAAAGAGGCTGCATCTAGATAGCATGCATCCAGCACTAATCCAGTTGCCTTCTCTTTTTCTTCCTTTCTGTGTCTTCAGTGTCCCATAATTTGGAGCTGCTCTTTGCTCCTTCAGGAGCACTAGGAGGGGGGGAAGCTTATCCCACCACTCTTACCAGCAGAAGGATACAGGAGATAGAGGTAGCAGCAGCTGGCACATCAGGGGTTAAACAATTTGCTTTTCTTTAACAACACTTCATTTTTGCCCTCAAAGTTTATCTACATTAAAATATTCTAAATGTAGTGTGTTTCTGTAAGTCTAATTATATGCGGCATGCGAAAACATATTTGATAATCATATTGCTAATTATGTGCAATCACTTCAATACACAGGTGCAAAGCTCCAGAAATATGCATATTTTAATCACCTCATACATAGATACAAACCACAACTTTTCACTTAAGTGTTCGGTGACTCCATATTTCTCTGGGACTACACTTCCTTGGATTTTTGATTGGCTAGTGCCAAAGAAATATATTAGGCTGATACAAATCTGGAATTTCATTTATATGTGTTTGTTCTGGTGCTAAAAAACTTGTAATTCCTTACTTTTCCATGGTTTATAGACATTTTAGAGCACACATTTTATAATTTATTGGTGGATACAGCATGTGACTTCAGAGAAATGGGAATCATAATTTTTATTTTCCTTCTGAGAGCTTTGATTCTCAGGGTTCCTTTTGTATATATTTGCCTGTAAAATCATGTATATATGCATGGAAATGTGCCTTATCCAGTTTAGATTAAACTTGAAGGACCTTCTTAATGGTTTAGAAACAGAGGGTCCTAAAAATCTTGAGCAATAACTTAATTTTCATTTGATTTGTGATAGCTTGTGGCTGCACTTTTTGCTTCTCTTTCGTGGCTGCACTTTTTGCTTCTCTTTCATTTACATGTAACTGTTATTTTTTACATTGATTTTTAAAGCTGTCTTCACAAAATAGATTGCAATTATCTTTGTGTATAAATCATAAAAATTGAAAATTTTATATACTCAGATTAACTGAAAAGGACATAAAATATTAACTTGCATAATTCAAAAGTAATATTTCTATTTTCCCTCTAAAGATATTTAGCATAAATTACTGGAAGGAATAGCTTTATATTACTCATCCATAAGTATTCTTTTTCACTTTAGGAAGTGAGCTGAAATGACCCCTGACAGAAAAGAAACTCATCTACCAGTCTGCTTCTAACATTAACAAAAGGACAGACTGATAGAAGGGACACAGCAAAATCTGAAAAGCAGCATTGAAATTTGTTCCACTGGAAAAAAAATCCGTCATATTTCACACAATAAAGCAGCACAGCTTGTTCTGTTTTGCATTAGCTACAAAATTTTTAATTAAAATAAATTACCCTTAAGAGTCACAGAATAGTTGTTATGTGTATTACACATGCCAGCCACCGTAACAGCATTCAACAAGGTTTTCACTGAATCAATAAGCCAAAAAGAGACTCTTCTATGAAGTCCTTTTTATAAATAGGGCTGCAGCTCACACTGAGTGCCCCCAAAAAAGCACTCTGAACAAAGAAATCACTGGGCAATTATACCCTTACAAGTTTCCCACCCCTCATGCAACTGATTGGACCAGTAGCAGTACTAAGGTCATCACAGGCACAACACAAAGCACAGGGACATCCATCTAAATAGAAGGAAAACTTCTTTACTGTGGGGGTGACAGAGCACTGACACTGGCTGCAGAGAGGTTGTGGAGGTACTCAAAATCCTGTGCACCTGCTCTAGGTGAATATGCTTTAGCAGGGGTTTGGACTAGATGATCTCCAGAGGTCTCTTCCAACTCCAATCATTCCATGATTCTGTGATTCTGACTGGGGTCTTCCCATTCTTCATTGGGTCCCTTCACTGTCTCTAGATGGGCCATTTCTCTTCTCTCTAAGGTTGCAGCTTCTGATGATGATTGCAATTTCCTTATCTTCTGGCTTAATTTGGCTCTGGGGGCCTTATTTTACTTAACCATAACATATCTTCAAAATATCTAGTCATTATTCTTTGGTGAAACGTTGGAACAGGTTGGCCAATAGGTGGCGGTTGCCCCATTTCGGGAAATAGCCAAGGGATGGGGATCTGAATAAGGGCCACTGGAAGGCGGTCCTGCCTATGGCACGGGAGATTGAACTACATGATCTTTGGTGGCCCCTCCGAACCAACTTATTCTATGATTCTTTTAAGAAGTGCATTATAGTGTTCGTTCCTGCATTAGAGGTGCGCTAGGAAGACATTTAGTGGGAAGTGAGGAATAAACACGAGATTTCTCCTTCCAGCTGCTCAGTCACACAAAGCCTGCAAGCCAGCTGGTCCTGGCACCCAGCCCTGCTGCAACCCAAATGCTGCTCCATGCAGAACCAGGAACAGGGAGTTCCTGCACAAGTTACCTCTTCAGGAGCCTGTGCCTCCTTGAAAGGCAATGGTTTCTGCTGAGTCTGTGATTGAGCCTGAGCCAGGAGCTGCAGTCAAACAGCCCTGCCTCCCAGCATATGCTAGCACTGGAGCAAGCTGGATGGTGCACTCTGCACCCCGCACAGGTGGAAATACAATTGCAATTCTGACCTAGTTTAAAAAGGATAGAAGAGTCTGTTCTAAGAGAAACTGCACTTGGCTTTAAGTAGACAGCATGTCACGGTTCTGCAGTCCTCCCTTCTGTCAAAGGTGACTTGGTTGAGTGCACATTCAGGACTCACTGGCTAATTTCCCAGCTCAGGTTTTTTTAGGCCTTCTGGAAAGGATTCAGAACTCTGTTCACTGATCTGACTAAAAAGGAAAAATCACTGATATACTTCTTTGTACAGGTATTTTATCTTTATGTTTTCCACCTTGCATGAAGCAATAGCACCTTTTGATCCCTACATAATAGGCCTGCAGGTTCAAATCCTACTACCCTATTCTGGGAAACAGTGTATTTTCTCAGTGAATTCACCTGTACCTTTACACTAAAGTCTCTTTTGGTGCTGGTGTGGCACTATGTGGTCAGAATTGTCCTAAGGCACTTCATTGCACATACCAGCTTATCAACTAATGTAAAAATACGTAGCATTGTGCATTTTATTCATAAATATTCTCTCTTCTGAAGTTATAATCTCCTAAACAGTTGCAGGTGAAAAATCATGCCTAAAGTACAAGT
Source organism: Lanius collurio (assembly GCA_020086605.1). Taxonomy (NCBI): domain Eukaryota; kingdom Metazoa; phylum Chordata; class Aves; order Passeriformes; family Laniidae; genus Lanius; species Lanius collurio. The sequence goes on along the minus strand of JACBWW010000007.1, from coordinate 2,546,367 downwards.
ATGTGGCTATTATCTGAATCATCAACAATGGTGATTTAATAACCTCGTTTTACCTTTTAGGCTATATTATGTATCATCAGTGTATCACCTGTGTTCCTTTCACTGAGTACATAGACAGATTCACAACTTACAACTAGAGAAAGAAGGAAAAATGTTCCTTTTTTCAACACCCAAGAAACTCACAGGGTGTTGTAAATAAGAGATTAATGATGAGCTCAGGCCAGTTAACAACCAAGATTTTCAGCCATCATCAGAAGTGCCAACTCATGCTACATGATGCACTTGACCTAGGAATAACAAGCTAAGATTTAGAGAGACAAACTCAGAAAAAACCTGCAACATTATAGATAAGCCCTGCTTTTATACACTGGTGCAGTTAGTTAATCAGATTTGGTATGGTAGGAGCCAGGTCAATACAAAAATCGATAAAACCCCACTGTTTTTTGGCAGAGCAGAGCAGTGGCATTGCTTATGAACTTGAGCTGATGTATCCAAATGGAGCTGTATTCCCCATTATTACCATATTTTACTGTTTCCACTACACAGTACAGACATGCTCAGAGTTTTGTAGGAAGTTTTTTGACCTGGTCCAGAAAGTATATTCTCCAGATCTCTGAGGAGTACGATTTTAAATAAGAGGCTGTAACTCCTATGTTTATTTCATAAAGCAAAATGTTGCCTCAGTTTCCTTTTTTTCTCTTCTTTTTCTTTTCAGTAAAAGTTGGAAAGAGAAGCATTCTGGCAGCAGGCCGTTTGCTATCACTGCAGCTGTATGAGTGGGCATGGCAAAGCAGCATAAATTCTTATTGCTAGAAAGTTGCCATTGAGCAGATTCTGTGCGCCGTTGCAACCAGGCTTATGTTACTTCTACATGAATTTTTCTTTCACTGGCTCGTCCCTGTAAATCAAAATAAAAAGTTAACAGACTATGAAACATATTTTGCATGGTCTGGTCCAGAATACCACTATATTGAGATATGCTAATCAAATAACCATGGCTGGTCTATAATGGAATGGACAAAAAGCAATGCAGTACAGCATCCTTAGTCCTTTCAGGGAAACACCTCAAATGCCTGTCATAGTAGTGACATTGACAAGTTCTAAAGAGATTGGCCTCCAATCTCACATAAGATAAAAGCATGCCAGCAGCTACTGCTCAGGAGGCCACCAATTAATAACCACATAACAGGAATATCTTTTGATTAGTGTTTGACGTTTACATTACCTCCAAGTTAGGGAGAAAGGGAGCCTTTCACCATGAAAATTGTTTTCAATCTGTTAAGAAAATAAAGTTTTATTTTCAGCTAACTGAATATGCTGATGAAGCTCAACTTATTTTCACCTATTGCTACTGTTTATATAAAATAGACACAGCTTACTGTGACTTATAAAACATTTGCATCTTGCTGAGAAGCATTCATTAATCACTCACTCTATTCACACTGAAACCACTATGATAATCAATTCCTATTTGCACAGCTGCGATATGAATAATTTTAAGTTTTGGCTCTAATTGTTTTTCTGTTTTACTGAAAAATGGTTTCAGAGAACTAAAGTTTTTCACACACACACACACATATACATGCGGAATATATGTACCAGAATGGCCAAGTGTTATTTGAAATACTTCATTACATAAATTTTTGCTGTAGAAATTAAGATTAAGTCTGCTCTCCGTCTTCTAGGTTTGCATTTTGCTTAGCAGATTAATATCTGCCTTTGTCAAATATACAGAAACAGATTTTTTTAAAGTGTGTACTGGCTCTTCATGGCTAGAATGTAGTTAAAGTACCAAAGCAAAGGAAAAACTGATAAATATGCAAAAGCTTTTATAAGGAATGCAATGTTCTCTTACAACACTGTCCTGCTTTCCAAGGAGCAATCCAAACTGCATCTTAAGCAATGGATTAGGTTGCCCAGAAAGGTTGTGCAGGTGCCGGCCTTGGATTTTTTTTCAACACTTGACTGGACCTCAGACCTAACCTTGTTCTGAGCTGGAGGCTGGACTAGACACCTCCTGAGGTCCCTTCCAACTTCATTTTGACTATCTACGATCATAAATTTAAGGCCCCTAATAAAACAGTAATTCTAAATGGGAGAGAGATGTATCTCAGCAGAGAGAGACACTTTCTTTCTAATGGAGATTTCTGAATTTAAGCAGAAATTATCTTTTCTCAAGAAAACTACTGGACTAGCTATTTTCTGTATTTCACCACAGACTAATGATCTGACCTTTGATTCAGAGCTACCACTTTATCTTGCCACTGAATTCAAACCTAGTAACATTTCCATAGCCAGTGCCAACAGATTTTATTTATCTTCTTGTAAGGCAAATCACAAGTTGTCACAGCTCAAGACGAAACTGAGGAGTTCACATTTAAGCAACAATAGCAGCCTCTTCAATGCTAATATAAAACAAAAGGTAACAGAGCAACTTATATAGAAAAGCAATTGATAGATTAGGGTAAGGTAGGTGCATCCATCATCACATTGTATCATGTGGAGATATGAAAAATGTGTGGTAAATGTATATACATGGGGAATGTGCAATGTCCATCTCAGTTTTGCTTGAAGAATCATCAAAAAAGCAAGTCCTTTAACCAGGATTACTTGGCCTGTGTTGGGATGTTTTTTGGTGGATATAAACCAGCTATGGCCTATTCTGTGCAGAACAAATATAATGTCAGGCCTACTAAGTTCATCAAAAGCATTTTGAACTTTGCTAGGGAGTGGCGGAAGTGTGTTTTATCAGTTCATTGCATGTGTAGTTACTTTCTGTGGATGGCCCCATACCTGGCTTATCAGCACAGAAAGACAAGGGGACCAAACTTACTCATACAGTACGCTGGCCATGCCATCCCTGTTAGCAGCAGCAACAACTTCTGCACTGTCAATATGAAAGAAATGAAGTTGCTTCAGAGCTAGACAGATAGACAGTGTACCACAGCCTTTCTCTATAGAAAAGATGTTGAATTTTGTTATTTCTAATTGAAATAAAAATGGCAGGACTGATGGTCCTTTTTAAGCCTTTATTAAAAGTGATCAGCTCGGGTGGGTGCTCCGGCCAGCTTCGTTGCCCCCAGCTTCGACGAGGAGGAGGAGGAAATTCGGCTCTATCACTCCCTGTGATAGAGCCGGGCCTTCAAGCGTTCCTCACGAGGCGTGGCTGTATACCAAAGGGTATACGAAGGCCATGGTAGTAATTAGCTGTCCTCAGGGCAGTGACTTCAACAGACTTTTTTGTTACGGTGACTTTTTGGGGAACTCAAAAGCTGGCCAGGTAGTAATTGCCTATCGAGTAGCCTGGTTCATTTTTCTTAAAAGTTTGTTGGCTCGTTTTAAATTATGATTTTAGGGGTTTTTTTACTCCCAAGGGTCTTTGCAGCTCTAGTTTGCATATTCAGCCCCTTTTCTTCCCTTTTTTTTTTCTTCTGTCTTTTCCTTATCTACTATCCTCCAGGCAGGTCAGCTCCAAAAGGGGTAAGCAATGGTCGTAAATTCTTCCTTGGAATGCAAGCCTGATAAGAAGCTAGTTTCTTCACAACGACGTGTGGGTTTCTTTCTTAAACTGCAAGAGAGATCCTAACTTATAAAGCTACAGCAAAGCACAAAATTACATTTAAATAAAACTACAATGTAGTACAAATTACATTCAAACAAGGCTATAATGTAGTACAAAATTACATTCAAACAAGGCTATAATGTAGTACAAAATAAATGGATAATTGTTAAATTGGTAATCTGGTCCCTTATTTATAACAAATTCCCCCCTTTCTTTATTTGATCGAACTTGTAGAGTTCGCATCAATTAGCAGTTTCTAGTTCTTCTTGGGGGTAAAAATTCTTTACTTTTTGGTACCTGGTATACATTTGTTTAGCACTCTCATATTTCTGGCTCTTTATCACCATCATTTTCTTCATTTCTGATGTTTGAGTTCCTCCGGGAATTAGTGTACCTGCTTGAATGGCAGAGGCAATTATTCTTATTAGACACGGAAGTAAACATGGTAAGAATATAAGTCCAGCAATCGAGCAAACCGCAATAAATGCTGCTTTTTTTCACCAATTTCCTTTTATAGACCAAAAGTTATCCCACCAGTTAGAATTTATGAGTGGTGTCCACTCTTGGGTTCCTACATATGCCAATTTTCTAATATCCTTTGAAATGTTTCGGATGATCTCACTTTTATCATCAATCTCCAGGCAGCATTCTGAAGTGTTAAACTTCCCACAAATTCCTCCTTCGTCAGCTAGGAGGTAGTCTACTGCCAATCTGATTTGGTACACCATTGTTCTGGTTTGGGATAATTGATCACTGATGTGATCGAAGGCAAGTGATGTGCGGTTTGAGATCAATTCTAGGACTGCCTGGAGTCTGATGATCCGATTTAACATATAAATCGGAGTGCGGTATCCCCAAGATCCATCTTGGGCCCAGGTTGCTGGCCCATAGGTTTTAATTATTTCTTCTGGAGTCCAGATTTTATCTCTCCATTGTTGGGCACTTGTTATGTCAATTGTATTTCTTTTCTTACGATTGTTATTTTTCAGATTGTCATATATAGGAACCCTTAAGTGGGACCCTGATTCTTTAGGTAACAAGAAAAAGGCTGGTTTTATAATGCCTATGGTACAACTGCCCGTCCAGTCTCCTGGGAGTCTGGTGTAAGCTGTATCTCCACATATCCAAAACAAATTTTTAGGGGCTTCCCAGAAGTTACCTGTTTGGGTTGGAAATTTCCAGTATTTTGATAGTTCTTTAATTCCCCAAAAGGGGTTTACTCCCTTGTCAATACATTCATACAAGTCATGTTCTTCACGATAGGTACACCCTTTATCTTTTTCCGCGGTCCAATAGCGGTTTGGTTCTCTAGGAACCCATTTAATACTTTTCTCTCTTATTATAAGGTACCTTTTACATGCCATTTTCCCTACTAATGTTTTGTATTGCCTACCCTTCCTGGTGATACACTCTTCTCCTATTATTTTTGTTTTTAGACTCCATTGCCCTTCACCTCTTTTCTTTATGATTTCATCCTCCTGTTTAGTTTGTTTCCATTTTAAGATTTCCACAGGGTTTAAACTAATCCCTTCCCAAGGCCACATCTCAGACATCTGAGTATCTCCACAGACCCAACAGTTTTTCAAACTTAACCCCTTGCTAACTCTTTCCATTAAGTCTATAAACAAATTTTTCCCTGAAGGTGGTTCTAAATCATCTTTAAATTCTTCTTTTTCCCTTCCTTTCATTCTTATCTCTTTTTCTTTTATTAGATCTTTTTGATTAAGGTTTTGTTCATAACAGAGCCAGGTGTCTCCAACAGGGCATTCTCCAAGCAGTCGCTGCCTATATGAGGCAATATTACGACTGACCCAATAAACTTTCCCGTCTTCTTGACAGGTATTTACTTGAGAGCGATCGACACACTTTGGGTTTATGTTAGTATGGACTCGTAAGAGTGATACGGCACCTTCTCCATCATAGAGTGGGTAATAACATTTAGTGCAAGGCTTGGTTCCGGTTCTTGATGGGTTGTCCTTATTGGATCGCTGTGTCCCAGATGAATGGTTTGGGTCAGTGAGTATGGATACCTTAGTGCCTTCTCCTCGTTGGAGTATTTTATCTCCGCTTATTGTGTTGATAAACTTAACACAATAGTAAGTCCCATCGTCCTCCAGTTGGGCATCTCTGATGCTGATGTTGAAGTCTGTGTCCGATCCTATGGTCAGTCTTGTTACACGAGAAGAGGGATTCCTTTCTATTTGATCGTAGATAGTTTGGTTTTTCTGTCCCCAGCCTTTTAGCCATCTCACGGGACCTGGAGTTGAAGATCCAGATGTGGTGCAGCTCAAAGTGAGTGTCTCTCCAGTCATCGCCGATATTTCTTTCTGGGGTTGGTGCAGCACGAAGTCCAGTCCCTCTCCCGGTGAAGCAAACAGCAACAGGCAGGGCAGGATCCAAACCCACAGGCTGTGGCCACGTGAAGGTCGTTCCATTGGCGTTTGATCCAGCCATCGGGTCTTGGTCCTGCAGTCTCTCTTCTTGCAGATGAGTAGTAGTGAGGCCAGTGCGCCACAGGCCACACTTTCCACAGGGCGGGAGAGCAGGCTGCTCCTTTTCATCTGGAATCCCTTCTTGATAATCTGCAGGGTAACCATGGATGTGCTGGTATTCTCTTCTACCAGGCAGGTGGTCACTGGGGAAGATTCCTTCTCTTGACAGGTGTGTTCTGTTTCAACAAAGTCACAGTGTTTACCATGAGTCATTAGCTTTCTAGTTCTATTCCTTAATGATGGAGAAATGTTAAGAGTCTTTTCTCAATGTTGTCTTTCGCTCTTACTTCCCTATTTAATTTTAACCCTTAGAGAATGCACTGTGGGAGAGTTGAGAGTGCGATTTTTTGCTAGAAACATTACCTCTTACTAATTTTTTTCCAACTTACAATCTTGATAACCACAATAGTAACACATTTATAACTATACACAAACTTAAAAATAATACAAAATAATTCACTTAATCAGCATAATAAAATTCAGTAGTAACAGCCTTGATGTCATTGAGTTCCAGCGACCAGACAGGTTTCAGTCTTTCTTTCTCAGGGTCAATTTTAAGTCCTCTGGTCCCTGGCTCACAGTCCATTCAGGAGTATCGGTGGGATCAGAGTTTTCACTGGGGGGTGACACAGGTCCTTTCACCCTTGCAATGTGTGTCCAGCCTCGTTCTCGGGTTCTTACTGCAGAGTGGGTAACCAGCAACACCTGAAAGGGTCCTTCAAATTTCGGGGTTAATGGAGCTGCATTCCACGATTTTATTAACACCCAGTCCCCCGGGTTAATACTATGTATGTTAGTATCAAAAGGAGAGGTTTGGGGAAGGTATCCCTTCCTTCTAAGATTTTCTAAGGTGTTAGTGATGGTTTTTAAGTACACTTGGACAGCTTCTTCTCCTTCCAGGTAGTCCCTGCAGCTGTAGGGTGTAATTAAAAAAGGGAGTCCAAACATCATCTCATAGGGGGATACTCCTAAATCAGATCGAGGTCTTGTCCTGATGCGCAGTAGTGCCAGAGGTAGACATCTTAGCCAATTCAATTTTGTTTCTTCAATTAGTTTTGTTAATACATTTTTCAGGGTTTTATTCATTCTTTCGACCCTTCCTGAGCTCTGGGGATGCCATGGCGTGTGTAATCTCCATTGCATACCCAGGGCTTCTATAATCAGCTGTAAAGACCGGGCCGTGAAATGTGGACCTCGATCTGAATCTATGTTGTTGACCATCCCATACCTCGGGATGATGTTTTCCAAAATTATTTTGGCTACTGTTTGTGCTGTTTCCTTTTTGGTAGGAAAAGCTTCTACCCAATGGGTCAGGTGATCTACTAGCACGAGTAGATGTTTGTACCCTTGCACAGGGGGCATCTCGGTAAAGTCTACCTGTACACTTTGGAAGGGCCTCAGAGCTAGGTCTCTTCCGCCATGTGCAGTTTTCCTCATTACTTTTTGGTTGACTTTTTGACATGTTGTGCACCCCCGAGTGACTGATTTTGCTATTTCATAGATTCCTATGCAGATGTGTTCTCTTAGGAAGTGGTCACATAATCCTTGGATTCCCCAATGAGTTAGTTTGTGGAGTTCAGTTAACATCTTTCTGGCTAGGGCTTTATTCAGGTATTTTCTCCCATCAGGTGTTAACCATTCTCCTTGTTTCCCTTGGTGTAACCCTAGAGTCTGCATGTGTTTTTGTTCTTCTTGATCAAATGTGGGCTTCCCTTTTTCTTCTTCCTCCCCAGGTGTCTCTCTCAACAGCAGGATGTTCACAGGATCCCCTGGTTCCAAAGCTGCTTCCTTAGCTATCTGGTCAGCCAACCGGTTTCCTTGTATTTCTATAGTATTTCCCTTTTGGTGGCCTCTTATGTGCACTATTGCAATTTCTGCTGGTTTTAATAAAGATTCTAAAACTTGTTTAATTAGTTCCTTGTGAACCAAATCTTTTCCTTTTGAGTTCAGGAGGCCTCGTCCTTCCCAGATTTTTCCAAAGGTGTGTGCTATTCCAAATGCGTACTGAGAGTCAGTGTAAATAGTTCCCTGGTCTTTGTCTAATAAATCGAGACCTCTTTTTAAAGCATATATTTCACAGGTTTGGGCTGACCAGGTAGCAGGCAATTTTCCTTTTTCTACTGTGTCCATCACCATCCCATCTATTACTGCATAGCCTGAAATTCTTTTTCCTTCTACTACTCGAGATGACCCATCTGTAAATAATACTCTCCCATAGGGTAGAGGTGTATCATGCAAGTCTTCCCTCACTTTTGTTTGGTAGTCAATCAGTTCTAGGCAATTGTGTTCCAGATCCTCTGGAGGCTCTCCAGTGAGGAATTGTGCTGGATTTAGGCACTTGGAAGTGGCTAGTTCTAAATCCTCAGTTTCCATTAAGTTGATTTCATATCTCAGCAACCTAGAATCAGTCAGCCACTGTGATGTCTTTTGGCTCAGCACGGTTTTAAGGTCATGTGGGGTGTGTACTGTAATTTTTCTTTGCAGAGTTAATTTTTGAGATTCCTCTATTAATACCGCCGCAGCAGCAATTGCCTGCACACAGGTTGGCCATCCTCGAGCTACTGGATCCAGTAGTTTAGACAGGTAGGCCACCGGTTTGTTGTGTCCTCCCCATTTTTGAGTTAATACCCCATATGCAACTCCTCCCTCAGTGTTTACAAACAAATCGAATTTCTTTTTGAGATCAGGTAAACTTAAAACCGGTGCTGAGGCCAATTTTTCTTTCAGGTCTTGCAATTGCTCATCATCTTCTTTAGTCCAATTTATGGATTCAGAGCCTACCAATTTCTCATAGAGAAACTTAACACTTTGGGTATACTGATCTATCCATAACCTACAATAGCCAAATAAGCCTAAAAGTTTTCGGATGTCTCTTTTGGTTTTTGGTGCTGGAATTGCTAGGATGCCTGAAATTCTCTCCGGACTCAATCTTTTGCTCCCTTGCCCTATGATATGACCCAAATATGTAACCTCTGATTCTACAAACTGTAGTTTCTCTCTTGATAACTTCAATCCTTTTTGGCCCAGAAAATTTAGGAGTTGGACACTTGTGATCTTTACTTGTTCTCGTCCCTCCCCTGACACTAATAGATCGTCCACATATTGCAGTATTTGTACTCCTGCTTCAGGCACAAAGAGCTCTAGCAACCCCTCCAGGGCTTGACCAAACAAATGTGGACTCTCCGTGTACCCCTGTGGGAGCCGTGTCCACCGAAGTTGTTGCCTCCTCCTCTTATCTGGGTCCTCCCATTCGAAGGCAAACCAATCCCAGCACTCCTCTGCTAACGGACATGCCCAAAATGCATCCTTTAAATCAATGATGGTAAACCATTCATGTCCCCGAGGGATTTGGTTCAGTTGGTTACACATCCCTCTGTCTTTGGTTCCACACCATGGCCATTCTCCTTGTAGATCTAATTCTGGCCAAACTTCTGTGCAATAATAAATCATTTTAATTTTATCTAAATCCTTGGTGTTTTCCTGCTCATCCCACTGATTTAACATTTGCCCCAGAGGGCTGTTAGGTGGGACATTTTTATTTCTTTGTCTGTGCTTTACCATTTTCTTACTATACCAATTTCCCATCTTGCCTTTTTCTGATCTCAAATAAAAATTTCAAGCTTAGTTCACTCACACTTTTACCGTTCACACTTTTTTCTCACTCTTTCTTAAGCGCTTAGTTCATTCACACCCTTACCATTCACAACTCTCTCACTCCTTCCAAAGCATTCACTCGCCACTCACTCAATATAATTTAATTGGGTCCGTAGACCCGCCTTTGAAGGCCCCCACGGAGGTATCCCTCTACCCCCGATTCGGCCCCTTTCAGACCGCAATCTTCTGGGATGCTGCCTCCCGTCTAGGTCCCCTGGCCCCAGGAACCCTTCTGGGACCGGCCCCTTCAGATTGTGGTCGTCATGTGACCCTTTTACTCCACTAGGGTCCTTCGTCTCGGACCTCCGTACGAGGCAGGACCTCCCCTGGTCAGCCCCCCCCCGGACTGACAATCCTGTTTCCGACCGACTGTCTGCTTTAGCCTTATATTTTAAAAGGAGGCAAGTAAAGCTCGAAACCAACCCTCCTCACTCCTGGAGTTCCACCGACCCCGCCGGCTTGACTGCCCTTCCCCAGAGGGCAGTCTCCTCCGAAGGAGCTTGCGTGCAGTTGAAGCAGCCGTCTCGCCCTGGTCTTGGACTCCCCTACTCCGACACTCAGACCCCCCCAGGCGTAGCTCGCGCTTAGCTACCCTTCCCAGTCAGGTGCGGCCGTAGGGTAACAGCCCCCCAGAGACCCCTGTTCTCTGGTGACTGCGACAGCTCACCTCCTCAGTGCGTCCGGCCTTCCGCCCGGGGACGAGGGGAACTCTTGGCACTCGGCACCGCAGTGTCTGGGGACACCCTGTATTCTCTCTACACCGACTCCCTCAGCGCCTTGGGCCGTCGAAGCAGCAACCCAACTTTTGCGCGTGACTCACACCTATCCCCAGCCCTCCACGCGCCCGGAGCCAGCCAGGGTTTGCGAGCCACCCACACCAGGATCCTCCGCTCGCTCGGAGGGGGACCTAAAGTCCCGTTACCTTAGGGGATGCCTCATTCACTCTTCTCCAGTCGCTTCCCACCGTTCCCGGCCGGCCCCCTCGCGGGAGATCCGGAACCGCGGTACTGGGCAGTCCGCACTCACTTTCGGGGGTCCGAGCTGCCGGACCCCCCCACTCACTCACCACTCGCTCACCCCCTCACGACCCGTCACCGCAGGGCTTACCTAAGGTGCTCCTCCACGTCGCTTGGCCCAGGCTGATCCTTCGAGTCCAGTAGCCAGCGTGTCCTTGGAGTCCAAAAGCAGGCGGCCGTCCCGACTTCTGGTCCTCTTCAGGAGTGGCTCTCCCGGACGAGCCCCCAACTGAAATAAAAAGGGCAGGACTGATGGTCCTTTTTAAGCCTTTATTAAAAGTGATCAGCTCGGGTGGGGGCTCCGGCCAGCTTCGTTGCCCCCAGCTTCGACGAGGAGGAGGAGGAAATTCGGCTCTATCACTCTCTGTGATAGAGCCGGGCCTTCAAGCGTTCCTCACGAGGCGTGGCTGTATACCAAAGGGTATACGAAGGCGATGGTAGTAATTAGCTGTCCTCAGGGCAGTGACTTCAACAGACTTTTTTGTTACGGTGACTTTTTGGGGAACTCAAAAGCTGGCCAGGTAGTAATTGCCTATCGAGTAGCCTGGTTCATTTTTCTTAAAAGTTTGTTGGCTCGTTTTAAATTATGATTTTAGGGGTTTTTTTACTCCCAAGGGTCTTTGCAGCTCTAGTTTGCATATTCAGCCCCTTTTCTTCCCTTTTTTTTTTCTTCTGTCTTTTCCTTATCTACTATCCTCCAGGCAGGTCAGCTCCAAAAGGGGTAAGCAATGGTCGTAAATTCTTCCTTGGAATGCAAGCCTGATAAGAAGCTAGTTTCTTCACAACGACGTGTGGGTTTCTTTCTTAAACTGCAAGAGAGATCCTAACTTATAAAGCTACAGCAAAGCACAAAATTACATTTAAATAAAACTACAATGTAGTACAAATTACATTCAAACAAGGCTATAATGTAGTACAAAATTACATTCAAACAAGGCTATAATGTAGTACAAAATAAATGGATAATTGTTAAATTGGTAATCTGGTCCCTTATTTATAACACTAATGGCCTTACTCATAAACAAGGAGAAACACTCCCATGGTTTTCATTATTTCTACAGAGGTGTATGAAGGCTGCACTACCAGTTTTAGGTAAGCTTTACTTTACCCATTTACATTAAAGTTGGCATTTATGTCATATTGATGTGACACGGTGGTAGCTGGAAATTATATGAGGTCTTATAACAGCCCAAATTTGTGTGAATATATCCAAAAGAGATCAACCACAAAGGCCCTGGGCTGAATTTACATATGAATGAGACTCAGGACATATTTTTCATACTTTCACATTATAGAGACCCAGAAACATGTTAAGCACAGGCATTTTGGGAAGGTAAATTTCTGTACCATAGTTTGAGATGAGCACTAACCATCCAAACTATACAATCCATAGCCTGCTCCCTGGAGTTATGCCCTCACTGGCTCCCACCACCCACAAAGCAACTTTGAGCAGTCAGGAGATGACTGTGTGCAAAAGAAATTAAAGTGTATGCAGCAGTAATATATTCCAGGTTTCAGCTTCGAATTCCATGAGTCACATTTTGGAAAAGGCAATAGCCCCTATTTTTAATACAGCTGAGAGATTCTTCCTCCAATGAACGACTATGCAGAGCTGCTCTGTGTGAGCATCCCACAACACAGCTCCAGCAGCATCAGCCTCTCTTAGGTCTGAAAAACTGAGGGAGGGTAGCAGCTTTGTTGAGGAAATGGAATTAATTACGGGGATTTTTAACACCAAAAAAATTTAGTAAATTAGAGAACTGAAAAGGGTCTGAAAATTCCAAGGTAAGCTACGCAGAAGGTAGAGGCAGGGCTCCTGTGAAGCTAATGCTTATTGAGGAAAAAAACCCCATGCAGATAGGAAACAAAACTCATCTCAAAAAAGGAGTCGGTTTGGAAAACTCGGAGGAAGAGTAAATGAAGTACCTCCCTCTCAGAGGAACAACTGTATGCGTACATTACGTACGAAGCTGCTCACCCGGAGCAAGACTTTTACTACTGTTTGTAGGCTGGTGAAGGCCGAGGGAGAACAGCCCGCTAGGACACGGCCAGCGGGAGGTGAGGGGAGAGCGAGGGCGGGCGGCTGCTGCCCTTGGACACAGCCACGTCCCTGCTCAGCCACCTGCAGCTACCGTCACCCAAGCCTAAGGGCACACTACATAAATCATACTTGTACTAAACAACCCGAAACCTAAAATACGGAAAAAAAAAAAAAATAACGGGAATGTTCCGGCGCCGGCAGAGGGGGCGGGACCGGTAGTCCCACTTCTGCGCATGCGCACTCCTGGCGCCGCGTGTCACGGCGCCGGCTGCCCCGCTATCTATGGTCCGTCAGCCGCTGCTTGGCCTCCGGGCTGACCAATAGCGCAACGCCAGGGGCGCGGCGCAGCCAATAGGAGCGCGGCTCGGTCGTGTGGGCGGGGCGCGCGCCGGGGACGCGGGGCCGTGCGGGACTGGACGTCCCCGAGCGCCTCTGCGCACCTCTGCTCCTCATGGCGGGGTGGGCGCTGCTGTGGCCGCTGGCGCTCCTGCTCGCCCTGCTGTGCACCCGGCCGTGCTCCTGCGGCACCTCTCCGGCCTCCTCTTCACAGCCCGTGACCGCCCGGCTGGCGGCGAAGTGGCCGGCGACCCCGCTGCTGCTGGAGGCGAGGTGCGTGCAGCCTCCTCCTCTTTCTTCTCCTCTTCCTGCCGGCGGCCGCCCTGTCACGTCTGTCTCCTGGGGGACAGGAGGGTGGAGGGACTCGCTTTTCCCTCCGCTGAGCGGGAAGGAGGGCTGTCAGAAGGGGATGTCCGCGTTTTCCCTGTCGAAGAGTGTGTTAAAGTACTCCTTGGATGTGAGGCTGAACTGCTTTCTCCCCTCGGAAAGTGTTGTGGACAGTGCTGGCAAGGCTCTGCCACGCTTTGACGGAGCTGTACGGGCGGCTTCCTATTTAACCGGCTCAGACGTTTTGCTGGTCGCTACGTTGAGGACATGTAATGGGCCAATAACACATTCCCTGCCTTCCACTGAGTAACAACATCTTCGTCTGGCCCCTAGTCGTTTGTACGTTAATTAAGTGATTGTAAAGGTACTAGTGAAGATGTGAACCTGTAAGACTGAAACACGGTGGTATTTTAAAAGATATTGTTAACTTGCAGTCATGGCTTCAGCCTGGAGCAGGGCTTGGGATGACCTAATTTCAGTCTCCCAGTACCTGAAGGGAGTCTACAAGAAAGATGGGGAGGGACCCTTTCTTACAAGGACATGCAGTGAGAGGACAAGGAGGAATGGCTTCAAACTGAGTAGGTTTAGACTAGATGTATGGAAGAAATGCTTTACTGTGGGAGTCGTGAGGCACTGGAACAGGTTGTCCAGAGAAGTTGTGGATTTTCCATCACTAACAGTGTTCAAGGCCAGGCTGGATGGGGCTCTTAGCAAAATGGTCTAGTGAGAGGTGTCCCTGCATATAGCGGGTTAGATTGGACCAGATGATCTTTAAGGTCCTTTCTAACCCAAACCACTCTGTGATTCATATTTGGAAGGGAAGATATTTTCCAGTTTTAGGTGCTTGTGGCTCCCCAGCCCACTTGGCTTAAATTTGTTTTGCTTTTAAGCTTACTTGCTGTTGTTTGAAGAACACCCATGAAGCAGGGAACTGCAAGTTTCTGTACTCAAAGGCGAGGCAAACTTCCAAAGTAAAGATTAGAACACAATATAGTCATGCTGGCAAATGGAAGTTTTTGGTAGACATAAGCAGGGGAAGGGAAAGCAACTGATGTTACATTAAGGAAAACCACAAACCTTAGAAATGTAGATCATAGAATCACAGAATGGTTTGGGTTGGAAGGGACTTTAAATACCATATAGTTCCAACCTCTACCATGGGCAGAGACACCTTCCACTAGACCAGGTTGCTCAGAGCCCCATCCAGCCTGGCCTTGAACACTGCCAGAGATGGAGCAGCCACAACTTCTCTGGGAAACCTGTTCTAGTGCCTCACCACCCTTACAGTAAAGAATTTCATCTGTATATCTAAACTAAATTTTGCTTCTTTCAGTTTGAAAAAAAGGTGGAAGGATGGCATTTGGAATAAAGTAAACCTCACCTTTTATGCTTTGTAAGGATTAACACGTTTGAAAGTGTTTCAGAGATTGGCAATCTCCCTCCCTGCACAGCAAAGTAGATGTCATTGATGAAAGCCTGTAATTTAATGAAAAAGTATAACCTAATAGAATACATGTTCTTATTTGTATATCTAGCTGCTATGAAATAAAATTGGTGTACTGAAGTGATTTAATTTCCAAGTGTGTATTGGAATATCTGTGGGAAAAATAAAGTGAATATTTTGGGGGTTTTCTGTATCAAGAGAATAGTCTGCATGCTTTACAGCTCTGATTGCTGAGTTTGGATAATTGTACTTTGTTCAAAATATCTTTTGACCAAAATACAGCTCAGTTCCGTGTTTATGCTACGGAAATGGTTGTTAGTCGTTGAATATCTAACATTTGGTTCCTGGTGGGTATTTATTATTTTAAACAGCTGAAGGTTTTTACTATGGTACATCTTTGAACAAACTCAACTTATGGACAATTAATTTTTGTTTCTAAACAGTGAATTTATTGCAGAAGATGGTAATGAGAAGTTTTGGCAGTTCTTGGAAACTGTACGGGAATTAACAGTTTACAAGCAAGGAGGTAAGTTAAACACATGCTGGTGTGTAATGTATTATCTTGTGCTGTATTTAACTTAAACATAACACATTAATTAGTTCCAGGCAGGTCAAGCTTGACTCTCCATTATTGCTTACTAGGTAGGTTTCTTTCAGAAAGTTGTAATATGTTTTCCCCTAAGAGCAGTACTTGTAAAGGAGTTTAAGAAAAAAAAAAAAAGGAAGACAACATTGACTGAACTGTTCTTACAATATGGAACAGAAGTGTAAAGATTAAAGATACCTACCTGCTTACATGACTTGCCAAGAATTAAAGGATATTGAGACTTCATGTTTTCTCTAAGATGGACACTTACAGGGCGTAAAATTACACAAATAACTAAAATGAGAATGCTAGCTAAAAGAAAAATTTAAAGAATTACTAGGAAAGGTGTAATACTTGTATGTGGTATGGAGACTGTTATCTAGCATCAATACAGCTGATAATAAAGAATAAAGATTTATCACTGACAAAATAGGACTAAAAAAGCTCTGCATGATTAGACAGAAAAAATAGGAAGTTGTTAAAAATTCAGAGAGAAGACCAAAGCATAAAATCCAGTAAAAGAACCATAAAAAGCTACCCCAGAAGAAACCTTGGAGAGCAGTTTATGAGAAATGTTCATGGTAATGAAAAATTGGGACATCTACAGGGCTTTACACCACGTTGGTCAGTATTAGACCTGCTTGGTAGGTCAACAGATGAACAAGTTAAAAAAGGCTTCAGAACAAGGTAAGGCTGCTTCATTTTGCTCTTTACTTACAGAATAGTACAACTCTTTAGTCATGAGTGTGAGCACCTAACACTACCGCTGGAGGAGATTTGAGGGAAATTGAATGGTAAATGAATAGTCAAAAGCCAACAAATTTTAGAAAGATCCTGCAGAAAATGCCAATGAGAAGTGCAGGTACATGAAAAATGCTATATAGGGGAGAGAAGACTTGAAAAACAGCATTTCAACAATTGTGACTGACTGAATACAATTTAAAAAGAGGTGGTGGTGTGCATGTGGTAATGTTATTTGACTGCTCAGCAGTGCCCAAAACAGCCAATAGACTTAAAATATTGCTAGGAAGGGAACAGGGCCATGTGTGGTAAACATAATTTTGCTGCTTTTGATTCCATGATGTCCTTTGGTCAAGTATAGTGTGATGTTTGACTTTACTGCCTCCCTGTGTTTTCCTCATAATTTCTTTAGAATGGAAGAAGTACAAGCAGAAAACTTATAAAGAACTGTGATTTAATTGTAGAGTATCAACTGGAAAAATTAGACACCCCAAATTACTGTGAGGTGATGATCTTGTGATCAGAAGTATATACCAGTATAAAACCAGAGAGTAACTGAGAACAGAATGCTCAGGTGGTGAATGCTGCTAAAAGACATTCTGTATAAGGCATGAGGACATGGAAAATTAAAGTAGGTGCAGAATTTAACCTGTGGTCGGTTGCTAGTAGCATTTGTTGAGGCAAGTGCTATTGACTAATGCTGTTTAAGGTCTTTGCCAGCACAAAGGACAGTGGTGTGTGTTAGGTTCTGCAAGGTTCTGAATGACACAAAGCTGGGAGGAGAAGCTGGAAGGTAAGGCTGTTATTAGAGGGACCTTGGCAGGCTGGAGAGATGGGCCAACAGAGACACTGGGAAATTGAGCAGAGGCACTTTACATACTCCTTGCACATGGGCTGGAATAATCTCATCAACAGCATAATCTTGGTGCTGACTGACTAGAAAGTGGTTTTCTGAGAGACAGAATGGGGATCCTTGCAAACAGTGAGAAGACCAGGTACATGCCAGGCTGCAGCAGTAAGAGGTTAGCTAGGAGGTCAAAGAAAGTGTTTATTCCGCTGGATGTGGCACTTGTAAGACTGAGTCTGGACTACTGAGGCTCCCCGTGAAGAGAAAGAGTCCATCATTGGAGCAAGTCTAGGAGAGGATCTCTGCAATGGTTAGGGAGCTGGAGCAGACTTCTGAGGAAAAGCTGAGAGAGCTGTGAACCTGAGAAAGACAGGAGTAAGGAGAGATGTTGTATCTTCAGCTTCCCAACTGAGAAATGTGCAAAGAAAGTGGAACCTTCCTGAAGGTACACAGCAATATGGAAAAAAGCAAGTGGCAGAAGTTGAAACATGGAAATTGTGGTTAGATACTAGAGAAAATGTTTTTGCCATGGAATTGGGTAAACACTGAAACTGACTGCTCTGGGAGTCTCTGGACTCTATTCATTGAGATAATTCAAAATACTACTGCTTGAGGCCTTGAGCAGCCTAGTCAAACCTTGAAATTATATCTCTGAGTAACAGTTTGGATGCGGTGTCCTCCAGAAGTCACTTTTAACTTACCCTTTTTTTTCTGTGAGTGATTTAGATGCGGTGGTATTGCCTTGGGATAAGACTGCTGTATTAGATGATGTGTCAGGGTTTTTTTTATCAGCCATCTATTTTCTGCTTGCTTGGACACGCTTTCCAAGGAATTTGAAGCTTTAATGACGTTTATTATTAGTGACACAGATGTCTGTTGAAATTAGCTGTTAGTTAAATACCTACTTCACCTGGATAAACTCTGTGATTGAGAATAAATAAATTACAGTAGGATGATTTCCGTGACCTATCATGCCAATGAACTGTTAGATGCTGGCAGTTGGGAACCTTGACACTGTACTGAAATACTGCTTTAATTAAGCATATTGAGCAGTTGATGTGTGTATTTATCTTTATTGCCAACACATACCTATGACAAGAATGCAGGAAAATTTGAGGTTCTGGCACAAAGCGGCTTTCCTAAAAGTGAAGTCATAGTTGGGGTAGTCTTAATCTAAGGAAATGGATGCTCTTATTAACAGGAAGTCTGCATTAGATGTTCACAATAAACTAGTCAGCTTGAGTGAAGAATTCTGGGGCTGCAAAACTGCAGTGGCACAGTTTGCTGTGAGGTGGGCAATAGTTTACCTCTGAGGAGAAGTTGGTTCTTATATGGTGTGGAATAGGTTCTGTCTTAGTTGCTGGATGTCATGACACATTGACATAGAAGGATGTTCATGATGTGTTAAAACTGATGTAGCAACAACTACTTGTGTAAATTAAAGGATCTGGCTGAGAAAGGATTGGTTGGGGCAGTTGTCTTTTCTCTGAGGGATGCCAAGAGCAGACAGAATGAATAAGCAGGAAATAAAAGTTTTGTTTGTTTGTTTAAATAGAAAAATTTTCATAAAAGATAAACAGTTCTTAGATCTGAAGCCAGATCTTAGATCTGGGTTTATGTAGGAATTGGATGATAGATTTGTATCTCAATGTACTGTTGAATGTTTCAGAAGAGTCATAGAGTGTTAAAGCTAGAAGGCAACTTAAATAGGGTAGCTTGCATTTTTTCTTTTAAATCCTCCCTTGGATGATTTTCAATCTGTTTTTTTTAATCAGTTCTCAGAACTTCTTGTTTTAAAGTTAGAATAATCAACATCTCTTGTTAATTTGCTAATTTAAAATATTTAATATTACCAAATTAGGTTTATTAAGGGTCTGTTTAGCTCTGATATTTGTAGCAATTTAATAGATTTGGTAGGAATTATGTACATGGATTTGATAAAATATTTAGTCTGGTGATGTGTTTGGTGGTTTTAACTTTTTTTTTTTTTTAATATGAACGCAAATCAACTTGGGCAGCATCTTGATTATACCATATGGAAAACATGGACCGGTTAGTGATGGGATACACTGTATTAAATTAATGTGAGGTCTTCAGGTAACATGGGCAATATTGTTTATATCTACTTAATGTGCAACATATTTTCTGCCAGGCTTGTGAAATACTTGGAAAGGCCGGTGATGCTATTTTGAGCTGCTGGTATGTTATAAAGAAATCAAAGCTGCAAAAATTTCATTCTAAAACCAGCACTTACAAAACACTGAGGATGGCATTTTAAACTTGCTGCTGCTTTTATATCCCTAAAGGTTAATTTATGATTGCTGAGGGAAGGTAAGTAGCCAGTTCCCCGCTGACTAATTATCTCTTGAGTGTTTACTGTCTTCTCAAGTGCTTCAGTTTATATATTGAATTTTCAGCAGCCTCATAAATATATATTTTAAACCAAAACAAAACCAACACACAAACATATTTTTTTCCTATGGAAACAATTTCCTCTGAAAAAAATGCAATGGTATATCTCATATAAACAACAACCATGCAAATTATTTGTTGCAATCTAGAAGACTACAGATTATTCAGAACTAAATTAGACAAGTATTTTTTATGTGTATATAAACCTTAAAGATTCAGGAGGAATCAGTTTCACAAACATGGCATTTCTGTATGAACAATAAAATAAAGTATTCCCTCTTTACTGGCATTTTGCTTGAATGGCATAGAGACTTGACTGGCAGTGATTGCCTGAACTGCTGTTACCTGGGATCTCTAATTCCCTAGTTGATCTCTGGGTCCGACATATCTATGCAGTTAGAACAATCCTCATACTTCCATCCCACAGAATAATTATTCCAGCACACTGTGTTCTTCTGATTAATTATATCCCTTATATTTATTCTCCCTACCTCCTGTGCCTCAGTATTTTGAATTCTGTTGTGAGTTACCAGCATATATTCAGATTAATTTTGTGCTGTGTGTGCATGAGCTGTGCTATAATGCTTTTTTATCTTTTGTGATTGCATTGGTTGTCTCTTTTAATTATTTTTAACTTACCTGTGATAAAAGATACTGCTGTAAGTTGTGGATAGTAAATGTCAACATTTAAATGTGAGTCTGCTTAGCTGTCTGTTCAGTTCTTGCTGTAGTCAATCTAATCAATTTGGCTACAGAAGCTGAGAGAGCTTTTCAGCTGACAAATTTAGGCATCTTTAGAGTGAACTTTTCAGGTTTTGTTGGCTGCTAGGCCATATTTCTCATGACTAGGATGAAAGTTCACAGATATGAAGCTCATGCATGCGCATTTAGATGTCTGGAGCTGTATCTTGTTAATGTGATCTCTTTCATTTACTTTGAAATCAACTTTTTTAATGATTTGGTGGTAATGTGCTGTCATGTAGGATTTTATAACCAGAAAAATCTGGTTCTTTGTGATTCCCTGTAATGTCCTAAGAAACTTATTATGACTTCTACTCTTTTTGCAAGGTTAAAATGAACTTGGAGGGCATGTAGTTACCAAATCTCAAGGATTCAATACTATGTGAAAATAATTTGCAAAGCTCAAACTTTAGTTTTGATTAATTGAAATTAGCTCAGTTGGTTAGAGCATGGTGTACTAATAACAGCAAGGTCACAGGTTCAATCCATGTACAGGCTTTAAGAGTTCACTTAAGTGCACAGTAATGTTGAACTTGAGGATCCTTGTGAGTTCCTTCCATCTCAGAATATTCTGTGTATGTAATAAACTCTAAAAATTGGTTTTGCATTAGGTGGCTCATATAGCATTTGACATGGATTCTTGTATCTCAGTGAAGTTTAAAGCACAGTTGTATTCTAAGTGAAGCCAACAGTGAATAGAAGTTGAAGTAGAAGGAGTGAATGCATGATTTGGTAACTATATCCTTGTCAATGTTGTACAGTCATTTATAAAGGCAGATAAAAAACTATCTCTTTTTTTTTTTTTTTTTACTTATTAAAATCATCATCATCATAATCCTCTTCCAGGAAAAAAAAATGTCAGCTGTTTTAAATACAGCAGTGAAAGCATAGATGAAATTTGTAAACCAAAAAATTTAAAGACTTGCAGTAAAAATATTTTGAGGCAGAATTTTTAGAATCATATATTTAATGGCTCTTCGTTGTCTTCAATAGAATGTTATTTGGAGCTGAGTAGAGGGGCAGAAATTTAAAATTTAATTTTTTTTGTGGAGATAATTTCAAGAAAATTTTAAAATACAGTTATTGAAAAAAGTTTCAATCTGGAAGGATTTGTTGCATCCAAATTTTTATATTCACTGTTTTTAACATGTGAAGCCAAATTTTTCTCATTTAGAATCACAAAGTCATTAAGGTTGGACGAGACCTTCAATGCTGTGTACAACCTTAGACCAGTTGCCACTCTGCCAATTAAACCATAGCACCAAGTGCCACACCCAGTCACTTCTTGAGCAGCTCCAAGGATGGTGACTGCATCACCTCTCTGGGCAGCCCATTCTAATGCTCCACTACCCTTTCAGTGAAAGAATTCTTCCTGATGTCCAGCCTGAACCTCCCCTGGCACAGCTTGAGGCCAGTTCCTCTTGTCCTGTAAATACTTGGCAGGGAGAAGAGGCCGACCCCCACCTGGCTAAAGCCTCCTTTCAGGTGGTTGCAGGGCATGGTAAGGTCTCCATTGAGCTTCCTCTCCTGCAGGCTGAACACCCCCAGTTCCCTCATCTGCTCCTCACAGGGCTTGTGCTCTAGAGCCTTCACCAGCTTCATTGCCATTTGGGTTCTTCTAGGGCAATGTGTGGGTGTAGAGAACATAGGGTTTTCATCGATTGAATGTAGTGTAAGACAGTAACAATTATATGTCGTGGATTAACTGCAGCTGGCAACTAAGCAGCACATGCCCACTCTCTGTCCTCCCCAGTGGGATGAGGAAGAGCATTAAGAAAAGGTAAAACTTGTGGGTTGAGATAAAAAACATTAATACTTGAAATAAAGTGAAATATAATGATAATAACAGAAAAAAGAGCGAGAGGAATAAAACTTCTCTCAAATGATGCATGATATAATTGCTCATCACCCACTGACTGATGGCCAGCCTGTCTCCAAGGAGAGATTGACAGCTCCCAGCCATCTCCCCAGTTTATATACTGAGCATGACATTTCATGGTATGGAATGACCCTTTGGCCAGTTCAGGTCAGCTTCTCCTGGTTGTGCTGCCTCCCAGCTTCTTGTGCACCTCCTCAGCGGCAGAGCATGGGAAACTGGAAAGTCCTTGACTCAGGGTGAGCACTACTTAGCCTCAACTAAAACTTCAGTGTGTTATCAACATTATTCTTATATTGAATCCAGAACACAGCACTGTACTGGGAAGACACAGAAACACAGCTATAGGAAGAAAATTAACTCTACCCCTGCTGAAATGAGGACACCATGTAGAATTCATGAGAAGGAGCTTTTATACACTTATGCACTTCCCTAATATTAGGGTTTTTTCCTAGTGAATTACAACAAACTCAGCCTTTCTAAATAATGAGTTTTAAGGAGAAGACAGAAAGATACTAGAGACTTTAAGAGCAAAAGAAGATTTTCTTTTTTTTTTTTACAACTACAACAGGGTTGTAAAGAGGAAAATGAGAGAGGATAGGAGCTGCTTAGTTATGAAAATTGAATATGCCTCTAGAATAAGAATTGAAGGTTAATTATTTCCAGCCAATGTTCTGTATTATTACTTCTGTCATTCCCAGACACCATCCACCTATCTTCTTACTCAGAGTCCTAATTTTGACCTTGAAAATACAGGATATGCAGAGAGGGGGAAGCGACTTCACGTGCTCCATCCGTTCTCATACTCTTGTTTATCATGTATTTTTAAGGAAGAAATAGAATATGTGAGAGTAGCCCAAAGAGTGATACCTTTAGAAGATTTTTATTTATGTAAATTGCATGATTGGAGTGTTTCCAAGCTAAATATGAGGAAATTATGTTCCATTTAGGACTTTCCATATGGGTTTTTCAAGATAAATAATTGTTGAGTGGGTTTTTATATTGCTGAAAAGAATTTTGATATTAACTAGTGCTACTGAGCTCTCTTTTGTTGTTTTTTATGTTATATTAGGCCTCTGGATTCATAGGAAAGGAAGCAGTTACTGGTGGACAGCACTGAAGACTTCTGAATGACAAGCAGCACTGGCATTAATGCTTGCCTATTATGTAGTGCAGATAGATATGCCACATCATTTAGGGCTAAGTACTAAAACTTTGTCCTTTGTTTTTTCTCTCTTCAACAGATTCGGAGTACTCCTATTACAATTTAATCTTGAAGAAAGCAGGACAATTTTTATCCAATTTGCAAATCAATCTGTTGAAGTTTGCACTTTCCATACGGGCTTATTCTCCAACTGTTCAGATGTTTCAGCAGGTGACAGTATTGCCTGATATATTTGGTACATGATTGAATGAGGTATTTTGGCTAAACCATGTTCATTGTTACAGTTCAGTAAAATATATGCCAATGTTATTTGGAATCAAACATGATAAAGGTGGTGCTTTATAAGCTGCTAATATTGACAGGAACAAATACTTTTGTTCAGTTGTATGGATAGCATTCCTTTCAGGGTAGAATTTTTTTGCAGTTGTTCATTTTTTAAAATTCAGGTTGTGGGGATTTTTTGCATTGCTTTAAATAATCCTGTGGGAATTCAGTCATTCCCAGTGTAGGACATTTCCTGTAGCTTTGAGTAATTTATATTTGTTATTCAGGGGATTGCTCATCTTTCTAATTGTTTTAGTACTTGAAAAGTTGAAAAATAGAAAAATCTGCTTTGTTAATGAAAAGGTGAGTGGACATAAATTCACTGTGCCTCTAACACTAAAACTGCTACTCCTCCTTTAGCAGTGCTACCAGTAAGATAAAGTGAGAAATCTATGTTTCTGAAAGTAATAAAGTTAGGGAGTTTTGCAGGTGTTCTCTGGAGGAATATCATAAACTCAGACTCATGTCTTTTTGTTTTTACATTTCAGCTGGTGAATCCAGTCAATGACATGCAGTCACATGAGTCCCACTTCATGTTGGAATAGCTGAGTAGAGTTTAAAAAAAAGGCAGGAGATGGGAAAGAGAGAGAATCAAAAATTTTGCACAAACATTATTTGTTTGGGATTTATTGGTTTAGGAGTTTAATCTTTTTATGATAACTTGATTGCTGATAGCAACTAAAGTTAAAAATATCTCAAAGTACAGGCTGTGATTTCAGCTTGTGGAGGAGATTTCTCAGTCCTGTCTTTACAGAACATAAATGTACTTTCATTTTCTGGAGTATGACTGCATTTAATAGACTACATCTCACAAAAGGTATAAGGTCTTAATCTTTTAATATTTTTCTTACAACACCCCCCTGTGCAAATGTACCCAATTTTGAATGGGGTTAATTAGAAACACAACTTAATGGCAGCTGTTGAGTTATTTTAATCAAAGGGATGTGAGTTTAAGTTGGAGTGCAATCAAAGCATTCTAGTTGAGTATAATTGTTGAAATATTAGATTGCAGCTGATGAACCTCCACCAGAAGGCTGCAGTGCATTTGTGGTTATCCATGAGAAGTACACCTGTAAGACTAATGAAATAAAAAAGCTGCTGAAGAAGGCTACTAAGAGGTAAATATAATGATCTGGTTTAAGAGGAAAAATAGATTACTAACAAGCTTAATATAATGAGCTCATCAATTATGAGGCAAAGTAGATTTTAAAATGAAATCATAGAGCTTTGGTCCTTTAATCACATGGACAATTTTCCTTTTTCCTGCTTTTTTGGTATTTTTTTTTTTTTTTTAAACATGGGATAGTCAAGTTTAAGTTACAGTGTACTTTCTATACAAAGTTTCAGTTTCACATGTCTGACACAGTACTCTGCTGAAAGACCTTTCTCTGTAGTCAGTGTCACTGCACTTGAATTTCTCTGGGTTGCAAGGGCTTGGCACATGAATAGAAGAGGAGTCTTCCTCAGCTGGCATAACCTTTCCTCACCTTGTGTTAGACTTTGTACCTATCAACTCTTTCTACAGGTTTCGTTCTGTGGTTACTGGCATCAGTCCAGAATTTATTTGAGCTCTGAAGTAAAATACATAGAACCTATCAAAACAACAGTAACAAAATAATGAAAGCATAATGTTTAATCTCTATTTTTAAAAAAGATATTATTCTGTGGAGTTTTTTAAGACCTCTGTGTAATTTTTGTTTTCTTTTCCCCTCCTCCTGCCATGATCACCATAATATACATTAGTGTCTATACCCTCAGGTACTTCATGGAGATATGCAGAGTGGAAAGATGATTTCGTAGGGTATATTTGATTTTGCTTTCTGTCAAATATAAATTGTNAAACTTATTCGTTTGTCTCTTTGGGGTTGGTTGCTTCTGAAAATATTTTTGTGTTCTACATGTATGGTTTGTGGTGTCAGATTCTAAGTCCATTGATACAATTACCAACTAAATAATTTTCTTTTGCTTTTTCAATAGCCAAGGTTTCTGTAAAAGCATCTCACTGTTTAGTTTACAATGTCCCATTTTTAACTATTATCTTATTCTAACAAATATCTCTTTTTTTTTTTGATAAAAGCCAAAATATAATACAAATAATTAAAAATATTGTTGAATTCTTGTGGCCATATATTAGGGCATCATGAGACCTTAACATTTTATTGCAATGTCTGAGTATGATAATATTTTAAAGCAGTTAACTAGACTCAGCACGTTCTCCTTTCTGGAGATATTATTCCCAAAAGTACAAGATTCTGGAAAATCGTGATACTAAATAATAGAATCCTGAATTATTCAGATTTGAGAGAGTTAGACTTCTAGAAATCATTAAGAACTTGCAACAAAACAGAAGTTTCTTTTATTTGATTTCTCTTCTATTTTCAATAGCTTTGCATGTACCAGTCATATCACAACCTTCAGAGTTGCAGGGACAAAACCTTGATAAATTTTCCCTCCTTCTCCCCACCCCAAAAGTAGTTGTATCGCTCAAATACTTAGAGTACCTGGAGCTAGACTATGAGAAAAACGTGTTCACCTTCATCTCTTCAGGTAGTCTTTTCCAGTGTTAGTTCCATTTGTACTCAGAGTAGCAGATGCTTTTCACATATGCTGGTGATATTTAGGCTAGGTGATAAAGATGGGGCTGTGCTTCTGTTCCTTTTTTTCTACCAGGTGAACAAATGATATATGGGACAGTGTGCCATCCTGCAACTGATTGCTCTAAACCAGTCATTCTTTTTCTGTCTTTTCATAGAAGAGATCTTTTTGATTTATAAATTGTTTTATTAATTTCAAAGTATTTTCCTTTGTGTTCCATTCTCTGTCTTCTGTCAGTCATGAGTCTTTGAATTAAGCCAGGCCAATTTAAGCTATGCTTTCAGTTGTTCACCATATTTGCATGAGGATGCTAGAAATGTTCTGATTTTAGGGACTGATAGTTTCAAATCTCACGGGAAGAAGAAGAGGCTGCAGCATTCTTTTGTGTGGATTCATCATCTCAACCCCAGATTCAGGAAGTCTCAGGCTCTTTGGACTAAGGAGAGCCCAAATATTCTGCATGTCAAGGTTAAGGGGTTTTTTTCCCCAGTCCTTTATGCAGCAGTGACTGTGATTTTCTTTCGCACTTTCAGCCATGTTTCAATGCACTGTGTGGTTCTAACTGGAAGTGTTTTATGTGGATCCACAATGACTCCAGAACTCAAGGGCTCTGGATATGCCAAAGTTCACATGGTTAAATGATTGGGATTGCTTATCTTGCTAACTATCCTAAACACAGCTCTAAGATTTCTGGAGCTTTGGCTGTGAAGAGCAGAAGTGTTAAATGGAGTCACATTTTGCTCAAAACAATCAGTATCTGTGCCAGTTTGGCCAAATTTAGAAACATATAATCTGAGAGAAGGCAGGTCACCAACCATCCCTCCCCCACCAGGTTCGGAAAAAAAACCTTTTTCCCTGAAGGAAAGTGAAAGAGATAAAAACTATTTATTTAACAAACACACAGTGTAAAATACATTTGTCAGTACATGTTTGCTGGATTTTATCACATTGCTTCTATGTCCTATCCTATCTAGACAAGCATATAGTTGCCTGCACTACTCTAGTGACTGATGAGCCAGTGCTGAACTCCACATCTGTGTCATTTTTTTATCTTTTTCTTTTTGTCTGCCCAGCTGTTCTTCCTTGTCTTTCAGGCAGCCTTCTTATGAGCATCTCTTATGGCAGGAAATTAATTAGCTTTCCGTTCTAAAAGCGGGAGAATCAATTCCTTGTCACTACTATTCAGTGTTGAAGACACACAGAGAACAGAGGCTTATCTTGGATTTACAAGGGCTGAACACTTTAATTCTCAACCCAAGGTCATTAGAAGAGCTCTGTGCAGTGTTATTTCACTGAAGCATTCAATAGTTTCATGGAGCGTGTTCATTGTGATTTGAAATTCTTCCTTTGAGATTCACTGTTCAATCATAGCAGTACCTAGTAACCACCTTGGTTGGTTGGTAGAAGTAGGTGGTTAGTTAGTTAGGGAGAAGCTCCCTTGATTTAGGTTTTCCTCTCTCTACATGGCTGTGACAGCTCTTGTCTCCGTGGCTATGAGAAGGAAGTTACACAAGTCATATCTCACACGTATGCTTTTATTGGGGCAAATCTGGATCAGTTCTTTCACAGAGCTTACTCATTCAAGAGTGGTTTCAGACTCCCAGATCTCACCTATTTGCTGTGCCTTGTCCCGCGATAGCAGTGGGACAGCTTGCCTGATATTTCTGTGACACCTGGCCACATGCTCCCAAGTTAATTCTTAAACTGGGCCCCTCCTTTTATTCTAACTTACAAATGAGGTCCTGGATTGCATACCCACCGAACTTACACAGGACATTGATGTTAAAATCCTAAGTAACCTCATACAAATTGCTCCTGCTTGAAGTGAGGGTTTGCAGCACATTACCTCCAAAGGTTACATTTGCAGTGTAAATTGTTCTATGGTTTTTTACATTGAAGGTATTCCTAAGATTTGCATCAGAGAAACTGTGGTGGTCTGCTCACACCTTTCCAGTACGGCTCTTCAGTGAGTGTCTACTACACAGTTCTGTACTGTGTTGTATTAGAGTTTCCTAACTTGTCTTAGGAATGCTTGGAGAGAGTTTGCTGGTCTTTTGACTGTCTGTGCAAAGGCAACTTTGAAAAAGTGTGTTCATCAATAATTAGTACCTTGAGTGTATTACTCAGTCATATCCTCTGTTACTTCTCCATCTTTGCAAGGTTTTATTCAAAAGATGTTTTTAGTCATCTAAGAAATCATTGCAGTGTAGCTTTTCTAGTTATGATTTTCAATTAGGAGGGTAGGTAGGCAGTCAAAATTTGTAAAAGTAGCTAAATTACCAGAGCTCAATGGTGTCAAAGTAGTATAACCCCAGTTTGTTTCCAGGTGTGTTACCAACTTTCTTAAACTTCAGACTCTCTCTGCTACTCTGTTCCTCACTGATTGCTCTGTGCATCTCTAACAGATGTAACATATTATTCAGATTAAAGCTTCAGGCTCTTACTGATGCCCAAAATCTCCAAATGTTATGCTTTTTACATGCTTTGTGTTGTGATTGAATAGAATATATTAGAATTATTTATGGTTGATGCTGATTTTGCATTTTTCTTATACTTGAATTTGTTCTGGGTTTGTTTGTGAGCAGTCATGATTTTTTGTGATATTTTAACATGGCTTGTATATTTTTAGCATATAAACAATTACTAGGTTTTTTTCAATTATGAAGTAGAAAAACTACCACTGTTTTAATTAATTGTCTGAGTTTATACAATCTCAATTATTTGTTTTAAAAACAGACCCAGGCCATATCTTTTCAAAGTAGACCATAAATTCCCAGCTCTCAAAGAGGATGGCCCAGTGGTTATTCTATATGCAGAAATGGGTACAAAAGACTTTGTCAAATTCCACAAGATTTTATCTGAGAAGGCACAAAAGGAGGAAATTGTTTATGTTCTCCGGCATTATGTTCAGGTATGCAATTCAAATCAACGTTGTTTCTGTAAACTGTTAGTATTCTCTTTGCTTTGCTTGCTTTTTGACAATACACATTTTCTACATTAATTTTTGCATTTGCCTAAATTATGTGCAATACATTTTCTAGTATTAAAACTTTCTAGGTAAGTAATTCATCTAATACAAACTATGAAGCCAGGAAAGCATGATGTTACCAATCCTGCATGCAAGCACTGATTGCATCACTGATCTTGAAATATCTCTTTTTTGGTTGTATGTCTGGATTTTGTGCAGTGAACGAAGATCTTGGGTGAATCTTGGTGCAGAGGACTGAACATATTAGTAACTAGAATTAGAAAAATGGAAAGTAGAATAGAGAACCAAATTGAGAAATTACCAAGTATATTTTTATATATTCTCAATGTAATCTCATGTGTTCGTTGAGATACAGCGATGTGGGCTATCATGGCCAGTATCATTGAGCAGTTTTAAAATGTTTGTGTTCCAAAGTGTTTCTGTTTGAAATACAATGTTTCTGAATTCTTTTCTTCACTCATTCTGTTCCCTGAAACAAAACAAGAAAAATACCAGTACAGGGAACTGTCTTGTCTCCAGTTTTGATTTTTGGAAAGCTTTTGTGATTTATATTCAAAGTACAGATCTTAAATAGTGTGACTAATCTGAGAATAATCTGATGGAGTGAGAGGTTGCTGCAATTTATGTAGACCAGGCATTTCAGGGAGATGAGATATGTAGTTTGCAGATGACTTTGAGTTGTTTGCTCACAGTAATGAAATAGAGAATATGAGGAAACCAGTCTTGAATTCTAAGTTGTATGGGATATAGTTTTTATTGAACTTCATTCTTTTATGCTCTTTTATTTCAGTTAAATGCCTACTTGCATATTAAATATCTCATTGCTCTGCTTGGCTTATGCATCATGGTCCCTCCAAATGTGTGTTGTCTTCTTGCCTGCACCTTTTCTCTCTTCAGACCTCTCTTCCCTTTTCTTCCTTCCTCACAACCTCCATTTTTGTTCTTTGGTTCCCACTGAGATGGATTTTCCCTCCTTTTTTACATTAAATGCCAGAAGAGGGAGCATTGATAACAGAAGAGGTACGGTCATTCTGCTGTCTGTTTTTTTTTTTTTGCCAATGTCACTCAGACTACTTGTAGAGTGCTCTCTGCTCCCTCTGTCTTGAGATTTGCTTAGAGGATGAACAGAGAAGCCCCCCAGCCCTGCTGTGTTTTTACTTTTGGGCTGGAGGATTCTCAGTACAGAATGATTCTTAGAAATTGCAAGCTAAAACTCAGAGGCTTTCAAGAAATTGCTGCTGTGCATGTGCAAATTGCATTCTGAAAAGGGGATTTTCATATATTTGGGGCAGATTAGGAGATGTATACAGAAATAAGTATGCTTTGTGTAATTATACTATTGAATGTCAAACTTCCACTTCAAAGTTAGAAGTAGTTGTTTGTTTTTAGTAAGTGGCAACCTGTTTTTAGCAGTGATACTTTAATACATTTTCTTAATACTCATTGCAGAAAGTGATTAATTGTTTTGATAAAACTTTTTAAAAGAACAAGTCTGATGCAAAAATAGACAATTTCCTCTTAACATCCTGGAAGTCTGGCAAGATTAAAAAGAAACGAGTAACAGTTTAAAATGTGAGTTGTGAGGCATCAATAATTGTATAGGGTGCTATGAGCTCTGCCTGTTCTAGTCCCTCTTCTAGTATTGTGTAAAGGGAGTACAATTATGACCAGCCTTTCTGTGATTTGCAGAAGATAAAGGACATCGACACATTTTGTTACATGCCTTCTCAGTGGACTGTCAATATGCCTTGCACTTTGAAGTGAAAGATGAATTTAAGTAATTACTTAAATGTCATAACATTTTAAAGTTACAATATTAGGTATTTTTAATCTCCTTTAAATACATTTGTTAAATTATGTTTTTTTCTTCTGTTAAAATAATATCGTCAAGCAGAAACCAAATTCCCGGAAAATGTATTTATCTGGATATGGTGTGGAACTTGCAATAAAGAGTACAGAATATAAAGCAGTAGATGACACGCAGATTAAAGGTATGTGGATTTTTTAATTGATTTGATATCTCATTGGAAGTGCTATTAAAATGTGTTAAAATCTTCAGCTTGTAGAATCTTCAGTCATTAGTGTTTTGAAGGGTATACTGCATTTCTTTCTACAGAGGGAAAGCTCAGGTATTAGGAAATAAGAAGGTAAAATACATGCGAACATTTGTAAAGATCTGTGCTTAGGATACAGTCCACTCTCTAACCTCTAATTGTTGTTTTCTGTGGGTCTTAAAAACACAACCCAGTCTTCTTCCTTTCAGTTATTTTAAGATTAACCTTTGTACTCCAATTACTTTATGATTGTTGGCATTTGTCATATACTAATGACTACAGTATCTACACATTCATGTCTCAGAGCTTGAGAGGTTTTTTTCTGAATTTCTGTGGAAATCCTTTCACAATCTTCTGTAGGAAAGATGTGATGCACCATAGAATCTGGACTGGTGCGTGTTACAGTGTATTGAAATGATACCACAGAAAGTGGTAACTACAGTGTGGTGACACAGAGAAATTACTTTGCAGAGACGTTTACAAGATAAAGGAAAGTTAACTCTCTTCAGTAAGACTAAGGTTTAATGACCTTTGGGTCATGTCAAAAAATAGTTTAGTTTTTTTAAAGGGGAAGGAACTGATCCCTGATTTACATCAAATACTACCTGGAGACTCAAGTGCTTTAAGGTCATCAGGCTTTTCAAGTGTGAATTTGGTAGTAGTTGACTGATAAGAGTTATACCTTATCACTTAATCAAACTGAGAAATTACTATTTTGAGAAGTGAACAGTTTAACCACATCTATTCAATTTTGTTAAATAATTGTTACTACTCAATGAATTATGTTCAAAAAATAATTTTAATGTTGCAAAGTTCTGTAGAGTAATTAATTCTGATGCCAAAATGTGTAAATATAAAGCTAATTAAAACTACATGTGGAAATGACAACTTTGTGATTGTATGCTTCTAGTAACTGTTTTATAATTCATAAAAACATAATAAAACAATAACTTTCTTGGCTTATATTATCTACATGCATTATGTGTTCAGGAGCAAATGAGACAAAAGAAGAGGAAGATGAGGAAGAGGACGAGGAAAGTGATGTCCAAGGATTTCTCTTTGGCAAATTAAAGTGAGTTGATACAAGTTTAATTAATCTTTCACATTTGTTTCTGGAACCTGAACCAGTTGGTTTTGGGTTTTTTTCATAGAAAACTTGAGATTTATGTTGGAAATTACGTGGTGAAAACTATGATTTTTTCTTTTATGTCTTGTGAACCTAAAGATACAACGGTTGTTTATTCTGTTTCTTTCAATTTATTGCTTTTAGTTTTCTAATTGTCTTAGAATGTATACAGTAAACTTTTTAAATTAAAAATATCTGTCTAGGTAACACTCACAAAAACTTAGAACATTGTGATTTCACATTTGTTAGATAATTAGAATCAAAATGTTGGTTTGCAAAATGCTAGAGTAGCACAAGAAATCCAAACCCTTGTGCTATGTATCCATAACGTGTTTTTCAAAAGGATAGTAATGCATTTCATAGAGTTAAGGAGTGATGTTTCTAGGAAGAGGGGATTATTATAGGTACCACCTTATTTTGGAGTTTGTGTTCTCTTCCAGCAGGAACTCTTATCTCCAAGCTGCAATCTGTTAGATGAAACTGAGTGTTACCTTATCGAGCACCCCTTACAGCCTCAGTTGGTGGCTTCATTTTGTGGTTGCAGTCATCCTAAGTGCTTCCTTTTTCTTGTAACAGATCCATGCAGTGAATCATAAATTTTTTTCTTCAGCAAAAAACCCTTGTGACTGTGGGTCTTCTCTAGATACCATTCTCTCTCATTCTTTAAAACAAAAAATAAACTTGTTTGTAAATACTATCAATAAACTGTAAGTCTCAAAGTTCAGAGCTGCTAATTCTGTCTAAACTCTTGAGACCCCATCCCCTTCCTGCCTTTTGTTCTGAAAAACATTGAGGTAGAAGTGCACTCAGATCTTGAGGCTTCCCTGTTGTTTCACCTATGTGTTTGAGACCTTGCACAGCAGATAATACCAAATGCTTATGCCATATCTTTATCTGAGCTTTATTTTTCTTGTATTCTGCTAAGTGTGGCTATACTTAGCCTCTTGATTCTCCACTGTGACCAATTTGTGAAACTGTCAGATAATTATTCAGACTTTTTGACGTTGTTTCTAGATTAATTGGCTTTTTCTTTTCTCCTTTTCATACAGGAGACAAAATAGATGTTTCAGTAGTCTGCAAATTGTCCCTCTGTTACAGCCATGTCAAATGTTTTACTTTTCTCATCTGTGAAATACTTATGAATGTAAGCAGAAGGCATAAAATGTTTAGAAATGCAATGGAGATTTTTTTTTAAGGTTATCTTGTAGCAGGCTGAAGTATTTGCCCTCAAAGCTTCTTTACCTACCTATTATGTTTTCAAAACAAATAGCTAAGCTTTTGTGTACCATATTCTTCAGGTCTGACTGGTGATTTGTGTACTCAGTAGATTGATTTCGTCAGTGGAATCAATTTATAAAACTTGTTCTCGACATTGTCCTGCCTGTAGCTTTTGTAGTTAATGCTACAAAGAATGCATTCAGTTACAGTCAATGTATAGCACAGTTGTTATACAGTTAGGTATGCATCATCCTATGGTAAGCTAACTAAAAAGTTACCTGTATGGTGTGTTAATACTGTCTAATCTTTGAGTCCATTTATTCCATATAAATTTATGTGGCAGGAGACAGATCACTACAAAATAATTTAACTCCTGGTGTTTAGCAAGAATTTCCTCACAGAGAGGGTTGTCAAGGATTGAGACAGGCTGCTTGGGAAAGTGGTTGAGTGGCCATCCCTGGGTAGATGTGGCACTTGGAGACATGGTTTAGTGGTGGACTTGACACTGCTGGGCTAATGGTTGACTTAAGGACCTTTAAAGATCCTTTCTGACCTAAATGAATCTATGATTCGATTTAACTGGGGATTTACTGCTCAGAAATCACCTTCTCACCCCAAATCCGTATTTTTGTTTCAAGAATGAGTTGAAGTTTTTATTTTTGGTTGTTATCCTAAGAATACAGTATTAGCTGTGAGCAATAGTGTGGATGAAATAAGATGGTGATGGATGTAATTGATTCTATTTAGAAATAAAATGTTTTATTGTAGACAGATGCACCCTGATCTGAAAAATAATCTGATAGAGTTTAAAAAGCATCTAATTGAAACTACTAACAACATGGAACCACTGAAGGTTTGGGAGCTACAGGGTATGTATTGCATTTTTTTTTTTTAATTAACACAATACTCTTTTTAATAGTCTTTTGTTATTTTAATGTATTGACATTATGGTAAAAGCCTCTTTTAAAAAGAGACATCGTTTCATAAAAAGGCCATAATATCTCAAGTATTTAAAAGGCATGTTCTGATATTGTATAATAGAAATGCTGGTATTGTATGCTAGAAATGAAAGGAACATTGAAGTAATTTGAGAAGATGGAGAGAGATATTGCCTGTTTTATTGCCTGATGTGTGATCTCAGGTATAAGAACTTGTTTTCCATGTTTTTTCAGAGGTCAGACAAAAGGTATAATTTTGACATAATTATTTGGTTATCTATCAATGTACTGGAGTTCACATTGATGCATTTTTAAAATATAATATCGAGTGAAAGAACATGCTTTTAAAAGCTTTCCTGTAGAAGAGGAAAACAAATATGAAGATTGCGAAAGCTTTTATGCTGATGACTTGCAGGACATAATGAAGGAATGAAACTGTAAATCACTCTAAAATATAAATCTCTCATAAAATGTCATGACAGTTAAGTTTACACAACTAAACTTTACTGCTTACATTCTTCAGCTTTAGAGGACAGCCTGATCAAAATAAGTTTGCCTATACATTAGTGCAGTGACAGAGACTGAGCAATCATCTGAGCTCCAGTTTCATTTGGGACCTTGATGTTACAAAGTCTGCTAGCAATGTCTAGTCTGAGACTAGCTATAATTGTAGTTCACTTTTACTACAACTGAGATAATTTACTACAATTGAGATAATTGTAGTTCACTTGCAGTCTTTCATCAGTGAAGTTCAGCTGCAGAATTTATCTTTGTCCAAAATTAAAAACAATTGAAAAACATTGCTTTAAGGTTCTGCTGAGAAATCTACTTTGCAAATAAAAAGAAAATAGTGGGTTTGACTAATTTTTATTTTTGTGTGTGATTGAATACCCCTTGGCTGAAATTAAAGCAGAAGCAGCCATGAAACTTCAATCCTTTAATGTCTACATTCAAAAGCCAGTACAAGGTCTCTCTTTAGTGGTGCTCTTTTCTGTGGTGTTATGGCTATATATATAAAAAAGGAAACTGGTGCTGCTCCCCAAGAAAAGAGTTCTTAGTGTTGAAAGTAATTAAGCATAGGGATGCTGATAATTTATGTCAGGAGGACTTGTAGTGGCTTATGGGTCAGGTTCTTCAGTCCCCACATTTTTTGGTGCAGTTGTTTTGATACCCTTACTGCTGACATGACAGGGTGCTTTCTCTAGTTCATTCTTAATGACTAATTATAGTGGCTGAATTAATGGCACAGCTTCTCTCTGATTTCCTTTAATTAGCTTCAAAGTAAAAATCTAACTAAAGTTAAGCAAAACTACTTCAGCTATAGAGCATACTTCTATTTATAAATTAACTTAAACACCATTCAAGAGCTGTCTTTCAAGAGCTTTTATATTTTAGGTAAGTAATTAGTAAGTGCTTTTTTTCCTCAAGGTGCCTTACACTGTGCTCTCAGCTGTGTTAGGGTGCTGCAAGGGGAGGTCTGTAAGTGACAGCCCTGACCAGAGATAACCAAGGTAAAAAGATGTCAGTTGGCCTCAGTGGTATTTGAATATTTGTATCTTTGCTGTTCAGCAAAAAAATTGAAACAATTTATTAAGGGTTTTAAGTGTATGACCCAAGTTCACAACTTCCTCCCTCCCTGTAGTAACAGCAGCAACTGGGTGTTGTTGCTTCAACTGATCACAACTTATGTGCCTGTTGAAAGGGTTCTGAAACCTACTTTTAAGAGTTATTTATTTTTATACTTCTTGTGAAAAGTATTAAGAAATAGAAGTTAACATTCCACCTCTCACTCGCATATTTTTTTTCAGCCAAGGAGTACCTTATCAGGCTAAACTATGAAAGTCTTATCCACTTTGATTCAGCCTTCTTTTTTTTTTTTTTTAAAATTCATAATTGCTTCAAGAAGATGTTGAAAGGTTTTACTAGGCAGCATCCTCTATAACTTTCTGCCCAGCACTTTTTACTATATGCAGCATCAGCTTTCCTCAAACTGAATAACCTGAGGCTTTCAGTTTTTGCTTAAACGTCTTAACTAGAAAATTATGAGGAAAAACCATCATTGTCTAGTTATGCAGATCTGTACAAGGTATAGGGAAGCATCTAGTATGTTACTGCCTGTGTTTGGCAGTACCCCATGGATACCAAAACTGGATTTGTCCTAGTCTTACATGTCAAAATTTGTCATGCTCAAGTTAGGCTACAGAAATAGCTAACTGAATTCCGTCTTTTTTTTTTCAGTGGATAGACAAATTAAACTGTCCTGTTATCTGAAAATTTACTTTGTTCTGAAAATGAGATCCATTTAAAAATTGTGCTAGGTGTTTAGGAGAATTGAAATTTGACAGTAGTTTGACTTTTCATTCAAGAGTCTCCATTTACTCTGTGAAATTGCTGCTCCTTTTGAAAATTGTACAATTCACGTGCTCAATGCAGCCTTCTACATTAAATATTAAAAATTATCTGAGAAACTTGTAGAGTCCTGGATCTGGAAAGGTCTTGTTCTTTCCTGCAGTTATGGATGTTTGTGGATTGGGGTGTGTCTAGGTTTAAGTGTGGTACTACCCTTTTGATGATGGCTTAATACCTCTTGATGAATGGTCTGGGTTTTTTCAGTGTGTTTCTGTAAGTTTCAAAATTACATATACAATGTGTATGTTCAAGAAATTCAAGCAGAATTCTGTAGAAAAGCCTGGATTTAGTATTTCCAACTTTCATGTGATCAGTTTTTCAACCTTAATAATGCCTCTTCATAATTGTTGAATCAATAATTGAAACATGAAATATGTTAATAGTGAGAATGTGTATATGGAATACTTTTCTGATTGTAGGCAATAATGATTGAGTGATACTTCCAGTGTTTTGCTTTTTTCATTTTCTCCCCTTGCTCTAGATCTTAGTTTTCAAGCAGCTACTCGAATTATGTCTACCCCTGTTTATGATGCCTTAAAGGTAATGAAAGACATTGCTCAGAACTTCCCAATAAGAGCCAGGTATGATACTTAAGCTTTTTTTTTTCTCCCAATGCTATTTTTATGTTTGCATTTTACTGGAATGACAGTAATACAAATTTATGTCCAAATCCTGCAGTCAGATATTTGTGTTTGACAGCTTGCTAGATAGATTCCAGGCAATTTCATTGAGTAGAAGATAACTCCATGGGGAGCTCATGATCAGTCTCTTAAATGTTTCCTGTCTGATGAAGGAGATGCCATGAAAACATACTAATCCTTCAGGCACTTAGACCTCATGGATTTTACTGGGCTGATGTTTTCCCAGGTGAAAACTTTTGTTGATTTGGTAGCAGAACTAGTCACAGTGGGAATGAGGCAAAATGCTACTAATAAATTTCGTGGGGATCCACACACATTAGTTCTAAGCACAACATTGCTGTTGAGATTGGCTATTGTATGTTAGTGTTCTTACTGAGGAAGATCTGTCTTCCATAACAGATTACTTAATAAAAGATCAAGACAAATATTAAATAAATGGACATGTCCTGATTTTAGCTGTCCTAATACGAAAAACTGTTCTTCGTGTAAGCCAGTAGTATTGTAATTGAGAAATGCTTTTTTTCATACTTAATAAGTTCTTCATGTAATTCTATTGGCAATATTTGCTTGAATTACTGAATTAAATGTGGTGCTAAATAAGGTTCTTAGCTCAGCATGCTTTCACGTTTTGTCAGTCTCGTTTAATTATCACAGTATTTCATTGTCACCCCTGATTGTCTGTTAGAGAAAATTTACACCATCATAGAAAAGCTATCATTGTAACATTCCTTGTGTCAAGGAAGCAAAATGCTTTTAAAATGCCTGAAGCATGATTATTATGAAATAGTATGGGGTAAGTTTACACTTAGATTAGCAGTCAGAAAATTCAGCTTTCCAGTAGGAGATAGTGGAATTTTACATAATGTTGAACTTCAAGTCCATTTCTGGTCTTTAAAGGACAGAAAAAGTCATTTTGAAATGTACCAGATGACATTTAAATCATTGATTTTAAAAGTCATTAAATGGTTACATTCCACTCCAACTCCTGTCGAGTATTTGTGGCATTAGAGAGTTCAATTTACCTACTCTTCAAATATTTTATGGGTAAAAGTGTAAGAAGACTTTAAAATTATTAAAAGGGGAATCACTGTTTCTGTCCTGCATGATTTATTCTAACATGCTAATCTAGAATGTTATTTCTAACATGAGTAATTTCAAATATTTAAATAATTTATATTTTGTAGGTCTGTGTTGACAACTGAAATCAAAGGGGCACTGTGTAAAAATAGGGTACAGAATATATATCGTTAATAGTCTAATCATGCTTAATCTGATGAGTCAAAATAGTAGTTTGGGAAAAAAAGCTAGAATAAATAGGAAATTAAGAGATTGCTTAGTCACTTTAGACAAATAGCTGATCATTATAATAGTAGTATTTTTAAACTGTGTAAGTTTCAGATAGTTTATATATGAAAACAACCATTTTTATTGCGCAAAATTTGGTTTTAAAAGGCTGTATTCAAATTTTAGAACTGTAGTTAAGAAAATAAAGTAAAATACTGTGTGTTCCTTAAAAATGGGGTTCCATTAGACCATAAAAAAAATTAATACACCATTCCTCTGAAATTTTTCTTTGCTTTCTTATTTACCACCTGTATTTTTGTGTCTCAGTATTTCCAGCTGAAAAGGATAGTCTGAGGTGGATTTTACAAAATGTCATCAGATGTGGATAGTGTACTAACTGATATGTCATGGCAACATTTTGATAATTCATTTCATTGGGTATTTTTCATCATTGTTTTGTTGTATACTTGTCATATTATTGCATTCTTAAGGAGCAGATAATTAAGTATTGTAATGCTCTGTTACTTGCTATTTATTAATCATTCACAAATCTTAACATAATGACCATGTGAAAGGTTTCCTTTTTTCCCCTCAACATTCAGTACTATACTACATGGTTACATGTTCTTCCAGGTAAGAATAAAGATGAGTAAAATTATATTATAGAGGCTATTTCAACCTTAAGATCATTCAAGAACATTCCTATATGAATGCGCCTTCTTTTTCCTACGTGAATTCTTTCTTTGTAGAAAGATAAATAGTATCCATTTACTTCAGCAAAGTATTTCTCTTTAGAATCTGTAGCACTTGACAATTACAAAAACATTCATAAAAACCTTGTGAAGTTCTGAACAAATGACAGAACTCAAAGTGAACAGATGTCTTTCACGGGTATTCTTGGACTTGTTACCTCAGGTTGGTAGGGTGTCCTTTTCAAGGATCAACCATCACACTTTCTCCATAAAATTATGCTAGAATTCTGCATCATCAACTCCCATGCGTGAACAGGGAGCTATTTAATGATTCCTTGAATTACTTTCCTATTACTAGAACAGCTATCAGTAAAGCTTACCTTTTGCTGATGGATATTTTACTTCCTATCTAATGCTGGACCAGATTTGTATTTTCCTTTCCATAGTTTTATTATTTTCACATTTATGTTTTATTTTTCTGCCCAACAACTCGCAGTAGGAGCCATTTGGAAATACATAGATTGTCCTTTTTAGCTGTGCATTTTTTAAACAACTTTGTACAGAATGAAGCATTGCTTCTGAGAGTTACAGGCCCTACTCTTTGTGTTGTGTTCAGCATGATAAAATTCAGATTTTTAAAGTGTTTTTGGAACTATTTTTTACTTCAGAACTCTCTAAAACCAAGTTTGGAAATAATACTGTTTGCTCCTACAGTATGTCTCTTTGGTTGCCTGGAGAGCTTGAATAGTTATTTAAAGTAAACTGATTTTATGTCTTATTTCTGACATATTGTGAGAAATGTGGAGTATACTAGCAAGATCTATTCTAAATAAGTTTCTTTGGTGGGAGGAAGTGAGGACTAATGTTATTAAATGCTTTATTATCCAAAGGTTTGGAACTGGCTTAGCAGCATCATTTTTGGTTTGCTTAGTTAACTTTCAGGTTTAAGGCGACTCCAGTTTTTCTTGAAGCCCCATACAAATTCATTAAAACATGTACAGACCTGTTTTGAAAAAAAACTTCATATAGGCAACTAGAATATTTGTTTTGGCATTTATCAGGACAGTCAGATTTAGGTTAATATGTTTTAGGTTTTTTCAAAACATGGAGAGATTAATTTGCCTCTGGAAGTATTTTATTATAACCTCATAATTTGAACTTAACGTACAATACACTGTGGCAGAGGAAGATGAAATAGTCTTCCAGAACATTTGTGAAAGGTAAAAAAAGACAAATCAATGTATTATTTTCAAAAGGTAGAATAACTAAGGAAACTAGAACTTTGTCTGTCTGTGAATGCTTAACATTTTCAAGGGTCTCAATCTGCAAATCTTTTTTCTATGTTGGCCCTAATTTTGAAGTAGTCATTCTTTGCATGTTTTCCTTGCCTTTGTCCAGAAAAATCCATGACTCTCCCTGCTGAAAAGTTGAGTACTATGGAGATAATAATATTAACTTAAAATATACAAATATGGTATGTATTCAGGTAATAATTTAGATGACCAAACAACTTACTTTTTTTATGCTGTATATCCAGAAAAGAAACAAAACCGTGAGGAAAGACTGAGAATGGTAAAGAATATGTTGATGATATTACTGCAAAAAAAACTAGCCTGAATTTGAAATCTAGATTTACTAGAGTAAAACAGAACAATATTTGTTTTGAAAAATCAGTATTTATGATAGTGCATTACTCTTCTTTTTAAGACTTAATTACAGCATTCTTCAGTTACAGTGCATTGGATGTTTAATTAAAATACC
Source organism: Lanius collurio (assembly GCA_020086605.1). NCBI lineage: Eukaryota > Metazoa > Chordata > Aves > Passeriformes > Laniidae > Lanius > Lanius collurio. Next base: position 2,505,096 of record JACBWW010000007.1, on the reverse strand, counting down.
AATTAGACATAAAATAATACTTTTTTTAAAATATAGTGGTTGAGTGATACAAATATTTTGTTTTAACAGATCACTGACAAGGGTACCTGTAGACAAGAAAATGAAAAATGAAATAGAAGAAAATCAGAAGGTTTGTTTTCATTTCTTCAGGTGGACATTTGAACTACTACTGTATTACTGCTTTTGGAGATTTTTTTTAGTATAGCAACTTTCACCTTTTTTGTTAGAGAAAAAGAGCTAATTGTTCTAAATATCTGTTATGAGACTGGTAACATTTAGTTATGCAATTCAAGTATTTCACTTTCTGCTAGTCGGTAAACTTTTTCCATTCTCTCTTTTGTTTTTACAAAATTAAGCAAGGCCAAACAATTTTCACAGAGTGTTGAGTCACAAATTGAGTGCTGGGAAAGCAAAATAGGTGTCATTTACTCTTTTTATGGCTTTAGTGTTGAATGTAGGCCTGCTGCTTATATTATGGTCAGCACGTGCTAACTTTGAGCTTTCCACGCTCACAGAATCACACATGCAACTATTCTGCAACGTGTTTTGAACATAATCTGTGGTAGATGGTGGTTTTGTTTTCATCCTTGATTCACTTCATCTTTTGTTCCTTGTACCACATGAGGAGTCCTTGTTCCTGTGATTTTGACTGCTCTAACATTTATTCTGAGACACCATTTAATATTTGTTGAATTCATGGTGTCTGTCTGTCTTTCTCTGTTCAGTTTGGATTTTTTCTTTCAAATTGAGCATTGCAGTTAAATGTTAGGCACCATGCTTGTGGGACTGGTCATGTGAAATGACATCCATAACACTGTCCTTAGTCTTGATCTTCAGAACATGTATTTTCATATGGTGTTAAGACTGACCAGCCACTGTAGGGAAAGGGGTTTATATCTTACTTATGTCACTCCTGTACTTTTGCAACATTTCCATGTATCATTTTGCTTTGTATCCCCTTAGGCCTTTTCCTCTTGCCTTGCCAACACTAGTATCTCCAGCGGAATACCTTTTCTGGTTTCTTTCACTTTCCAAAACAGTGAAAGTGAACAATGTCCCTCTTGCGGTGGTGAAGCCTTCTTATAAAGAGCTCATAATCTCTATGGTAGCAAAAATACCACATAAATGGTTTAAAATTCTGTGCTATGCAAAACTTATATAAGGCTATCCAGTCTTGAGGATTTCTTGCCTAAATAGTGACAGGCTTGAGTGTTAAATCCTTGTAAATGGTTATACAAACAATTGTGTAGGCCTTTTTTTGTCCATAGGTGGGGCTGGTATATTGATATTTCATGTATTTCAGCAGTTCATCTTCTTGAGCTATTTAGCTTTCTTGTGTGCAGGGTACATGTTTGGTCCTTGGGTTTTCACAGAGATCTTAGAGTTTGCTCAACATTATGGAGGCCTCTTGTTTCTTACAGTAGTGAGAAATCCTGTAGTTTTTGCTGAAGGGAGGAAAATCAGTGTCTGCACTTCATTGCTTTTTCTACATACCCAAGACACGCTTTTTCCTATGACTCTTTATTGTTAGGATTATAGTCAAGATAAAGCCAATACATACCAGATGATCATAGTTGCTCTAGAGTATGAATGCTAATGGACTTTTCCTGTTTGTTGATGAAATCTTTGCAATGACTTTCTTTAGCTGCAGCTCTGTTAACACCAAAATCAGAACTAACTGCTTAATTAAAAACTACTCCTCCACTACAAAATGCAAAAAAAAAAAAAAAAAAGTAAAGGTCTGACAAGAATTAAACTTTCAATTGCTAAATATAAGGATTGGGAGAAGTAACTCAAAATTTGGATTGAAGTGAAGTAGTATGCACTTAGGGAAATCTGTTTATATATAAGCAGTTATGATAATTAAGATTTGGTTAATGGATGTAAACAATTTGGCTCACTCAATGTCTTGTTGGGTTTTTTATGGGGCAAAATTGAGTTGCCTAGACTGACATTTCTGATGTCATTTGAGATGCTACAAGCCATCTGAGATAGGCACACAGGTTTGGCTGATGCATCCACTGGGACGTCCATTCTCTTCTGCCTCACCTGTACATTCCAGTCCAAGATACTTTATCTGAAACAAATTACAATGGATATCTGGGGGGTGGGGGTTGGCTGAATCACTCTTATGATTTCATTAATGTATTAACTACATTAAGAGGATTTTATGCACCTATCACACTAAGCTTTAACTTCATGCAAGGTCACATCCTTCCTGTAGCCTAAAGGCCTTTAGACAGCTAAGAGCTAAAATTTGTTGAATAAAAGTGAGGAAACTTCCTGAACACTGCTGCTTGAGCACAATAAATTGTCATGTGCATTCTTGAACTGCAGTACATCCATCTAGCAGCAGGAGAGATATGATCCCATGCTGCGTGTAACTGGATGATTCCCTCTCAAGATAATGAAAGTTGAATAGGAAATGCAACGGGAGGAAATAAAGTTATTAAAAGTTGAAAGATGTGATGATTTAGGTGTAATGAGTTGATACCTAACCAAGAAATAGACAAGCAGCAGCTATAGATAAAAGGAAAAAATAAAATCTCATTAAACAGAACTCACAACTTGCAGTGCAATAATCTACTGACAGTTTAGCAAGAAAATACTTTGTGAATATTGTCAGCCTTCAATTAGAGTGTTGGATGCCTAAATATTCCTTCCATCAACATTTTTATGACAAAGTGGATGCACTTCTAAACAATCAAATATCTAGCATCAAATTGTATTAAGAGTCTCACCTCTGATTTATCAATGTCTCTAAATATCTGAAGGGAGGTGCTCAAGAAGATGGAGCCAGGCTCTTTTCTGTGGTCCTGAGCAATAGGACAAGAGGTAATGGGGCAGAAACTGATGGATGGGGAAGTTCCACCTGAGCATGAGTCAGAACTTCTTTACTGTGCAAGTGACTGAGCACTGGAATAGACTGACCAGAGAGGTTGTGGAGTCTCCCTCACTGGAGATGAAAAGAATGCAATTCTGAACACAATCTTGTGCAATGTGTTTTAGGAAGACCTTGTCTGGGGAGGGAGATTGGACCAGATGACCCACTGTGATCCCTTCCAACCTTAACCATTCTACAGTTCAGCTCAGTTCTTTTCCTTTTTATATTTTCTATTTGCATTTAACTGTATGAGTGTAACCACACTGCTTTAAAGAAATAATAATGTTTTCAATGTTTTCTCATTTTTTCTCTCGTTTGTCTAGTGACAGGTTGTTTATAAGAGGAGTCATATATTCAGCCTGAGTTGCGTGCTGTAGGCATGCTTTTCTTAAAGTACATTTTTTGTTCACACTTACTTTGTTTAGCAAGTGGGAGCTAAATTGGAAAAAAAATACATCTTTCCCAGTTCCTTTTTTTTGTGTATTTTTTGTGCTTTCCATTTCTCTGTTGGGAATTATGACAGATCCAGAAATCTGATTGCTCCTCCTGGTATGAGTTAGGATACACTGCTGTTGTTGTTCTTGTCACTTATCTTGCTGTAATACAGTGTTGTGCCCCAGAGCTCTCTGAAGGAAAATGATAAGATACGGTTTACTCCCTAAATATTTCCTTCCTCTTGTACTTGTTTATTGTGGATCTTTTCTCTTCTTTGCCGAGCAAAGATGTGCTATTCTATCCCTTTCTCATCTGTGTTTTTTCCATGGTCCCTTTGTTAGACAAGTTTTTAGGTTTCTAGTCTGTTTTTCCTAATTCCCCGAAACAATTCAACTACACGTTTTTCAGAATTGAGAGATGTTAATTTATTGAGAAAGCTGGTTTCAACTGGAGGTCTGAGGGACATACATAAGGTCTCCCTTTGCTGAATGGATATAAAGGAATAATTTTTCAAAAACTTATAAGCTGTATTTCTGTATATAGTTGTGTATGTATTTTGACTTTCTGTTGACAAACACTGAGAATGTATTTTTCTCTGCTTTGTTCCAGGTAGGTTGTTTTCATTTGTATGGGTACATCTGAAGTGTATTAAATAGCACTTATAAAATATGTGGTCGATATTTTTTCCAGCACTCAGATAAAAGAAGAAATTGTGGGGAAGAGATTTGATGTGTATATTTTGCAGAATTACTTAAGGGAGTTTATATGTGTTAGTGTAGACATATACCTAAATAAGTTAGCAGTACTTTTTACTTTTTAGCATTTTCATGAAACCCTTGGAATTCAACCTGGAGAAGCACGTTTATTTCTAAATGGCCTTAATATTGACCTGGATTTTCATGATCCCTTTAGGTAAGATGGTACATTTTGTTTGAAGGCCACAGAATTACTAATAATACTGGAGAGTTGTGTTTGTGGTTCTAATCTCATCTGTTGCATTTTAGGGACAAGGAAGGGTTCCAATAGGAGGAATACTGATTTACAATTATTTTGCTTTGAGTGTGGACATTGTACAAGTAGTTGAGAATAGCCTTTTATCTTGGAATATGTTTTCTAATTTGCTTATAATTTTACAACTCACCATGTAAAATTAATTTGGAGATGGAAGGAATCTAACACTTGTAAAAAGGTGTGAAAACCACTTAATGACAAGTAAAGTTAGTGCTTTCATATTCCTGTTACTTAAAAATCAGGAAAATATAGACATGAAAGCAGTCGAAAAATCTTGCTAGCTGTGTTCTGCTGTGGAGTACTTCAGGGTTTTTTTATTCTCAAATTTGAACTTTCAGATTGCGCAGATGTTCCAGAGTCCCCTTGGGTCTTCTGGGAGGTTTTAGGGTGTGGCTGTGTGTTTCCTCCATGCTGTTTTCTGAGTTCTGCCATGATACAGGCTTAGAGTTCATCTGTGACTCCATCACTTGCTGCTTGCTTCTCAACTTGCATGCAAAGCTGCTTCTTTGGGTACCCCAGCTTGGATTTCTGCCTCAGGCAGGACAGTGCAGCAAGACACCTTTCACTCTGCTGTCCTGCCAGTTCTTACTGAAGATGGATAAAATTGCTTCATATAGAATAGATCTGAATGAATAAAAGAATTGTATAACATGTTGTATTTATGTTTTGAAATAAGTTTGAGATGTACACTTACAGTGTTATTAACTAATATTGTTTTAAACTTTAGGCTGTGGGAGAATATAAGGGGAAAAATATTTCTAAGACTACTGACATGAAGATTGTTTTTAGTTTTAAAAATCATTTTTATATCATGGAAAGAGTTCTGTGTGGATATTATGTATTTTATCTTCCTGAAAAAGTATCTTAGAGACTCTTAAACTGGAAGGAAAAGTGATGCATGGCCTTCATGAACTTGGCATCAAAGGGGAGATACTGAGTAAATTTATGAGGTTGCATATACATCCTACAGAGAATAATTATGCGCTAGATATCCGTCACTCTTCGATAATAGTAAGTAATTAAACAGTTATTTATTTAGTGATTACATCTTTGACAACTTTCTGTATGAGACAGTTTATATTTTTTGTACTGCAGTTGAAATACTAGGCATAAGGCCATATATCAATTAGCAGTTTAAAATATTCTTGAGGCTAATATCCCGTCAATATTTTTAATGAGTAATTTTCTCTAGTTCATACCTCATTAAAATTTTATGATCTAGTGTGTTGAAAAGGAAAGAAAAATGTATCTAGAGTAGTCGCACACTCTAAACTACATGTAGCTACATAATACTACATAGTATCTCATTATGCAAGACTTCCAAGTGTACTTTCCAAGTATGGTAAGTGAATTGTGGGCCACTTAAATATATTATTTCTAACTGTCCAACTGATTTTTACCCTTCTTCAAAATTTACACAGCTTTCATTACAAAGGTTATATGCCAGGGGAAAAGGCACTAAAACATTATTTTTTTGCGCCTGAAAGAGCCACATTTCACTCTTCTGTTTGCCACAGCTTGCACAGAAAGGACTAGAAGAACAAATCAGCCATGTGTGATCAGCTGTTTTGATCTATCTGAAGTGCTGTTGCTGCAGGTTGCAGATAAATACTGTATTTGGATTGCAAGATGTTTATGCTGTGTTACACACATCTGTGTGATACATTGTTATGATGTTTACATTGTGAAAGTAATTTCCACACTTGAAAAAAAACAGTTTTATTCACATCCTTATACACAGTACAAATGGTCCATTTTCCTTTTCCATACAGTATTAGTTTTATTGTGTACTGCAGATAAAAACAGTTCAATTAAAAAGAAAAAAAAAAGATAAAATTTAGAAGCTACTTTCTGTTATTATTTAACAAAAAAATGGAGACGTTTTATAATATCTTTATGCCCACATATTTTTCTCAGTGTTCGATACGTGTTTTCTAAATGGCTGCCTTTTTTTGTTTTAGTGGATTAATAATATAGAGCAAGATCACAGCTATAGCACATGGCCTGCAAGCTATCAGGAACTGCTAAAACCCACATTTCCTGGATTTTTACAGGAGATTAGACGCAATTTATATAATTTGGTAAGTTTGGAGAACTTAATTTTCTTGTACAGGGTATATATTAATATGTGGGCAGATAGTTCATTAAAAAATATACATGCTGAATTTATTAAGGTAAATTTTCTAAGTGGATCTGCTAACAGTAGTGAATATTGCTATATCTAGTCTGTCATATGTGGTTATTAGTTTGATTTGCAGATGGATTTGGGCACAGTCAAGAGTTTTTATGCTCCTTTCCATGCTATGCATAGAAAATTCACTACTGTCAAAGAATGAGGGAAGATAGTGATATCTCTCCATGGTTTAGAGATGGTGAACTGAGGTACAAAAATATTTAAGTTATAAAGCATACTAATTATGAATGTCTTGTAGCCTAATTTTTCTTCTGTAAATAGGAGTCTGTATCAGTTAGTAAGCTAAGGAAGCAGCTATTGCTGATTAAAATTATGAAAGGTGATCTTATCAACCATAGAATCTTGAAATGGTTTGGGTTGTAAAGGACCATTAAAGGTTGTCTAGTCCAGCCCTCCTACAATGACCAGGGACCAAAACTTCTTCCATGCTGTCCTTTAACAATTTAAATGGTGGTCCATCCACAGCTTCTCTGGGCAGTCAGTTCCCCTGTGACACCTTTGGTGTCTCACCACTCTTATTTCTTCACATTCAGTCTAAATCTGCCCTCTTTTAGTTTAAAACTACTACCTCTTGTTCTGTCACTGCAGTGTTTCTACAACTGGTAAAAAACCTCTCTCCTTGTAAGTCTCCCTGTGTTCATAGGAGAGGTGTTCCAACCCTCTGGTTTTATGGCCCTTCTTTGGACCCATTCGAAGTCCATGTCTTTCCTGTGCTGAGAACCCCAGAGCTGGATGCAGCGCTCCAGGTGGGGTCTCCCACCATGGGATGCCTACTATGGCACAAGGACAGAATCCCCTCCCTCACCCTGCTGGCCGTGCTGCTTTGTATGCAGCCCAGGATATGTTTGGTTTCTGGGCTGTGAGTGTGCATTGCCAGCTCATGTTCAGTCTCTCATCCACCAGCACCCCCCAGCTCCTTCTTGGCAGGGCTGCTCTCCATCTGTTCATCCCTCAGCCTGTGTTGATGAACTGGGAGTTGCCCCAGCCTGGATGCAGCACTTTGCACTTGGCCATGTTGAAACTCATGAGGTTCCCATGGAGCCACTTCTTGAGCCTGTCCAGGTCCCTCTGGATGGCTTCCCATCCTTCAGGTGTGTCAGCTGCACCACTCAGCTTGGTGTTCTCTGCAAAGCCACTGAGGGTGCACTTTTGTCTCTGATGTAGTTGCTTGAGGTGATGAGAAGTTTGTGTATAAACAACAATGAAAATACAAGCAGTAGGTAATAAAAAAATGTATGTTTATAATGAAGCATAAGATGTGTAATATAAAGTAGATTGTATTATGTATTCACAGTTAAATACAAAAGCTATATTGTAGAAATCTACAGCACACCATTTAACTATCATCTGAAGGGGAATGTTCAAAATTTTAAAAGTTATTCTGCTTCATTTCAGCTACTCTAGCAAATATGATAAATTGTAAGGGGAGTTTGCAGTGCAAAGTTGAATAAATGAGGCGCAGATGTCACAATTAAATCTACATAAAGATAATTCACCTATGCAAACACATCCCAGTTTTAGCTTCTATGCATGTCTGAAAGATCTGATTTTATACTTCAAGCTGCACTAAGTGAAAGAGTGACTGCAAAGATAGGTGAAACAGGAAGGAAGAATTCTTTCCCAAAGCTCCATTTTTACTTAAAGTTTTTAGCCAAAATATTCCTTTTTTTGGTTGGTTGGTTGGTTGGTTTTCACAACAGAAGAGAGTTTGTTAGAAGAAGTAACAGAAAAATCAGCATTATATCTTTCTAAAATAAATACGGAGTTTATTAATAAAAATACAGTAATGGCACAGAGCCTTTCAAAGGAGAAAAGTGGGATCACTTGAAGTTCAGTAAATGGTTAAAACCTATTTTCACAATTTGGTCCAAATTCATTAATTCAATTATTATTTTCCTTTGTACTCTTAATGTTTTCTTACAATGAATGCTCTAAAAGTTGCAAACAGATGGGGCATACAGCTCCTTTGGAAATTAATGTTCTTGTCTTAGATTTTATGTCTGAAGGGGAAAAAAAAAGACATAAAGGAAAATTATTGGATGCCTGATATGTTTTTTCTTTTTAGGTATTTTTTGTTGACCCTGTCCAAGAAGATACTGGTGATTATATGAAGCTGGCAGAATTATTCTATCATCATGATGTACCACTTAGGTAAGGAAAACGAAAAGTCTTGGAGAAAAATCTTTAAATAGGGATGCTTTCCTTTTTTCTTCTTCATCTTCTATTCTACTAGACAAGGATGTGAATTCAAATTAAGTCCAATGCAACAACATTCTAATAAGGCACATTGGTTACACATTTGTGTCAAGCTTACTCAGGTATTAAGCATTCTTAAGCAAACATATTGCAAGGGATAGCATACCTGAATGTGTGTAAAATGAATTGCAAAAGTTGAATAAAAATTTATCTTCTCAAATAGTCCCACTGGGTGCCCTTGTGAAGTTCCATTCTAATCAAAATATTCTGTAAGTAAAACATGCTTTCAAGGAATTTTTGGAACTCAGTTCTTTCAATTGTGGTTGCTTTTTCTAATGTTATTTTGATAGACACACTTAAAAGACCAAAGTGAGATTATCCTCATCAAGCTTTGAATTTCTAAAAGTAAGTTGCCTGAGTCTGAATTAGTCATCATTTGAGAGACAGACACTTTTGAGGAACAGTCTGGTTGATCTGAGATACCTAGTTTCAAGAAAAAATGAACTGCTCTTAGAAATGCCTGTTTATTTCCAAAGTTTATAAAAGAAGGATATCCAAAGTTCAGCAAGATGAATTGCATGTTAAATATTTAAAATCTTCCTGTGAAATGGCATTTTGTCTCCTCAATAAATTACAGCTGCTTCATTTTCCTTTAAAATTTTACTAGTTCTGATCATCTTTTTTTCCTATTTTTTATCATTCAATTACAAAAATGTAATGCAAGCCAGATTGCAGTGTTCTGTGTGTTTCCACAGAGAGGTTTGGGTTGGAAGGGACCATAAAGATAGTACAGCCTAGTCTCAGTCCAGGTTTTTTATATCAAAATGGTATCAAAGCACCACCTCCAATAGGCTTTTTTACTTCTCAAGCCTCTTATTTCTTTGGGGTTTCTTTCAATTAATGGAAATTTAGGGATTATTAGTATATGTGTTTAAAACTGCTGTGAATGGAAAAAGAATGGCAATGTCAGGGTGGTGGAAGCTCCAAAAGGTTCAAAAGGCAAGAGAAGGGCTAGTAGGAATGGCACACGTTGATGATGGGACATCAGTACGCCCCAGCATTTCTTCATGCATCTACCCAAGATACCTCTTTCAAGAAAAACAAAACACAGACAATGCCCAGACTAAAACAAAGACTCCAGCCATTAAGAGATGATGGCAGGAATGTAAAGAATCAAAACCTTCATACAGGTAAGGAGAGAAAGTACTGTGATTAAACCCTATTGACTCACAGAAATCCTAATTATTGCCAGCTTTAAAAGGCATATATAAAATCAGTTCGTAGTTGGTAACCTGAGCATACTGTAGAGCTGATGAAGGTTGCCTGGCTGGTATCCTGTGTCACCACACACAGTCGTGGAAGCACCACCTGGGTGCAGGGTTTTCATCCCTCCATGCTGGGCAGATCACTTGAATGTAAACATTTTGTTCTTCTATGTTTGTTGTAGAATGTGCGTGAAGCAGATATCGTGTTAAAATGTATGATCTCTTTCTGTTTGTTTGTAGAATTGGGATTGTTTTCATTTTAAGTACAAAAGAAGAAATTGATGGAAATGAAGATGCTGGAGTAGCTCTTTGGAGAACTTTTAATTACATTGCAGAGGAATCTGACATCTCTCAGGCCTTTATGTCGATAATTAATGTTAGTTCTTTCACAAGAAATCAGCTATTTACTTCTGTTTTATAATTTATTAATTTTTTTATATAATTAGGATTTTGCCATCTTGTGATAACATGAGATGTATGCATTTACTTTATGCAGAAGTGAAGTATTAAAAACATGTACAGCATTAATATGCCTTAGAATTATTTGCAGAAATACTTTCCTCTTCCAGAAACCAATTTGCTTTCTTCAATAATATAAAAAAGTAGATGCATGCCTTGAAGCTTTTAGAATTTTCTTATGAAAAATTATTCCATATTATATCTGTTAACATAATGGGCCTGTCTTTGTGTCTTTTGGAGTACAGGGATTTTAATGTCACTTTGGCAGTCCTATAAGCTTTGAAAAACCCTTTCTTTTTATCCAGTGTAGGCAGTGAAACAGTAAGACACAATTTTTTTTTTTTTTGTCGTGGTTGAGCTGTCCATGGGTGTAGAAAACAAAAATATTCCAACCTTACAGCTTAATGAGACAGGATGTCTTTGTGAGAGAATGCAACTTCTCAAAAGACAGGAATTTCAGAGATGAGAGATGAATGGAGGAGAAATAAAGTGAGCCATCTATGTAAAGGCTCTGCGGGTAAAAGTTATGTCAGAAAATATGATATTTCTGCATAACAATTTTTCTTCCATTTGTTTTCTGGGCCTAGAAAATGTCATGGTGTTGTGGACAGACTTAGAGAGGTTAAGATGAAAGGAATGGAAGTAACTAGGAATACCTTGGAAGAGAAATCCACAAATATTAATGAGCTGACGTGCATGAGTAATGATTATCCATGACTAGATCAAAAAATATAATTTCCAGTGTGCTTTTTAAAATGTTGTGTTTCTCTCTTTACTTTGTTCCATAATATAAAAAGGGGGAGATGATAAATATAATTGAAAGGTAACAAAAATAGAAGCAATAAAATAAAGGTTTAAGATATTCAGAGCTAGAGGAAAATATTGTTCCTCATTTGAAGAGAAATGGATTGAATACTTTTCTCTTCAAATTTTATTTTATATATGATGAAAGTAATAAAATATTATTCTATGAAATAAGAGAAAGTTGATAAGGAAAAGTTATCACTGTAGACAAAAGTGTTACTGACTAGTTTAGGCTTGGATTAATATGAATTCAGGTAACTACCCATGTTGGGTAGTTTATAAAGAGAATTTAGATTGCTTCTGTAATTACTAGAGAGGAATAACCTTTCACATTCAGCTCAGATAGGTGTATTTCCTTTGCTGCTTCAGATTTAGACTAAAGGTAAAATAACAGATCAAACAGAACAGTGCTCTGATAAAATATTGTGCACATGTGCAATGGTGATAATTACTAAAGCAGTATAAAAACTGCAATATAGCAATCAAAGCAATATAAAAATACACCAATATAAAATTTGCTAGAGCACTATAAAAAAATTGTACTTACTTATTGTTTATTTACTTATATTATTTTTATCAAGTTATGTTTGACAACTTACTACATTTTTAAGTTTCTTTCTGTTACAATTTTTACAGATGTACCATGAAGTGAAAGATGGAAATGTTCTGACAGTAGATGATGTGAAAGATGTTCTTAGAAGTGAGTACCCCCATGCTGATGTTCAGAGTATCCTGGATGTTCATTCTGAGTACGATGGAGGGAGGCAGGTATGTTGAGACCTATGTTGAGTATGAAATACTGCAGTGTAAAACTCAATGTATTGACTAAGCTGAAGGATTGCTAAGTGCTAAAACAAGAAAATGCAGCATCTTTGAGTCAAATTTTTCTTCAGCCACCATTCAGTCATTAATGGAAATGTTGTAAAGGTTTCTGCATTACTACTCTCACTATGAAAATTTACTCTTGCCTGCTCCTTTCAGGAGCCACAAGTGTTTTTTTAGTAGGCATGTCAAGGGGTCTCCCTCATGCTGTAGAAATTGTTTACCTATGTCTCTGGATAAGCCTGTTTTCTAGGTGGAGCATTGTTTTCTATAATTGTGCTTTCTGCTTATAATTTCCTTTGGGAAAGACCACTATGGATTTTTATTTAAAGGCTATAGAGATGACATTTTTATCTCTAATCGATTGAGTAATCAATTTTCTGCTAAAACATATGTAAAATACCTTCTTCCTAGATGTGTCTTCAGCCATGCCATCTATACAGTCTTGTGTTTGACTCCATTTTATTAATTTCCTTTTAGGATTTGTTATAAAATGTGTATTATGTTTCCTTAAAAAGATGCTTTGAGGCAGCCAGAAAAAAATGTGCTGTGTGCCTTGCACTGTTTATTCCTCACTGGAATAAAGCCTGGAGGCTTCATACAGAAGGGCACTTTGAATATGCCCTGGAAACAGCTGGATACAGTTAGGAGAAGGAAGTCTCCCACAGAGAATATTAAAGGAAGAAAACTAGTCAGCCACCAGGAAGAAATCCCCCATACAAGCAGGGACCAGTGGGACAGTGATGAAGATGGGGGGGGAGGCAGCAGGATGACAGAAAGATGGAAGCATAGATACTGCCATAGTTTGTAACCATTCAGAAAGTGACACCAAAAGCAAACATGAAAGGATGCAGAATAAGAATGAGAGTTAGTTACAGTACATCTTTATTTCTATTTGTCTCATGGATTTTTTCATTTTGGGGAAAAATTAGCCTCTTCTGCTTTCTTATCAAGCAAAACTTGACTTACAAACATAAAACCCTTTCGAGTTTTTTTTAGAGTGCTTTCTTTGGTAAAAGCAGCTTTGTCTCAGGGTTCTTTTCCAATATTATTTGCTTCATTATTATTTGCTAGGAGTATTAAGCAGAATAAAAGAATATTTCTCAGCAAAATGATAAAGCAAAAGTTTACAACTGTATATATGGATCTATAATTTCTTTTGTCATTTTTTTTGACAAATGAGTCCCATCTGTCCTGGTTAGTTTCCAAGCACTTTCTGTTTTGTCTCTGCTACTCATGACAAGGTATGACAGTGAAGAGTGCTTGGAGATTAGAGTTCATCCTCTCCTGATATTAGTTTCATTTTTTTACTAGAGTCAGCCACAGTCTGTTTAATCCTGTGATATTTCTGATTTGATCAGGCAGGGGCAACCTTTTATAAAAAGAGTGGCCTGGGCCCACTGCCTCAAGCACTGTTTAATGGCATGCCCTTTACCAGAGAAGAGATGGATGCAGCAGAGTTGGAGACACTTATTCTTCAGAGGATTTTTGATGCCGCCGGCTTCTTCCAGCGGGCGGTGTTCATGGTATGTTTAACATTTCTGAACGAATGCAAGATGAAATATTTGACAGTGAATTGTTTCAGTCATGTTTATATATAAAGTTTTTTATAATGAGATGGCTTGAAATTATTAATATCACACCTGCAATTACATTGTTACATTAATTTCTGGTCATGGTTTTGAAACATATATTTAAATTATTCAGGGCTGAAGGATTGGCTAAGCATATAGTCATTTTATGGAATTTTTCAGCCAGAAACTGAGTATGTACTGCAGTTCACTGAAAAATCTGTATCTGATATTTTGAAGTACTGTGTGACATTTATGTGGTTTTGACCTGACATTGTCCATAACTTGGTGTATATAGAAACCTTAAGCTCAGTTGAGAGATTGTATAAATACTTGGTCTTTGTTTGTCTTGAAAAGCTGTCTTAAAAGTAGATTTTGCATTTTTCTCTTACTCCAGGGTTTGTTAGATGATCATGTAAATGCAGTGGATTTTCTTATGGATCAGAATAATGTAGTTTCACGAATAAACCCCAGTATTCTTGGAGCAGAAAGAAGATATATACATTTCAGATCCACCTCTGGTAACTCCTTTTCTTGGATATTGTTATGATTTGTGGGTTGTTTTTCAGCTTTGTTTTCATTTTTATAAATCTAATACTTTGTGGTTTACATTATGCAGTTCCATTTCATGTGGAAGACTTCTCTACTTTCTCCTTTTTGGACTCACAAGATAAAAGTGCTGTAATCTCAGATAGCATGAAGTATTTAACAAAAAAAGGTAATTAATTTTCTTTATAGGTTATCTATCTGTCTTTATATGGCTATTACAAATTATTGAAATTTACCAGTAAGATATCCCAAGTAGGTCAAGATCCCAAGAATTCCATGTGAATTAAACATTTCTCAATATCACAGTATCTTCTTTTGGGAAGCAGAGCATATCTGAATATTACAAACATGAATTATAAGTAACAGGGTAGTTATTTTAGTTTTTGTAGCTTTGAAATGGGATAGATGTTGTGGCTAGTTATATTTTTAACTCCACAGACATGGAGTTAAAAGGCTTTACAAGACTTTTGCAGCTTTGAAGATAGACTCAGTTTCCATACTAATAAGGTTTTACTTGAGGATCTTGGAGTGTGTTCGGTTTTCAAGTGACTCTTACTTGCAGCATTATCAACTGCAGAATGAATAGTTTGTATGTCTATACCAAAATTAGGTATTTCTAAATTTAAGGAATAATTTATTATATTTCTAATTTGTTAAGTATCTCCTTATTTTTCCTCTAGTTAAATGGTTTAATTTTGCTATATGAACCTTTGGTTTTCTATAGATAAGAAATAGAATTTATATTCTGTTATATATAATCTGATGGATTATAACTAATTTATACATTTTGTCTTTATTAACCTGAAATGTTTTTGTACATTTCAAATTCATTTTGATGTAAAATATTCTTATTGCATACACAAGTACCTTTCCTTGAGAGAGAAGAAATTACAGCAGTGGGGGGCATAATTCTGCATGGAGTTTTACAATAGTCTTATTAAATTCTAGAAGTAGACAGTTAACAGCTGCTCATTTACATCAGTCCATCAAGGGACACAATAACCCTGTTAACGAAGTGCTGTTCATTCAGTGATTTTTATGTGGCATTTACAGAGTTTTAATTCATTATCAGAAAGAAATGCCAGATACTTAAATTTCTTTAAAATAAAGTTATTTGGCTCTTATTAGGTTCTGTGTCTACAACCACAGGAACACCCCCGTGAGCTGTCAAATGAGTGGCTTTCAATCTGTAGGCTTATTTCTGAGATGAAGATCTCTTGTGTAAAACCTGTAACCTTTAAGGTGGAATCTACATTTCAAATCTCTCTCCCCAGTGTGTTTCTCTAGACCACAGCAACAGTTAATAATAACCTTTTCCTAGCATCTCACCAGAACCTTTGAAAATTTCAGGCTATATGCATTATTTTTGGGGGGAGTATGATAGACATGAGTAGACTGATATTCTTCTACAGACAATTTTGCAGAATTTTTCACCTACCATTGCTCTTCTATGATAAGTAAAGAACAGGAGATCATAGAGCTGGAAAAACAGAAATTTTCTGCTTGTACACTTACACAGTAGTTTACTTTCCTTAGACTGTGTTTAGTATATTCCCTTTTGTGTCCAGAAATGATAATTTTTTTTTCCTGCCTTTAAGTGAAAGACACTCTCCCTTTGCTGCCAGGGCAGGTGACTGGCCTAGTTTATGCATTCCTGTAACTTCTTAATTCTTTTAATTTCTGGATATATGCTCAGCCTCCATCAAATGTTCACAATTAACCTCAGGTAAAGCAGGTTTTGTTAATTGGAACTAATTATTTAGGGCCTTCTTGTTTAAGTGCTGCAGCAATGGATTGGCTCTTTTAGTGACTCCCTCCTATTAAAATGATAAATTACCATCTAAGATTCTTATTTCAATTCAGAGGGCAAAGAATTCTGATGTGGTGTCTATCTTCAAAGATTATTCTTACAGTGGAAGTCAGCAGTCAAATATACACATAAATTTTGAAATGACAAACAGAATTAATTTGTTTTTCATTAGTTATGAGAAGATTCTCCAGAATGTAAAACAGGATTATCTTTAATTTTCAGATGAAGATGCATTATATGCTGTTACTATCTGGATTATTGCTGATTTTGATAAGCCAGCTGGTAGACGACTGCTTTCTAATGCCTTGAAAAGCCTGGTGAGTTTCTAGTAGGTTTTATTAAAATAGTCATTATGAATATGTTCTTAACAACTGTCTCTATTCATTCAAAAATCATACTCTTAAACAAAAGTGTAACAACTTTTTTTAATTTGTGTTTTGGTCTGGTGCAGACTTGAGACTGTGCTTTTGGTTTACTCGGTTCCTGCATGGAAATTACCATACTGTGACACTGTATATTAAAAGGGTGTATTTCTTCCCAGTTAGGCTTTCTCCCAGCAGGTAGCCCAAGAATGTTGCTGGGAAGGAATTTAGGATACTGTCTGTTGATGTGAACCATGAGGAACTTTTCTCCTGTATTGTGTGGCACAGCTGTGGCCATGAAGGAACCATTTCTCCCTGTACTGTTTGCTTCTGAGACACATCTATTTTTGTGTATGTTTTAATATGCTAGGAGGATCATACACATTTATGAGTTTGCTTATTTTTAAGTTCTTCTGTGTTAATAATAGGATTTAAAGCTTGAATGTCTAAAATATAAATATACTTTAGAAAGTATAAACGTCGCATCGATATAAATAACAAAAAGACCCTCTGTTTGGGGCAGGTTAAAAGAGTATTTAAACTGAAATTGGGAAAGCACCTAGGTTTTCTAATTAGGAATGAAATAGGAACCACCCTGAGGGAGTTAGAAAATTGGTATGTTGCAGAAAGTATAAGATAACAACTATGTCTTAGAGGCTTTTAAAAAGGTAAAGAACAATATGCAGTACAAGTCCTTGTTGCAGAAAAATATCTAATTTCTTGGACTATTTGATTTGTGTGTCAGGCTTGACAAATCTATTTTCTCTGTAGTTTCATTTTTTCCCTTCTTCAGAAGGAGAAATGTGTCATAGCTCCCATCTAAGAGGTGAGAACCACCTGGGCAAGTCCCCTTGCGTTGGTGAGGAGAATCCAGGAAAAAACCCAAAACGTTAGATAAACCTCATATAATGCTTAGTCCGGTGATCTTTGAGTTTCATGAGGAAAAAAAACAAAACAGTATTTTTAGAAGTCCATTGATTTATATTGAGGTTCTCTACTCCTCTCCAGTCCTTTTTATTTCTCAAGTCAGAGTATAGTATAGTTTCTGATAGCAGCAGGATTGGCAGTCACCACTTGTTCATGACTTGCCATCAGCATTTGAAGTAAAGCATGCAAAAATCTGGGTGGAAAAATGGCTGAAGGAAATTCACTTTTAGCTATTCCAGCTAATACATGCTAATTTGAAAACTAGTGATAGATTTTTACTTCATTTGGAAAAAAGCTAGAGCTGTCTTAGCTGGAAGAGTCCTCTCAAGGTCATCCAGTTCAGCCTCCTACTCAAAGTGGAATTATTACCTTCATTACATAGGTCAACTGCAGGTGTGGTTGAAGGATTTCTGAAGCTCTTCAAGGACGTGACTCTGTCCCTTCCCTTTTAATTTTGCTTTCATTTTGCACAGCAAAACATGTTATAGTTCTTTCCTGCCAGGCCAAATTTTGCAAGTGTTACCCCTTGTTGCACTCTTTGCTGCTGCCAGGAAGGCTTTGGCCCTGTCACATTTTTTCACTCCCCCATCAGTTGGTTGCTATTCGGGTTCTTTCTTTCCCAGATGGAGCAAGCCCAGGTTCTTCAGTGCTTCCTCACAGTTTTCTGACCATCTTGGAAGTACTGAGTAGAAGCCTCTCCAGTGCTGAATACCAGTGATTGCATTCCTTATTTTTTTATTCCTTCCTGCAGTGGAGTCCATTCACCTTTCCTTCAGTTAGTGATGCCTACCTTAGAATCATCCCATTCTCTGCTAAAATTTGAGTGGCGTCACTGCACTAGCAAATGCAAGATTTTTCTGCTGATGAAAATTAGAGTGATAAGTAGATAAATTCTCTTGCATTTGTTTTATGCTTAGTTCAATAATTTTTGAAAAGTAGGAAGACATCTATAAAACTAGTTCTGAAGTCTGTAAATGAACACTTGTCTATGTCTTTTGTTAAAAATATATGCTACTGCAAAATGCGCAAAGGCAATTGTTCAATTAAAAAAATTTAACACTTCTATTTAAAATATTTATCACAAAATAGGTAAATCCTTACTAATCACATTTTCACTCACAGTTGTTCTGAATTAGTCATTGATGTATCTTTTCTAAAGACAAATAGCTGCAAAAAATTAAATACTTAAGGGCATTTCACACAGTTATAATTGATATGAATACATTAGGTAACAGCAGATGGAACTGTAAAATTACTTATTGTTCTGTGTTTTTCTTTGCAGAAAACAAGCAGTCATACACGAGTTGGGATTTTGAACAATCCTTCATCAAAAATAAAGGAAGATAACACAGCCATTGCAAGAGGAATTTTGGCTGCTTTTCTAACCCAAAACAACAGCAACTTAAAAAGTTTCCTAAGTAAACTCAGTAAGGAGGAGACAGCAAAATCCCTTGCTGCTGGAACTAAAATTGTTAAGTTCCTCATCCCAGTGAGTGCAAACTTAATTAGATTACTTTCTTTTCCATTTTACATATATTTTGATGTAAGGAGATGTTGAGATTAACAGTGTTTGGCCAAATGCCGGGGAAGTTTATAACCCATGTAGAGTTTTTGCTCAAGCAGATTTGATTGTTGATTTTATTAATAGCTCTTTTGTTTAGTTAAAATTGCGGTATTAATGTTTTTCAAGAATTTAGACTTCAGAAAAAACTAAGACTAAGTGAGAGTGGAGCTGAGTTATGAAACAACAGCTGCTAACTACTGTTTTCCCTTCAGAAAGAGGTGTACATTTTAGTCTTTTAAAACAGAAGCGTTGGAAGACTAAGGGAACTCTCTGGAACCATATTAGAAAATGAATAGTTTTGAGTCATGCTCTTATTTCATTGTTTAATAAATTTTGAAAGACCTAAAAGTCTCTAATGAAGGTGTGTGTGCCAAGTATATTACTAATTTATGTCATACTAATTGTGGCTGAATGAATCTGTTTGCTTGGTCTGTATATTACTAATGAAGAGATACATATCAGAATAATTTTGAGAGGTGAAGCACAGTTCCAGTGTAAGCTTTGGTCGTGTTTTTCCCCACTTTGAACGTGAATTTGTTATGTGTCTTTTCTGGATGACATTGGCTTCCCCACAAACACGTTCAGGTTGTATCCAATGACCATATTAGAATGACTGTTAGGTTTTTAGAGTATTAGGATTTTTTTATTTCTTGTTCCTGGAAGTGTGAATACAGTTGAGTTGTTAAGGGAGAGTGTTACTTTTCATGCAGCTGTTGCACTGGATCATGAAAAAATTGCTTAACCTCAGGCTCAGCTTTGCTCTCATGGTTATTCACAGTTGCCCTAGGGTACAGACTGCACTCTAGATGGTTGATAGACTGTGGCTCCACACAGGCAGTTATGTGCTTACACTGAAGCTGAGGTGAATGTTTTACTTTGATTTCTGGTTACCACATAACTTGAAGAAAAGCTTTGATTTCCTCATCTGTTACAAAATTTATTTTTGCTGAATCATTCCAGTATCTTGTGCTTTACCTTTGCTTTAGGGAATGGATGGCAATGCTTTTGAGAAGAAGTACAACACTTTAGGACTAGATTCAATTAAAACTCACCAGATGTTCTGCCAGGAGGTTTTGAAGCTGCTTCCTGGGCAAATGGCTGTTATAAGCAATGGCAGGGTAAGGAAGAAATTAAGCCTCTCAATCTTTCTGTAGGATTTTTTTTTCTACTTCTGAAACTTCAGTTTCAAACTAAAGAAAATGCATTATACTGATTTCCCATTTATTCAGGGAGTGGTTAGAGAATGGTATGAATGTTTACATTGCTTTTTTATTTTGTTTTACTCCTAATTTGTTAATTAGCTCCATTCCATTGAAGATACTATGTGTGTATGTCATTCCTACAGCTATTTTACAGTTTATCTGACTAAATTCTCAAAATAGGTTAATATCTGATTTATTATTTGTGATGTTTAAGAATAACTTTTGATCCTGAAGTTACCTTTACCATGTAAATAAATATATATAAATTACATTGACTAGGTTAGTACTTCAAGCTCTAAAACACCACATTTCTATAAATATTAAGTTGTTTTATAGTCTTAATATGCAGATAAAAGTATAGCAACTTTGTTGTTTCAATTTCTTGTATGTATATGCTGAAACCAGTAACCTTTACTACAGTTTGTAAACAGATTGTGTGTGATCAAAAAATATAATGTTGCTTTCAATACTTAGTGCTTGTTAAATGACAATGCCTTACATTACAAATACGATTTACAAACCACTCTATAACTCTTCTATTTTCGATTTACTCCTACACCATTTGAAAGAAATAGAAAGAAAACTATGCTGGCATCTCGTTACTGGAAACTCTTTAAATTGTGAGTTTGGTTACTCTTGGGCATCCTAAGTGCTTCTGAGATGCAACTGAAATACCACTAAGAAACACAAGGAAAACACTTTTGTTGATGAAGCCTTAGGAATTGTTGGCTTTTTTATGTCAACTCCCTTGTAACTAAATTACTGAATTTATTTTATAAGTTATTTTTACTATTCTCCGTGCCTAGAAAAAGCTCAAATAAGATAATATTTTAAGTTTTGGGCAAAAGAGTTTCATTAAAATATTTGGATAAATTTAATAATGTGTATTCATATCTCTGAAAGTGTGTTTTCACTCTGAAGGATTACTTTTAAAAAGACATGAGATATCCTTCATTTCTGTCCTTACTATTTCATCACAGAAGTTTTGCTTTTATGAGCAAATTATTTTTTTCTAAGTATGACTTCTAGTATATTACCATAGTACTTCATAATTACACTATGGTTTCATCTATCTCATACATCATTAATAAAAAAAAATCAAAAGTAGAATTTTGTTATATAACCTCTCATTTATAGGACACAGTTGAACTTTGGGAGAGAGGCATTCAGCACCAAATTTATATTATGACATTCTACATTCTGGGAGCCCTGTAGGCAATTGAAGTTGTACCTTGGGTCAATTTGGCCTGATAGACTGAGTAGAAAATCTAAACAACATCCTCAAAGCTGTTTTCTGGGATTCCAAGGCACTTTCTTTTCCTTCAGACACCAAAAAATGTAGTAATTCTGTATGTTCTCTTATTATGCATTTTATATCCTTTCCTATTCTTCCTTTCTATCCATTCTGCTTCATTTGACAAGTCTTAGAAGATTGTGTTCATAGAATTAAACTACTAAAGAGTGTGGTAGACAAGTAGTAATTTGAGTTTAAAGTATTTTACTTGAGAGCTTTTTCTTAAACTTAGTGTTGTTATTTCTAAATAGTATATTCCTTAACAGAAGGATATATAATGAAAAATAGTATGGGTATTTCCATTGCAGTTATTCTTTGTGATTGATTGATGATTAACTGTAATCACATAAGTATAAAAACCCAATTCTGCATAGTTACTATAAAGTTTAATTAGTTTTATAATTAATAGTGTTGGTGTATATGGGGATTGGGATTTCATATTGAATATTGTACACTCATTTAAAATATTCATTTATTTTTACTTACAAACAGAGCATTATTGAGACATTCTACACTTAACATGTTTTTTTCCTCTATCTAAGGTACTGGGTCCTTTAGATGAAAATGAATTCTGTGCAGAAGACTTTAATTTGTTGGAAAAGATAACATATAGTACCTCAGCAGAGAAGATTAAAGCTATTGTCAAGGATATGGGAAACAGTAGTAAAAGGTAAAATTCTCTTGCCCCATAACATCTGTGCAGCTCTGCTGAATTACTCCAAATACTTTCCCTACTTTGACTGTACTTAACAACCAAGAGTACAGCTAACAGTAAACAATTTCTGCTAGGTTTTGTTTACATAAGAGTAATTGTAAAGAATAATAATAAGCTTGATAAAATACAGTGCATCTTAAGCCCAATCTGACTATTAATATTTGAAGTCATTGCCTTTGGGAATTGTTAGTAAGGGAACTTGTAAAGGCATGGGCAGATGTTGTGCCCTGACACCAGGCTAGACAACATTCACACATCTGTGTTTTGAAGAAGTGTGAAGATGAGTTCTAGCCATCTTCTAGTCTAAGGCTACAGCTTGTATACAAAGAAGAGAGCAAACTTATATTCTTCTTACAGTATCTATTGACTTTCTGAGTATCACTTCTGGTATCTAGAAGGACTGGCACAACTGAAAGAATCATTTCCAGAAAAACAAATTCAGCAAGAGATAGAACTCAAGGAGATAAGTAGTGAGACACAAACCATACTTAGACAAATAATACGACTTAACAACATTAGAACAGAACTTAGATTTCTAAAATTCCAATAGAAAAAAATATAAAGATGTGACCAAAACATGGTCATTTATGTCTGTTTCTAAATGTTGTCATAAATGGGAAAAATTAAACAAAAAAAAAAGTAATAAAGAGCTGTAAATGTCAGCAGATTTTGACATCATATACTTAATTCTCTTGATTCTGAATCAGATCTCTTTGGCAAATTTGTGACCAATAAAAACTTGTTTTTAATTCACCTTGTGGACCAAGCCCCACATTTTCATCAAATTACACAGATTTGTAGACCCAACAATTGAGAAAAATAATTGCTGTGAGGCTGAATGATAACTCTGTGAATTCTGCATCTCTTAAAATTAAGAAGTGTACATGTCAAAAGCTGTAACGCTGTAGTGGTTCTTGGGCACTGTCATCCTAAAGGTTTAACTCAAAGCTGCAAGTCTCAAGGTGTTAATCACCTTTAAGTCCAGGTCTGGGATGTGGGCTTTCTAAATATCCCTTATACAAAGAGAAAGACATTAAAATGATAATGTTTTACTCCTTTTCTAATGAAAACCAAACTGTATGTGCCTTATTTAATACAGTGGCAGTGATTTGATTATGAAAATAGATGCCCTGCTGTCTTCTTTGCCTAAAACAGAGATGAGACAAGATGTTGAGTTACTCAAAGAACAGCACAGGTCAGTTTTGTCATGGTAATGCACTTGGAATATATTTTTTATTAACATTTGAACGTAATGATGATTATGTACAGTCTTTGGAAACTTGAGTAAGCATTCTAATTTTAAAACTGTTGTGTGAACAGCCTGCTCATCAGCCATAGTATAATGCATCTTTACCTTTTTCTTGACAAATTCATTAGTAATACCTGTTGATTTTCCAACCTGACCCTTTGCTGAAAAAGGAGCAGAAGGGTACATGTTTTAAAAGGACATCTGATAATGCAAGTACTGTGATCAGGTAACAAATTTTTATAAAAACTTTTGTCATGCTGTTTGTGAATCCCTACTTATTTTTGTTGGTAAAGGTGCTCCAGTGTGTGCTATGCTGAAGGGCTCTCCCTGTTGTTAAAAGCAGAAATTAAATAATTTCTAAGAGGTAGCCTTTTCTAAGAGGCTGACACCTTTTTCAAAGTTACACTAGTAACAGTCAGTACTGTGCTGCTACCATTGGTTTTCTGAAAAACAAATTTAGAGAGTCACATTCCTGTATTTACAGCATACAACTTTTTTTTTCTTTTTTAAGATGAAGTTTACTGACATTTCCTTCTTGTAGATCCAGAGTACTTTAACCAGGGTCTGCTTGACTTAGTCTACAAGTTTATCAAACTGAATTATTTTCTGGAATGCAAAAAAGGTATCAAGTTTCAAGCCTATCAAGTGTCACACTTCTCAGATGCCTTTTTTCCTTTTTTTTTTTTTTTCTAAATTGTGTCACTGCCACTCCTAGTCTAATCCAATGATTCCAGATCTCTATGAAGGGAACTGTAGACAAGTGACAAGGAAGCCCTTTTTTAAGTCTTACGTGTTTTATTTCAATAATTTTGTTTTGGAGAATGAGTCTAATCAATAACCAGTATAGATGTATGTAGATTACTGCTATAATTTTCATTCCTGTTCACATTTAGCTTTCCTAATTGTATCACAGGGAGCAATGATGATTATTGCTTGAAATGAAGGAAATATTTTCTTGAGCAGTAAAATCTTATGTGCCTCTGAAATTACAAATTCATGTCTAAAGTTTGTCATTTCAACAAATTCAGTTTAGAGTTTCATGTCACTTGTTTTTAATACTTTTTTAACAGTGTAGTTAAAGTCAAGCCCCAAGAGAATGACCCATTCTATGATGTTATTGCTATTGTGGATCCATTGACAAGAGAAGCACAGAAGATGACTCATTTATTGATTGTAAGATGGTGGTCATTTTTTTAATTTGTATATTTGTAATTCAGTTGTTTCTAAACTTGTTCTGATTTCCACATACAGTTTAGTAAAGGGTTAACAAAATTTAGTTTGTTTTTTTTTTCCTTTAAAATATCTGTTTAGTTCTTTTATTTTGTAAAAGAAGTTGAGGATGACCTAATTCATCATTATTAATACCTTATTTGCAAGTAAAATTCAAATGCCCCAGTCCTCTTAAAGTAAGTCTGTAAGTGCTCTCTACAGTCAGTAGAAAGAAAGGAGGAGATTGTGTACATAATTTTTTGCATCTCAAAGTCTGAGGAGCTATGTGCTTCCTTCCATTAAACCAGATAACCTTAGCTTTAAGGCATCTAAATGAGTTGGTCTAAATCTGACCTGTAATATCATCACAAGAAGATTGGGCTATAAACCTTTCAGCTCTTGGAGGGATATTTCTCAGTTGATTAATGCTATCAAGTATATGTAAATAGACTTCTATTGTGTGTAGCTATTGATCTTCTAAAGAGAAACTGTCCTAAAAAAACAGCTGATAAACTTATTTTCTTCTTTCACCTACTGCAGAATATCACCCTGTTTCAAGTTCCTTTATAGTTTCCCATAAAAATGTTAATTTTTGTCTTCACTTGGTCTTTTACACTTCCGAAGCCTCCACCTGGATTTTTGCTGCATCCTATTTTATCTTTTTTTTTCTGCAGTAATTATGCAAGTTTCATAAATTCTTAAATTGGTGTTTCCCCCATTTTCATAACCTTTTATATCAAATGTTGAAGCATCCACTCACTCTTCATATAGTGGAGCAAAGTAAAAAATTTTTTAAAAGTCATAAAAAGTTTTGCTATTTTGAGACTCTAGAATACTAGCTTTTCTCTAGAACCAGATCTTTCATTTCACCATTCTCAGTTAAAATGAAAGCTTGGTATTACCAAATGAAAATATTTTCATGTTGAAATAGACTGGAAACTCTCCATTTAGTCAGAAGTTCATATTATGAGTATAAATTACATCAAGGACCTTGTAGCTCAGAGCAGAAAGCTCCATTCCTTTGAGCTCAACAGGCTCCCTCATGCATGCTTCAGCAAATGACTCCCATGGTGTCCCAAGCTGTTCATCTGTTGAAGATCCTGCTTGATTCATAGGAGCTCTAGTTTGATGCAAGAAGCCAACCCTTAGGAGAGAATAACGAAATGCTGTTGAAAGTAAACAAACCAGAAATATTTTAATGTAAATTAACCTTTTTAATAATATCTTCTAAATAAGGAAAAATAACCTGAAAATTATATATATAATTATATTATTTCTTATATTATTACCTGGAAAGCCACCATCTCCTGCTGTAGAAACAAAACAGACATACAAATGCAGTAAGCCCCAAACTCAAAGTCCTTAAATGAATGCCTTTCTGGTTAGCTTACTATATATATATATATAGGTGACTTAAATACTATAAACTTGAATCACTGGAGTATATTTATGTTTAAAGACTCTTTTTTCAGTCACATAATTGGATTAGAGCCAAGTATATTAGATTGGTAACTCTTCATGGTGCAAAATTTGTGGAGTAACTACCGTGGCAGAACACATGATTCTGGCCCCAGTCTGTGTTGACTATGTCCATATCATGATTGGGTTTTTTCATCCTGGTGAGACTACTCTATTGTATTACGTAGTGTCACTTAATAGTCACTTCAAATAAATCTTTTGGTATTTTTTATTAAAAATACGAACAAAAAGTTACTCGTATTAAGTGGGATTGAAATTGAGAGAGGTGTAAATAGCTTTGGGTTGGCTGTAATCTAAACTTCACTGCTTAGTGTAAGAGACAGGCAATTTAAGGATAGAGGCAAGGTATGGATCAGAGCATGAATGAGAGCTCAGTCAAAGCTGCTGTCTGTTTTTAAAATATGTGCTGTATTGTATCATATGAACTGCTCCAGTCCTCTCCAGAGTGAGGCAGGTAACACCTTCCATATAACCTGTGTTTTCCTTTTTTCAAAAGATTTATTGCAGACTTCAGCATCAAGTATTTCCAAACAAGACAGAGTCACTGTCTACTGTAAATATTTAAATGCCAGCCATAACTTTACCATGGTTGGACCACATAAATTCTCAGCAGAATATATGGAAAAGCTAACTAGTCCTGAAGTTATGAAGGGTGATCTCTAAGTTGATGTGAGAAAAGCAGAAATTCTTTCTGATAAAATGGAGGACAAAATTGAAGAGTTGTGGGGTTTGTTTTTTCCTCGTGTTTCACCAAAAACATGAGGAAAATTATTCTGCATACTTGTGGGATCATCCACTGTTTTTTCTTGATCCAGTAAGTATCCAGTAATTCAAAAGTCTGGAGAGAAAAATCAAGCCTTTTATATTTTTCCTGTCAGTTATCTTTTACCTTTTGTCCTTTGTTCATCCTGTCTTCAGAGAGAAATTCTTCTTCCATCCCTAAAGTAACAGAAATCCCTGAAGGAGCCCCTTTTGATAATCTAGTCTGATTTTCTATATAATGCAGACCACAGGACTTCTTTTAAACAATTAATATTTGAAGTAGAAATAATTTTTTAATCAATTCCTAATTTAAATATTACCAAGCAGTTGAGTAGAGATTAGAGCTCCTACTGAGCTTTTCCAGTGGCTAATTAACCTGACTGTTAAACTCAGACTTGGAATTACAGATTTTTGTTTAGATCCATGCTGTAAGCATTGATGGTCTCATCATTTTGCCAGTTCTGTTAAAGATTCCATTATAAGTTTGTTGTTAGTGCAGATACTTTGTATTATTCTGAAGTTCTCAAACAATTCCAAGTGACTGGTTGAATAATCATGGTTTACTGAGTTAATGTTCTTCAGATGAGTTGGGGTAACTCAAGTAAATGTTCTGCAAATGACTTTTTATTGTGCACATGCACAATAAAACTGTCTCTTGAATAATTTCCAGGCCTCCTGAAATAATTCAGCCATGTTTTACAGTGCTCCCTGAACTAAATTTCCATGCTCTTTGAATTTTCTTACTTAAACAGACTAAACTCTTCAAGTATCCTATGAAAGAGTCTTCCTAATTTTGTCACCATTTTCATGTGTTGACTCGAGTGCCCTGGATTTTTGATGTCCTCAGAAGCCCTAAATGGAATAGAACCAAGTTCAGTATTTCAAATGTTATATTGCTGAAAAAGATACGGAAAAGGAATTATTGTCTTATTTGTCATTTCCTATTTAAATTCCTTTGAAATGTTAATTAAGGGCATTTTTGTGGGGTACTGTACTAAATTTCATGGTCAGCTGATGAGCTGGGATGATACGTCAGCCTTCTTCAAGATAATTTCAAACTACACAGAAGCCTATCAATGCAGATTGATGAAGAATCATTCTTGCTAATGGGATGAGGGTTTGGTTTTGTTTGAAGGTAAAGTCCAATACAGGTTTTTATCATTCTCTTTATTCTGAATGATAGATAGATATTCGATTTGCTTTGACATTTTGGTGGTCTTAAACTTATGTCATGTAATGCTTTTCCTTCTTATGCTTCCGGTGCTGTTGGGTTCTCATTTCCTACTTCTTCACTTGTTCACACAAATATGCTATTCCATAGTCTTTATTTTTTATTCAGTAGTTTTTCAGTGACGGTATTGAGGTGACACAAAGGATGAGAATAAGAAACTAGGAATAGAACAGGTCCCTTGGGCTAAGTAAAGTTACAGTATTGTAGTCAAGAATGTGTGTAAGCCATGGGTTGAATTGAGGAAAGAAAAAGTACAGTTATAATAAAAGAGAGATTTAATGATGACTATTGTCTTACTTTGTTCCAAATTTATTTGCCATTGTAGTAATTTTAGATATTAGCCTTACTAATATTGGTTTTGTAACTTAGCTTTTATCTCTCATTGGCTTTTCTAATACCCATAAATGTAGGCACAGCTGCTTTATGCTTTCAGATAAGCACTTGGTATCAGAAACCACAGAAATTATGGTAACTTGATAAAGGTTTTTATGAGTGCTTTAAAGGAATTAATAGCTTTGTTAGCTTTAAGCAAAACAGATTGCTCACAAAAATAAGAAAAAAGTACTGTCCTAATATTATGGTTCCTACGTAACAGCATCCAGAACACTAGTATTTTAGAAATGAACAGATGAAGAAACTGAGAGAAAAAAAATAGAAATGTTAACTTACCAAAATGTTTTGAAATTAATTGAATGGTTTAATACAGTCAATATATTGTTGACATTTAAAATCATTAAGTAACATTAAAATAGTTCCCTGCACTTTTCTATATTTAATAATTTTCCATATACAACTATTTTAATAAGAGTGAAAGTAATTGTTTTGAGATTGGTTGGTGAATAAAAGGCATGTTGTACTTAGAGACCTTCAAATGCTTTAAAATTACAATGTCACAAGGGTGATAGTATCATTTACTCAAGCATTGGAAAATGGAGATAGCTGCTCTTTAAAAAACTGCATCAGTAGGAGAAGACATTAATATTTTGACTATCAAGATTATTATGTGCTAAATCATACAGTTTTAGGAAAGGTCATGTCTTTATTTAGAGTATCTGACAATATCCTTTAATATACAGATATATTTACATCTTTTAAAAATTTGAGATTTCTGCTGAAACTTGAGAAATGGCAGAATTTCACACAGGTAACTTTGGCTTATTTTCAGTTTGGTGATTACCAAGAACCATTTTTTACAGATATTTTTCTTCTGCAGGTACTCAAGGACATTATCAATATGAAACTCAGGTTATTTTTGAACTGCAAATCTAAGCTGTCTGAAGTGCCACTGAAGAGGTGAGTAGTTCATAGCTTTTCATGCTTAGTTTGAACAAACAGCCTTAATGGTGTATATTCTCTTTAAAAAGTAAACTTAGCTTTGTGTTTCTGGATTCTCTTTGTTGACTCGTTTTTCATTGACTGTTACCTAAGCAGTTTGCACTTATTTAGAGAAGTTCTTGTTTTGAGGCATCAAGTGTGTTATTATCACAGGGAAGTGATCTAGTCCATCAGATGCACCTCTCATTACCAGGCCTTGAAGGAATCAATGAAGATTTTTATGCTTGTAAAAACTCATAGAGGGAGATTGTCTTCCTAACAATGGGATTCTTTACAGCCTACTGTTTGTGTTATGAATTTTACAGATTCAGTACTCTTAAGAATTAAATTCATCTTAATAAATGTACAGTCTGCATTTGAGATGTCATTATATGATAGACTGAATGTATCTGCCATAAATTGAAGTTTCTTTTATCTATGTGTAAAAAATAAGGTTAACTAATTCAGTGTTAGACATTTACACTGAAATTAATTCCCCAGAGAGGATTCCTTTCCCTCTAAGACAAATGTTTAAGCACAAGCCATCTCCTTGGCAGGTATTTACCTATAATCCTAACACCTATATTACTAATTACCTGTGAGAGAGGCTAGTGGTAGTGCCTGTCCTTTAGCCAGTGGGTTGGAGACTTAATCCCTTGCCCACAAAGCAGAAGTCCTTAGCTTTTATTTATTTTGAGAGGAATTACTCACATCTCTTATTCTGCAAGAGGGTCTTAATCATCAGTCTTCTGAGTGTCTTGTGTAATCATCAATATGATTGCATTTGAAGCTGGGCACTTTGCAGGTTTTAGGGCCTGGTTCTTTCCTTGTCCTTGGGAGAACTTTTACATGTGGAATAAATGAGGTAAGAGCTGGAGAGGAACAGAGAAACTTTACCTTTCCTCTGGTCTGTCTTTGCTGCTGCTAGAGACAGGAGCCATCCAATAGAGATTAGTCCTTCTACTTAGTTCAGTGATACAGATTCTGGGAATTCAAGGCTGCTCACAGTTGAGCTGTCTAGATGCACCTCTTGGGTATTCACTTTCACAGCCTATTCACTTTCACAGCCTATTCACTTTCACAGCCTATTCACTTTCACGAGAGTGTTGATGGAAAATAGGCATGTCCACAGCAAATTACCAGAAGTGAATAGGTCTGTGTTTGTCTACCAGCCCATTTGATATGCTGTAGGGATTGTCAGATGGTATTCTAAAAGAATAGGGAGCTACTTTGCCTCCAACACCATTGTACTTGGTAAATATTCACCACATTTGGAAATATTTTAGAAGAGCTTCATGTTTGAACTTTGTATTTCAGTAAAAATTGGAGGGTTGTCACACTTCTTTTTCAACAGCTTCTATCGTTTTGTTCTGGAACCAGAATTAACTTATGGGATCAACAAGCATCTTCCTTCTGAACCTGTAGCAAAATTCCTAGAATTGCCTGAATCACCTCTTTTGACCTTAAACATGATCACTCCTGAAAGCTGGTTGGTCGAAGCAGTGAACAGTTCCTGTGATCTTGATAACATTCATTTGCAGGAAGTAAGTAATAGTTTGCAAACATGGTAAAACTTGTGTTGGCCCTTCTACTTCAAGTGGGAGTGGAAATGTTGTGAGATTTTTCTTGTGCCTGTTCTCCAGAAATATTTTCTTTTGTAATTGACTGTTTAGTCAATATTTTACCATTTCTATTGTCATCATCTTTTTTTCATTTTCTCTCTTAAAAAAAAAAAAAAGCCAAGTCTTAAAGGAAAGCAATGGAATAGAAAAAGATCAGAATGCAAAGTACAAGTTAAAGCCATTTACCTGCTATATTGAGCTTTGTGTTTAGAGAAACACTACATTTCAGATAAAAGTAAAGCAATTAAAGGATTCTTTGTGTTTCCTAGTTCTTGTAACCTAGGTAAATCCTCATATAAACTGGAATTTAATACTGTTTATTAATGTAGTTTAAATTGTATGCCACCCTCTTTTAGTTCACAGTTCTTTCAATTATTATTTAATTACATTTTATTACATTTTAATCCCTCATCTCCAAAGTAATTAGATTTATTTGAGTCAATAAGCTTATGCAAAATATTGAGGGTGTTTGATTGAGCAAAGCTGAGCATTTGGAAAGTATATTGTGAAAGTAAAGCTGGGATTTACCTTACTGAAGCAGAAGTGCATGAGCTTCTTCAACAGTCAGTGGAGGGGAGGTACCTCTGGAGAGTGATCTTTCTTCTTTGTCTTGGATACCTGTTTTATAACTGAATGAAGTTCCTTCTGGATGGACCTTTCTTGGGGTTTTTTTGACTGTGGAAGTTACCTTGAGGCAAACCCCACACAACATGTTTGTGACTGTAATATATTGCTTTTCCCACGTAGTTATGTGACATAATTTATTGATGAAGTGTTCCTTCCATAGATAAAAGGGGCGGTTATAGCAGAGTATGAACTAGAATATATATTGCTTGAAGGACATTGCTTTGATGTGACAACTGGACAACCTCCTCGAGGGTTACAGTTCACTCTGGGCACCAAGAAGAATCCTGTCATGGTTGATACTATTGTGATGGCCAACCTCGTAAGTACTTAGTACAGGAATAGTCATTACAGTTGCACTCTTCTTGTGAGAATTCTTCATGAGCATCTTGTTCTTTAAATCCATTTCTCTGTGTTGCAAGCTCAGTAATGCTAAAAGTAACAGGCATAACCTGGAGCTGAGGTCATCTCCGGTTTGCTGAGCTTTCCCCCTACTCCTCTCCTGTGACCCAATATAGGCTTGAATATGGCCTAATTTTAGACTCTTGCCTGAAGTGCCTAAGCTGATAGCCTAATTGCCTCTTGTAGGTGGTAGAAGATAGTTATATTCAGGCTGAGATTCCCTGACAAATGTAAGGTATGATTCACATTGTGATTAAAATAGCCCTTTTTGTTACACATAGATGGAGGCAAAAGAAGGCTCCTATTTTAGATGCTTCAGGTAAGTGCTTAGAGCCTCTGTGGGACATACCCCCACCTGAGAATTCTTCTCATCATGCAGAGAAATTATTTTTCATGTTGGCAGTCTGTAGAGCAGAAGACCATGTGACTTCTGAAGTGAAAGATTTCTATTGGCTAAGTGAATTTGATAGGGAAAGATTTTGATGAATAAGACCTTTTACCCATCTGCTGTTCTCTATTCTCTGTAAATACTGTATCATAAGGGATGAAATGCTTAATAAATTGTGAATCCTTGTTTTTTGCACAAGTACTGAATATGGTCTCAACAGCAGCTGATGTTCAATAGTTGATGAAACTTCTAACAATTTTTCACATTTCAAAGCTTGCTCTGACTTCAACATAGTGATCAAGCTGTCTGCAGTGTTCCTAAAATGGGAAGGAACTGTGTTGACTTGGAAAGTTGTTCCAGACAAAAAATTTGAGTTTCAAAGAAGCTTTTCAATTTAGGGTCAGTTCAATAATTTATTTCTTTGCTGCTCACTTACTTGCTGTCCTTGGTAGAGGTTCTATACACAGCTCAAATTCAGCTAGAAATAAACAGAGCTCTGAAAGATATTAAAATGGACATACAGGAAAAGTGATAGTTGATTGAATCACTGACACACTTCTTTTGGGGCTAGTTTAAATGTAGGGTAGTTGATTTTTGTATTTGTAGATGGTTGAGTCTGAAATGCAACCAGAACAAGTGCCCGTCTTTTTTACTTAGGGGTATTTTCAGCTGAAAGCCAATCCAGGTGCTTGGATACTGAGATTGCGTAAAGGAAGATCTGAAGAGATTTATCAAGTTTTTTCGTAAGTATGAATCCATCATTTGGAAATAAAAATGATTCTGAAAGTGCAACATATTTTGAAAAGATCTGACAGTACTGAAGGAAAATAAGCAAAGAAATCATTAAAAAAAGTGTAAGATACAAATGATGATTTAAGGTTTTTAAGGGATACCTTATTTCCTTGTATTGTTGTTTGATGACTTCCTGTGTTTTTGAAGGCATTTCAGTATGTAAATGCATAATAAACCCAAGCTGCTCAGCTAGACTAGATGCCAGCTAAGTCTCTTACTAAACAGTTACACAGCTACCAGACACTTGTCCTGTCAGTTCCATGCATGGTTAGCATTATCACACAATTGCTTGTACCAAATTCTGTAGAAATAGCACTCATAGTTTTGTTGATTAATATTTTGTCATTCCCAACATACTTAACGTGTAATTTCAAGACTATGTCCAATGGAGCTTTTCTCTCCAGAAGCATTTTGATCAGCTGGAGGAAGTACCACAAATTTCCCTCTCATAATTTTTTTCAGCCCTGAGGGTGCCTCTGAATGCAGTATATTTATAGGTGGCATCTTTTTTTAGCAGGAGAAATATATTCGTTTCACTTCTAGACTTTTTTCTTCAATTCTGAGTGTTTCTTAGTTGCCTAGGTCATCTAAGAATCACTGTGGTTACACCTCCACCTTAGGATATAAAAGCTCCCTTCATTTTGAGACCCTGTCTGCATACTGACTGTGCCACATTTTCCTCTCTTGGGAGAAACCTCTGTACATGGAAGAGAAGTTGTACTCCCATAACTTGACATCTCTATGGTTTCTAGATGTGTGATTTCCATGGTTGATTTTCATATAAAGGAATATATATGCTCACCATCATTGCAACTATTCCTTAGAAGAATCACATTTTCCCCATGTTTTATGTAACAGCATAGATCTGTGACATATGAGAGCTTTCTCTTGGAGATTTAGATCTAATCTCTTCTGGAGGACGAGTATTATTTATTTAATTTCAGCTTCAGTTCTTCCTTTTTTTTTTTTCTTTTTCCTGTTATCTCTCTTCCCCCTCCAAGTAATTGTGTGGCTTGAAATAGGTCTATTTCTTATAAAATATTTATTGTTACTTGAAGCCCTGGTATACATAGTTCTATATGTTGTTATTCATCAGCTGCTATTAAAAAGTAAAAAAACTTGATGAACCTCTTTGTGGTTTTGAACATTTAGTTAATATCAGTGTTACAGGGAGAAATGTTAATGGGATGTTAGATTCATTCTATTTGTTTGCAATATTCAATTTATTTTTTTCCAGCAATCACTTACAATCTGTTGAAAAAGCAGAAAAACATAGTCCTTACCCTAAGAGGTTCACCTAATCTATGCCAACTGTAGCTGTACCATTTGTCTAACTTAGCATTTAATTCTTAAGAAATATAAAGTGATTTATATAAGATAGCATGGTTTTTAAAAAGAATGTAATGAGGTATTGTTGAGTTAAATAATAAAACAAAATTAAACAAAGCCCTCTATATTCTAGTCTGAATCACAGGAAATTTAAATGATCTGCTGGGGTTTTGCCCATTTTCCCTATGTAACATAAGTGGACTTAATTGAACTCAGCTAAGTCAGAAAAACTAATACCTCATATGGAATCTAAACAATACAATTTGTTTCATTTCATTATTACAAGCTGTAGCCTTAAAGTAAACAGGAAAAGTATGTTTGGGAGGCTGCATCAGGGTCTTTGATATTTCTTTTACAGTATTAATAGTATGAAGTTGCTATCAGAACTCAGGCAACTGTTTGATAGGATGGAATTTTGCCAGGAGCTGTTGCAGTATATTCTCCATCCTTATATATGAGTCATACCCTCTCCTGTTGAACTGTGAGATGAACCTGTTTTCTTTGAGTCACAGTCCTCTACTTTTAAATAGGTTTTTAGGAGAAATACAGGACTTTGAAGTTACAGCATGTTCTGCATCACAGTACCTACCTTTTTTGCTTCTCTCGTAGTTGCAAGTAATTTATTTTTACTTTATGTAAATACACAACATTTGATATAAGCTGCCTCTTTCTTCTTGAAGACTGCTTCTAACAAGGATCATTATTTTGATGTAGTCATGCTTTTTAAATCAATTTGTTAGTAATAAATTACTATGAATATTAGGAAAATGAAAATTGTTATACTCAGCAATAAACTGAGCACTGCTTATTATTGGAACTTTGATGTGGGTAGAAAAACAAGTAGGTATTGCAAGATAAGATTGCAGAAAATAATTTATAGCTAAAGATACATATAAAATCCTGATGAATATTTTATTTTGTAAAAACGCAGGTAGATATAATTTATTATATTTTGATGTCATGCAGACTGCTTAGCTGAAAGTTATGTTTTTTATGATTTGGACAAGGAGCTGTGTGCTTGTTTCTTGGATTTGAGGTTTTAAAGGCTCTCCATTTGTTGAACCCAAATTCTTTTGTTCCCCATATGGAAAATTACAATTTATATTATATTGGTACTTACTTGTATTAAGTGTTTTGAAACATGTTAAAGTTGTGACATAAACAGTCTGCTAGACACATTTAGCTTTTGACAACAATTACATAACAACAAGGTATCTGTTATTACATATGTAATGGTGCTGTCAGTATGCAAGATGTTTTGCTTGGATTTAAAAAGGTTTTTCACAGTTGGACAGAAATTCATCAAACTGAGTTCTGCAGAGTAAAACAGTTGGCTCTCAGTAAAGATGGAGCCCACAGGGAGGCATCCATGAAGGAGATTTAG
Source organism: Lanius collurio (assembly GCA_020086605.1). NCBI lineage: Eukaryota > Metazoa > Chordata > Aves > Passeriformes > Laniidae > Lanius > Lanius collurio. The sequence goes on along the minus strand of JACBWW010000007.1, from coordinate 2,469,247 downwards.
GGAGACAAAGCAATGTTGCTGAATTTACATCCAAACCAAACACTCTGAGAATATTGTAAAGACTTTGGAAAATCCTCTTTATCAGCAGAATCCTCTTTATCTACTTGCAAAATTCATAGCATAGGGATTTTGAGGTAACTAAGTGAAAAAGAGAGAAAATTTTGGTTGTGTAAATGTTGGGGGCAAAAATGGGAGCAGCAGGCTGGCTGCTGCTATCAGCAGTTTGTATTTGGATCTAATTTTACCATTTTTGAACTTTTTAGTGACACACTTTATTTAAAATGGAATTCAAATCTGAGCACTGTACATCCCTGTGATAAAAAGACCATAGTTGACTGAGTGTGCATATATATGATATTTTTAAAGTGTGAAAATAAAACTATAAAGGAGAGTAGAAAAGTTCAGATAATCCTGAACATTGTTTTGTGCAGGGATAGGCCATCCCTGTGAGACTTAGTGACTACAGGCACATTTTACAAAAAATTTATTAAATAGAAAATTCAGATGAATGTGTGAAGTCCTGCAGTGTTCAGGTAAGTGGTATGATACACATTGAAACCAGTTTTAAATATTTCTATTTTCTAAGGAGAAAAAAAATGAAGCCTAAGGGGTAGCAGATTACTTTCTTAAACCCATTTTTTGTATGGGTAGCTTTAGCAAGAGGAATAGTAATACTGATACCCACATAATGCTGATAAAAGACATAAGGGATTGAAGGGGAAATATATGGGCTGTTGAGGTGTAAAAGCTAGAAAATTTGAAAATCATGTTGCTATTATACTATATCATAGTAACAGCAACAGGGACCGTAACATTTTTCATATTAGCTACTCTGTGGACTGCAGTACAGTTTGGAGACACCTAAATGGCTTTAAACTGATGTTCAGTAAGGCAGAGGTTCGTGTGGTGCTTGCACAGCTGTGTCTTCAGGGGTACAGTTTCCAAAGCCTTACAGTTGAAAGCCAGTCTTAAATATCTCAGCACTGTGATGAAGCCTTCCCTATACTTTTTTAAGCAGATCTATTTCAAAAGTACATTTAATGCCATCACATAGAATTTTTAAGATGTTTTCCATATTTGAAAAGTAAAATGTTGTTTAATAGTTGAATGTAACAAGTAACAATGTATATTTTAATGAGACAGTACGTTTGTATGGGGTTTTTTCTCCTCACAGCCATGAAGGAACAGATTCTGTAGCTGACCTGACAGACGTTATTGTGGTATTAAACAACTTCAGAAGCAAAATTATCAAAGTTCAAGTATGTATGCAGTGCTTCCATATGTGAAATATGACTTATTCTTACATGTCTCAGGCTATATTTAATTGAAATATGTATACTGAAATATATAATTTAGATTTTGTATAATTAAAGAGAAGGATGTGCAAATTAATGTAGTTAATTTGATCCAATCAGGTTATACTAATTGTGTGGGAGATTTGTTAAATAGCTGTTAAACATAGATAACACTTATCTCATCTAGCTCAAGGTGCCCAGGCATGTGGTTTTGCTGACTTAAATCCTCTCTCTGCTTAAGAGGAGAGTCCAAAGGACTGCTCATCTCAGCTCATATATGGATTTAAACCAAGAGAGTGTCCTCTTGAGACATCCATTTCTCTCCAGTGACTGAGGAGAGATTTTACACAAAGTCCAGATACCAGAGTGGAAGTCAAAATTTAGGTGTGTTGAGTTTTACCCTAAGCTGCCAAATTTTTGTAAATGAAAATCCATTACTTTCATTAGATGTATCAAAAACATCTAATGAAGCACCACTTATATTGAGGAGAAAGATCCTCCTAATGCTATGTATTTTCCACAATAGTGGAACAATATTTTAAAACACCAGATACAAGTCTCTTCCCCAGTCCTGTAACTGAAAATTTCCAGAACCAAGAGAAAATGTGTAAAACTCTAGAGCATGATGGGCCTGTGTTTAAACCACAGAGAATGAGTAAAAGGGTACCTAATTTCCCTATTTTGAGCCAAAATAGCAATATTATTCTATGTGAAAGGTGGTATGTATAAAGTTTATAACTAGAATACATAAGCTAAGCCATTCAGTTGAACTCTAGAAACACTTCAGTGATCTGTAGGAGGGAGCTTCAGGAGCAGTGGCTAAAAATCTCATGATTTAGTGTCAACAGAAATCTGTGTTAGCTTCACAATATAAACATGTGAAATTAATATGATTAGAATTGAGTATGCTCAGACATTCAGGGTGTAAGAAACTATTTGGTTCTCAAAAGCAATTAGATTTCTTTTATTCAAGGAAATTAAGGTGGTAAATGAAATTAATCTTGAGCCTTTATAAGCTTCTGGATAAGACAGCAGAAAATTGCTTAAGTTGGGTGGGAGAGCTGGTGTTTCAGTGACAAATTTGTCACTTTCTCCTTGTGAAGGGCTTATGAGAATGACAGTTTCCTCTCAGCTGAGTTCCACTGTGAGGTGCTACACTTCTGCCAGCTAATGGCTGAATCACAAACTCATGAGGGAGGAAAATGAGATAAAATTCACCACACTTGTAGTTATTGTTAGCATAGAGATGCACAGAGGGCTTGAACATGCTGACTGATTTATTAATCACCATAGTTAGTGGCTCTAGCCAGTTCATACACTGCAGTTAGATATCACAATGCAAATAGTAATTACTATTAACTGCCTTCCCAAGTTGCACAAATGCATTTATTTTACTGACTAGGTACAGAAAAAGCCTGATAAAGTGAATGAAGAGCTTCTTACAGATGGAACAACTGAAAAAAAAGGAAATACAGAATCAGTTACAAGGTAATGCATAATTTGCCTCTACTTCAACTGTTCCAGAACATGTTTATTATTACTCACAGCAAGTAAATTTTCTTACTTGATAGTGATACAAATGTGTAAAAAGGCTCTCCAAGGGATTTATAATAAAAATGAAAAGGGGGGAAGATAAGCTGTAATGTCTTTTACATCTCCTTTTTTATCCCCTTCTTAATCCCTCCTCTGTACTTCCAGTTCCTCTTCATTTTATCCTTTGGCTGTTATTTTTCATTTTGCTGTGGCAGGGAATCAGTCTCAATGTGGAACTCTCAGCCACTTATGTCATACTCAGATGTATCAAACTGAACATCAAAAAGCAGGCTAATGCTTGCCTGCTACTAGACATAATTTATGAAATCTCGAGTAATGTTTTTACCTTTTACTTTAAAGTTTGAGTTCTTTAAGTAACTGTAATAAGCATTTCAAGTGTTACAATTGGGGCTAATAACTTCATAATCTTTCTAATTTGCCATTTTGAACATGACTCAAAAAAGTTTTCAGTGGCTTGGGCAATGGTTATCAGTCACAGACTGCTAAAGAAAATAAAGAAAAGGCATAGCAGTTCTACTTTATCTAGGAATCAGTTGGCTCCAGTCAGTCCTGTAGACACACATCTCTTGGTAGAGCCAGGACTGAGTTCTGTTCTAGCTTTGAAATATCTCATGATAAGGCCTCTTGTACCACAAGTACCTACAGACCTAGGATTACATTGAGAGTCTGTTGCTGATTTTATGTTTATCACCATTTATCCACAGATGATGTTACTGTTACATTATGATGGAATGACAGCCTGTTAAGGGTTGGGAGGGCCCTTAAAGATCATCCAGTCTCAAACCACCCAGAGAGCAGGGTCACCTTCCACTAGACCAGGTTGCTCAGAGCCCCATCCAGGCTGGCCTTGAACACTGCCAGGGATGGGACAGCCACAACCTCCCAGGGCTACCTGTTCCAGTGTCTAACCTCCCCTACAGTAAAGAATTTCTTCCTAATAGCTAACCTAAATTTCTTCACTTTAAATTTGTACTCATATTGACTAGATTCAGAAACCTGCCCAGACAACTGTGCTACAGCTCTCAAAAATCTCTTGCTGTGGACCCACATTGCTGCACAAAGGTGCCTCCTTTGCAGAACGATGTTAGTTGAAGGAATTTTTCATTGACTTCAAGCTTTCCGCCTCTAATTGGCTGCATCAAAGGATGTATGTGCAGTGATCGAAATCTTACCTCCCTCTAAGAAGGTTACAAGGCCAGAGATCTCTCAGTCTTCCAGGTCTTGCCTTTTATCACAGTGGCATTCATCAGGCTCTGAGCTTGGCTGGGCCAAGGAAGCCCCTCACCCAGTGAAGTTTATTTGCTCTTCCCAGTGATTCAAGGTTGTGGCTCAAAGACAGGATTTGAGGCTGACTGTCTGTCAGCCTCTTGCCATCTAGTACCTTGTCAATTACCCTTCCTTTTTGTTATCCCAGAACGAAAACAATATCCACCAGCACATTGTTCACTACAGGAACCCGCGTGTGCTCGAACAAGGGGGTTGTGCACACCACGTTGCCCAAGCCTTTTCAAAACTGAGCTGCCCTTCTCCACCTGACTGCTTTTCCCACATGACCTTACAGGTCAACCCAGCAGCTTTGGAATATTTCTGCTTTCTGTGAAGCTTTGCAGAATCAATACTTTCAAGATCCTTGCATCAAACTCTGATTTTCTTTTTTCACATGTGATGGCTGCATTATAAAGAGCTTGACATTCTTTTAGTCCTCCTATCGTTAGATAATAAGACATGGGCCAAAAAGTCGGGAAGAAAGGAGACGAGACTGCTTGGACCTGTGAACCGCACTCTGTTCAGCCTGTGAGAGTTCAGTGCTGGTTGAGAGGTTATCTGTCTTCTTTGAGGATGCCACACCATGCAGACAATGCCACTCCACTGATGTCTCTCTCTTTCACCATGCCTGAGTGAAAAGAACATGGGTGTCTCAAAAGATTATTCACACCACTTAAACACATTGCAGCCTCTCAGCTGTTTCTGAGGTTTCAGCTTTGTCTTAATGGAGTGATGTGAATTCTTTTGACTACATTGGAGATCTGAGACTTGTCTCATTTGCTCTTAAAGATTATGAGAATACTTATTTTTACACTTTCTAAAGGATACTTTTAAAAGGGATATAACCAGAAGAAAAAGTAATAGGAGTGACTCATGCAATCTAAGTGTGTGAGGAGTGACTCACTTCACAAAAAATACTGTTGAGGTGAATTTCCAACAGTATCAAGCCATACTGTAACCAATCTGGCTGTGCAGTTCTGAGATCTGTGAAGCAGTGCCTGAGGGAGACTGCAGCCACCATCCCCTGGCTCTGTGTGCTGGAAGGCAGATTAAAAACCAGTCCTGGTAGACTTTGGTATTCAAAACAAGCAAAGAATGTTGTGCAGTGGAAACAGAAACCTCTGTACAACATGCCTCAAATGCATAGGTTATCTTACAGGGAGAGGAATTGGACTAATTTGAAGAAGAATTCTGCAAGTGTTACAGGAAACACTTGGGAAATCCCATCACCAGAGACCACTGAATGTTATGAGAGTATTCTGGAAAAGGCTACACCTCCTCAGCCTTGTCATTTGCTGTTGGGATGGCCCTGGGCTAAATAAGTGATTTGGCCTCGTGTGGCCATCTTTTTCTTATGCTCAGTCTTAGAGGATATATTCAGTTTAACCATTTAGGGGGCTGTGCAGACTTCCTTCACTTCCAGAATATGCACTGGTTGTTCTGCTGTAGAATGCATGTGGGTGAAGCTTGGAAAACAACTGTGTCTGATTTTAAAAATTACATTTTCCAGATACCCTGTCTGTGTGTATTTCTGGTTTGATTTTTTTTTTTAACTTTGATAAAACATGGAATTCTTGTCAAATTTGGGCTTTGATTGAATTAAAATATTGGAGATTGCTGTAGTGCCGTTGTTTGTCCTGAGTGACTGGGTATCATATGTTGCTCCCAAAAGATTTTGGTATCATAGGCATGAGCAATGGAAGTAGAATGTAAGTGTATTTATTTACTGTAGAATGTGTATTTCTTTTGTGTATTTTCTTATTTTTTTATTCTCTGTGAGCTTAATCATAATTTAGTAGGAATTTTTTTATGCTGAATGTTTACTTTATATAATTATTTATAAAAATTCTTAGATTTTCAGAAGAAATTCCAACAGATGAGAAGGAAAAGAAAAGTGATATTCTTAACATTTTTTCTGTTGCTTCAGGCCATTTATATGAACGTTTTTTAAGGTAAGGAGAGGTAAAAAGGGAAACAAGAATTTCATAGCAATACTCTACATTTTCTTAGTAAAACTAAGTAATCTAAAGAAATTGACTTTTTAAACAACATCTGAGTGGTAAATTTTCAAACTATTGAGAAGTTGTATACAGTGAGGACTAAATTAATCTTTAAGAACAAAGTGATTCAACATACAGATGTTCAAAAACACCAATATTTTTTGAAGACAGGAAATGTCTTTCATGTGTGAAGTACAAACATAAAAGATGTTCAGCCTCTCTGTACAAAGACAAAACAGAAGTGGCTTCATTAGAGTTGTATCTGTTTGTGTTTAGTCCAAACTGTGGGTTTACTACATGCACATATGGCCTTACTTATCTCAGGGTTCCTCCAATGAGCAGTGATTGCTTTTATGGAATCCTTACAGTGTTGCCTAATCTGTTCACAGCCCTGTTACTTTTATGATTTGAGCACAGGTTTAATGATCTGACTGCTGAGTCATCTGAAGTTTGAGCATTCTGTTTCTTTCTTTAAACCTTCAACCACCTTCATAAGGGGAAAGATACATTTACTCCAAAGGGGACAAAGGAATCTTAAATCATCCTGCCTGCTGCTTTGTCTTATTTTCGAGTTCATTATATCTTGATTTTTAAGGCAGACTTGACCTCTTGTAAGGTTGTAAGACATGGCTTATCTGTCTGGTTGCACCAAACAAAGGCCATGATAGTGAAAAATAATTGAACCCAAAATAGTAGTTCTTAGTGTAATTTTTATTAAGGATTTTCTGTACAGGATCTGACTTGTACTCTTTTTTTCTTTTCAGCGATGTATTAAACTCAACCAATATATTCTAAAATAATTTCAGGCTATTTCAGTACCCAAGTTAATATGAAGTACTAACCATTATTCTAATTGTGTCAGGCACCTCTCTTAGAATAAAACATGTTAATAGATCCATTTTTGAAATTTTTATTTCTACTATTTCTTAGCCTATCTGGATCAAATAAGGCCATCTTAAAGTGCCCTTGAACATGTGCTCTTTAAAGCTTTTAATTAGAAATAGGTAGAAATTTCTACTTAAATTGGCTTAAAGAAATTTATACTTAGAGAGTTCTAGTACTTTCTAAGTGCAGTTGAAATTTAATGACCAGTGTGTATTGTTTGTTTATTGTAGACTTGTGTTTCCACAGAATTATGATGCTTTCTGTCCTACGTCATACAAAAACACCAGTTAAATTTTGGTTTCTGAAAAACTATCTCTCTCCAACATTTAAGGTAGGAGAAGAGTATTTCTCTTTTTTCCCTTTAAACATTTAAGTAATATTTTTAAAATTACAATTGACTAATTATATAATTCAAATTAAATTTTCACAGTGGAAAATGATCCGTGAATGTATTAAATACCAATAATTTTAAAGGTGTTAGTTATAAGGTTCTTCTCTTCTGGAACACAAAGCCCTGTGATAAATTATAATAACTTATTCTCTTCTGATTAAATGCTTTATCTATTGGTATAGCTGAGGATACTGCTAAAACTAAGGGAACATTTTAAAATAATAAATTGTCCAGTCAGTAAGGCCAACACATCTGCACTTTAAGATTCACTCCTTTTCCTTTTGAGTCCTTGTGTGTCTCATATATGTGAACCTGAGAGTTTTTTGTTCTTCTTCTAGGATGTAATTCCTCACATGGCTAAAAAGTATGGATTCAAGTATGAGTTGGTACAGTATAAGTGGCCCCGCTGGCTTTATCAACAGACAGAAAAACAAAGAATTATCTGGGGCTACAAAATTCTTTTCTTGGATGTCCTTTTCCCTTTGGCTGTGGATAAAATAATATTTGTTGATGCTGACCAGGTAAGGAAAAATAATAGTATATTAACTGTATGAGGAATTAATTTGGGCTTAAATTGATCCAGTTTCATTCCATTTTATTTGGCTGTTGGTCTTATAAGACTGTTACAGTTGTACAAACAGAACCAGTGGTGTTGCAGAATGTAAATACCAGAATTTCACTTATCATCAGTCATGTGGGCATTAAGAGTTTCACTACACTGAGTTGTCCTAAATTGTCTGTGGAGAGAGAAAGGAACTTGGAGAGATGTGTGTGATCTTAAAGGTGCATTTCACTGTAAGCATATTGGAGTTACTCCATCTCTGAGTTGATTGTGAGAGGAATTCTGCACTATGGCCACAGTCTGAGGTGATTTGGACCTTTTGAATAGTTTTTGGATGTCTGGAATTCATCAAGATTAATTCTGTCTCTATTTTAAATTTGTATGCGGTCCTTCATTCAGGAATGAACATTGTATAATATACTGAAGGGCAAAATGCTGTCTCAGATGAGGCATTGAAGAGTTTATCACAAGGTTATTGAAAACCTTGGGACAAATTCTAATGTATTTTGGTCCTTTTCCAAAGCTCAAGAATAAATTAAATTTAGGTGTAGCAATTCAGACTGCAACTTTCTGCAATTTCGTCTGGATACACGATCTGGGAACACTGGTTGGTTGTTCTAACTACTGTAAGGACTTCTCTGTGCTCCCAAATAGCTAAAACTTTTTTTTTACCACTGATAAATTAGGTAAGTGGGGTTTGATGGAAGAAGGGGTGATTAGCAAATAAAGGGCATTTGTAAAATGTCATTATAACCTCTTTTTGAAAGGACTTTACCATTAGATACAAGGATTTTTCAAATAATTTCAAAATAATAATGCAATAATTTTGGAATGCCCAAGTTGAGTAACACATAGGAAGGATTCTTTAGAAGGGACACAATTGGGAGATTTCCAAAGTTATGTTTCTTAATTAAGGAATTTAATATTTGGCAACCAGAAATACTGATCTATGAATTTAAAAAATATTGCCAGTTTTATTTAATTTCCTCAATAAATGTGTTGCACAGGTGACCACTGTTAATAATATAGTAAACTTTTTTTCTTGAAGAATAATTTAGTAAATATCTCCCATTGGAATACTTTATCTATACCCCACTGTTGTAGTGTCTCAGGGGTTTTTTTTTAATTAAACCTTTTGAAGCCTGCTGCAATACCTACCCTCATACTCATACCTTGGAAATGGTATTAAATTATAAAAATAAATGCATTCTTATTTAGATTGTGAGAAGTGACCTGAAAGAACTCAGAGACCTAGACCTCAGTGGAGCTCCCTACGGATACACTCCGTTCTGTGACAGCCGCAGAGAGATGGATGGGTACCGCTTCTGGAAGTCGGGCTACTGGGCCTCACACCTCGGGAAAAGGAAATACCATATCAGGTAGGATAACCCCTAAGACACTTTTTGTGCGTTTGGTTAAGAGCTGAGTGTTGGTGTTGATTACTGAGGCATTCAAGAGCCATTCTCAATAAGAGATGAGTAAGGCAGGAATTCTGATGACATTGATTTCACTACCTTATGGTAGCTTCAGCCACTTACTAAAGAAAAATAGCCCTTCAGCATGGGAATATGTTTTACTTCCTTGTTACTTTTATTACTGTTATCCAAAAGAAGTTGAAACCTCAGAAATCTTAGTTCTCTTTTTTTAATCCTTTTAGTGCCTTGTATGTTGTGGATCTGAAGAAGTTCAGGAAGATTGCAGCTGGAGACAGGCTTCGGGGCCAGTACCAGGCTCTTAGTCAAGATCCAAACAGTCTGTCAAATCTAGATCAGGTATATATGGCTTTAAACATTTTTGAGTTTATTCTCTTTATCTTTCTCAATATGCATGGAGTATCTTGTATCTCAACATAAATGTTATATAATTCCAATACTATTTGCCATTTACTGCGGTTTTAGCCTGTTTTCAGGTGTGCATATGAGCACAGTTCAGAAAACTGAACACTGATGATTATTTTTAATTAAAAAAATGAGGAGAAAACCCCAACATATAGAATTTTTCATCTTTATTTGTAAATGTTCTGTGTGCATTTTGTTCTTCTGCTGATAACCCTATATTCTGATAATGTTAATTATATACTTTTTTAGCAGGAGCTTGCTTCTTTATTCTTCTTTTTTTTCTTTTAATGTAAATGTAATATTCTTTTGTAAACTAACTGCAAACGTACTCTGGTGGTGGCTGTACATGGTCACCCTGGGGTGGACCATGGAGTTTGTCTCACTTTGGGTGAACTTCCATAATTTAAATTGTCCCTGCTTTTTGGTATTTTCCTCATGGAATTACTAAGGCACAGAAGATTTTTACCTGCCTCTAGCAGCAACAGGATCCCACGTTAGCAAAGCCCACATCTCTCAGTGCTTTTCCACACCCCTGCTCTGCGAGCAAGTTTCTCTTACATAAGGACATTATTGCCACTCACATGGGGTTTTCTCCCAGAAGTAAAAGTAAAAATTGAAAATAGCAGTTCTTATGATACTGAACAATGAAAAATGGAAATAAAGCCACACTAAAAACCTCAAACTAGACTGGACACCTGCAGCTGGAGCAGCCTTTAGCCGTATGTTGAGAACAAAAGACTGATACAACAGCAACAGAGTTCCCCTCTTTCTGGACAGCAGAATGAATTACTGGCCCTGATCCCCCACGTCCTGACGTGGTGGAGCTCTGTGTTCTCCAAACACAGGCTTGCCCACATGTACACAAGGTGCCTTTCAGAAAGACCTTTTTAAGATTTGGAGGTGACAGGGTTTCCACAATAGTGCTGGTTTTCAGAAAATTGGTTTTATCTAAGATGTCAAAATATGAAAACTTCTCATTTTAAGGTTCTTATCTTTCCAACTACAGCATTAATACATGATAGCATATCACTCTTAAAGACTGTTGGATCAAATCAAAAGCTACGTAAGGACCAGATGTTAAGGTAGCTAAATCTTGGCAGAATGGAATTGGAATCACTTTGGAAAGTGAATATTTCAAAGTAATATTTTCATAATAATCTGGTTTGACTGTATTGATGGGAACTACTTGCTGCCTTTGTTGCCACTTCTTACACAAAATACAGCAATGCTGCTGGAAATACAAATCACAGTGCAATGTATTTGAGACCTGGAGAGCTTTCATCCAGTGATAAGGATGCATTATAACTCTTTTATTACTATTTTCATTCTAAAGACTTGTCTGGATTTCTCACTGCCCTTTATCAAAGAAGCAGCAATCTCAGCTCTCTGCTAATCTGCTGGCAGTGCCATCTTCATGGGTGGTAGTTAAGGTTCTTAAACCACAAAAGAGAAGTAGATGGAAGGGGAAATGGTGATTTTAAATGCCAAGGAGAATAAGTGTAGCACTCCTATGGAGAAAAAAGTACACATCATAAAAACTAGACTTACAGTACAGTAATTTTGTTCAGAGGGGTTTTTTATATTAATTCTTTTGTTGTTGTTGTTTACTTGAAATCCTGGTACTATCAGCTGACTTTCTACTTTTTTGTACCAAGTTTTAAATTCACAGCTTCTAAAATAGCTGTAGTAACTCAGGAATTGTGATTTCATTTAGAATGTCAGAGAGGCACAACAGAAAACCAGTCTCTCTTCTTTTGGAATTGAAAGGGTGATAAACTATTTTTTGATATTCCAAAAATTATGAGTTTTTCAAAAAATAAAGCATTTCAGTTAATGCTGGATGTCTTGGCTCTCTGTGTACTTATATTTGATGTTATCTTTCTGTACTAATGTCTGTATTTGAATTAAGTTATACATCTTTCATAATGCAGCAATATGTGCTATTTTGTTCTGTCATGTTTAGCAATGTGAATTGGCAAAACAGGATGTGACAAATCCTTTATTATTCTAGTGAGACATTTATTCTAAGATATAATGTGAGGGAGCTTACAAATGGAGGTAACAGTTATTACCCCTGTTGTTTGCAACTCTGGCCAGAGTATGTGCAGTGAGTGACTGCCTGAGGTTTTTCTCATTTAAAAATCCTGTTCCTTGCATTCAGCCAGATCTTGGGTCAGAGGCTTCATGATGAGACTACCTGACAATGTAATAAAGGTCAAGAAACCCCAGAAGTAAAGTAAGGAACATAGCCAGCATAGCAGTTTCAAAGCTTTTCCTTCTCAGATTCATGTTTCTGGAAGCCATTTTCCTAGAAGTCATCTAAATTTAAAGTAGTGGCATAATCTGTATTATATCTTTTATATAATATGCATTATATCTTTTTTGAATTGTTTGGTTGTTTTGTTTTTTTTTTATTTTAAGGAAAGGAAAGCTGGTTTGGGTTTTGCATTTTAGTAGTATTTATAGTATGACAGGCAGTATCTGAGCCAGGGGTATCAGACAGAAGTATTGCTCATGTCAAGTTAAGGGAGGACAGACATAAGGACGAGAAAAAATGGCTTGACAAGTGAGATGTGGAGTTGGCCATCAAAATGAGCATGACCAAGTGTTGAATCTACTTGGAAAAGAACTGGGTGAGCACTTAGAAGGAAATGTAAGAACAATTTGCAGAAATGGTAATAGCAAAAATACTTGTAAATAGCAGCTTGATAATCAATTACATTACATTCAATGCTAATTTTTAATTTTATGAAATTTATACAGGATCTTCCCAATAATATGATTCATCAAGTAGCCATTAAGTCTCTCCCTCAGGAGTGGCTTTGGTGTGAAACCTGGTGTGATGATAAGTCCAAGAAAAAGGCTAAAACAATAGACCTGGTGAGTTGATCCTGACTTAAAGGAGTTCTATTATTAACAACTTTGCTGTGATTTCCGGGGCTTTTGAGGTTAAGTGGGTGTCATGTCATGAAGGCAGCCTTGCTGGAAGGCACTGCAATGCTCCATCCCTTCCCCTGAAACATTTTCTCTGAGATCTCTCCCACTTGCTCTGTACAAGTTTGCTTACATTAAAGCTGAAGACTGTACCAAAAAATTAAGTATTGCTGCCTCTTAACTGGACAGGATTGAGGCTTTTCATGCTCATACACGTATTCTCCTTATAATTTGTCCAAAGTCAGCCAAGTTACTGGGATGTCGCCCTGATTTTTAGAAATCTTTTAGCCTTCTGATGTTTTCATTCCAGTTGCACACTTTCCCACACACATTTTCTATAAACAACTCAGTTGTTTTGCATTCCTTCGTAGAGGTGGAGAAAGTTGATGGATTGGTAACTTGTCCAGTGTCATTGGAGAGGTGGCCCTTTCACTCTCCAATCCACTGTCACTTTTGTAAAACTATAAGTAGTGGAGTCAGAAAATAAACCTTTTCCTTTTTCTCACCTTCAGCTGTGGCGTTCATGCGTGTGTGCTCTCGTGTCCTACAGTGACACTGGAACTGTGAGGAAGTGCTGTTACCTGTCTGGGCACTGTGAGCTCTGTCACTCCCCATATAGAAGGTTCCTCCAGAACCCACTGACTTAACATTATCATGGTTTTCTTGGTCTGTTTCATTGCTATAAACAGGAGATAAAGCAAAGTTTAAAAAGTGTAATGCTCAGAAGACTGTCCATGTTTAGGAAGAAGAAAGTTTCTTTCTTTGGGAAGAGAAACAGAGAAAAATCTTCTTCCTGTAATTATTAATCCCATCCCATTTTTCTCCCAGTTTGATTTTTTGACAACACACATGCACACACACACAGAGTTTGTGATGCTTTAGATATAATTGGGAAGACAAATGGACAGTTGGAACTTGGTGTGATTTTTCAGTATGTAAATAGTTTTGTTTTCTTTGTGTCATTACAGTTGTTAAAATGTGCTTTGTTTGTGCTCTAAAGACTGGTGCTCTCTGTTCAAAACCAACATCAGGGCCAATCTGCTAATGTCAATCTTGTATCTCCCTGGGTAACTTTATCTAAATCTTAGGAGTGTCATGCTATACATACAGACAGGAAAAAGAAAAGTATTTACAATTCATTTGAGCTCCATTCTCTGAAAAGGTGTTATTTTCACATTTGCTTTGTTTACATCTATTTTAAACTTTCAGTGCAACAACCCCCAAACCAAAGAACCAAAACTACAGGCTGCTGCCCGGATAGTTCCTGAATGGGTTGATTATGACTCTGAGATCCGAAACTTAATACAGCAAATTGAAAGAGAGAAGAAAAATCTAACATCATTATTTCAAAAAGGTAATTTACATACATATTTAGCTGTTAGCTTTTAAAAATTAAATATTAGTACAGTTGGAATTAAGATTGGGGTCAGTAGGCACAAATCTTGTATTTGTGTAATTTCCCTTGTTCTTAGAGAAATGGTGTGGGGCTTGATAGTTGTGTGATGCTTCTTTGCACTGGAGTTACACTGAGAGGACAAAACCTCTTGTTTCATGCCAGAATCTAAGAGAAAGTTCAGTGGTGTTCTGTGCCTGGACCTCAGACACAACCAACAGTCACACATTATTTCAGCCACAAATATTAAATAAAGCACATTAGCTTAGACTTCACTTAGATAGTCTAAGGCTCATGTCTAATAAGCAGTAGGGAAATGAGTATTAATTTGCCTCTGCATCTCTCACTGCATGCCTATCTACCCAGGCCTTTTTGTACTAGACTTAATTCTGTTTATTCTGTTTGAATTAGTTTGAAGGGATTTGTTTTCTTTTGTTTGGTTGGTATTGGGTTTTTTTCTGTTTGTTTTGTTATGTTTTGGATTTTTTTTTAACTAAAATTGTTTTAAAGTTAATTAGTTAAATAGCATGAAAAACCCAGACAAACAAAGCCCAAAACTAAATAAAACAAGCACACTTACAGGACTCCCAATAAAACTTGACTTCTTGGAGTGATGTGAAGGAAAATGAAAAGATGATCTCAGCTCCCAGGGTTGAAGAAAAAACTTAGCAGATAAACATTTAAAAGTCTTGAGTGGAGGAACAAATTCACTTTTCCTTATAAAGAATTCTTAATGGGTTTTATTCTTTGTGAAAGCTTATGGTCAGCTTGTAGCAAGGCTCCAAAAATGAAGCTCCTGTTGCTCAACTGACTGATTAACAAAAAATGGAAAGTAAAGGGCTTTCCCCACATTTTACAAACCCAGGCATTGTCTTTATGTAACTCTTTTTGGTGTATTTTTTCCCCTTTGGTTACAGGTCTCAAGCATGATGAACTCTAGCACAGCGTGTGACCAGCAATGGTGACAGCTCCAGGGTCTTCTGGGAAGGACTGAACAGAATTTACAGCTGTTACATTGGCACTATTTGCAACATTCTTTAATGTGAAGTCAAATATTTTATAACTTAAAGTTATAAAATAACTTTAAGTTATAAAATAACTTTAAGTTATAAAACATTTTAAATGCAATACAAAAGTGGGAAATCCACAGGTACTTGTGGGGGGTGGGTTTTTTTAACCAGTATGGAGCAGCTTTCCCCATTGCTTTGCTTTTCTTTTCCTTCTTTAAAGTACAGTTTGCCCAGAGGAGTTTGGAGTATGAAGAAAGATGAGTTCAGCATTGTCAGTCTGGGGGAGGACACACACGATGAATATGTACTTGAAAACTGTTTTATGCATTAGGCTAATGTATTTAAATATGAAGAATTTTGGTTATATGCCCATAGTTTTGTCCCTAGAGAAATGCTGTGGTCATAAAAATGTTATAACAATGTGTGATTTAGACCACACAAAGGTAAGTCCACGTGGAAGCTAAAGCAAGGAATGACACTTTCCATTTACTACGCAGGATTGCTGCACTTTTACAGATCTTAAAAACTAATTTTTGATTCTTAGGCTCCTTTTGGCCATTTCAATAGTGTGTGATAAAATTCCATTATGGTTTTGGTTGAGGTGATTTTCCAGCCAGCATATATTGCATCAGAAGGTCAGTACCTGAAAGCTGCTTCTACTCACTTTTGATTATCATCATCCTGTTTATAACTGAAAGTAAAATAATAAAATGCGTGAGTATTTTATCAGTGGCGTCTCCTGTAATTTTCTAAACCTGTAATCACAAAACCGCTGCTTTAATAGGATACTGACATTTTGATCCCAGAAAAATTACAGGGAAAAGTTCTTGCAATACACATATTTGAAAATGGGGAATGTGTGTCTTAAACTGAAATCTAGTGCCTTAAATATAGACCCTGTTGTTCAGGCTGTGCTGCTTTCAAACTGGGATTGGATGAGACCACACATTCTTCTGAGAACAACCTAATGCAGTCTTCCAGTTAAAGTGCTTGAAATTATAAAAGACCAGGTAATTTGCACTAAGTGGGTGAATCAGCAATGAGTTGCACATTATTTCCATAGCAGCAAATAACTGAATAAACAATTAGAGAAATGAAGCCTATTTTGTATCCACTGTCATTGTCCTCAGGTGTTGGTTATTTACAGTTTCTTACTGTAAGAGCAAGTATTTCAAACCACATGTTGCTGGTATTTTTCAAGCCATTTTACTAAGTAATATGAGACATGCAGGTTTTTGTACAGCTTACTCTATTTTTTGTTTCACCTTTATGTATTTTGGACAGTTTTAACATGTCACATAAGATTTTGATGGCTGTTAAGGGATTTCCTTTGTATGAAGTACCCAGTGGGGTATTGCCTGTGTAACCCAGTAGGAAAAGTCAGTGAAGCCTAATGGCAGTTCTCTTTACATCTGTCCCATTTCAGTGCAGGAGCTGTTTCGTTATCCTTGTTCTCTTAATTACATCAGGGCATCATGCAGCAAGTCAAATATATTTGAACATTAAGTTGGTATTTTTATACCACATAGGTGGACTTTTAATTGACTTAGCAGATACACATGCATTACCATAAATTCCATGTATAACAAGGAAATAACTGATTCTCCATATCGGAGGACAAAACCCCCAAATCATTATTCAACTTTTTATTTTCAAAATATTTTTCTAAGCTTATACTTCTGTCATGCTGCCTGACTCTGCAACAGCATTTCACATTGATCTGCCTTGGTCTTCCATGCTTGAAGTGCACACTGGAAAACTTGCTTTAGGACAGAAGTTAAAGGTTCTTTAAGAAACCTCTTTGATTATGATTATCTGTGTGAGAATGTTATGCAGTATAAAAAGTGGTTAATTCATGCACTGATTTCATGTTCATTTTCTCTGTAGCATCCTGTTCTTTTTAAAATTGGATTACCTCTGCTAGCTTTAAAAAAAGAAATAGCTCTTTAAATACTATTTCCTTGAGATTACTTAAATGATTAGAATATAATTTTATAAATGTAATTTGCTGGAGATATTTTGAAGGTGTAAAAGGTTTCATGCAATTTTCTACAGTGTTTTATACATTTGTAAAAAATGTTCTACAGTATTTCTTTTTTTTCTGCATAAAATACTACTTTCAAAGAAAGCTCTTTTTTTTGAGATATACAATGGTTTATAAAATAGGAAAGGTCCCACAAAAATATTCACTACTTTTTAAAGGTCTCTTTAAAGCAGCACTTTGAGTCATTTGCATCTCATTGTACTTTTAATACTAAATCCATGGATTGTATATGTTGTACAAAATATTAAAAGGTACCGCTGGAGAAAAAAAGATTATTATTTTCTGTTCTCCCTTTTTGTATTACACAATAACCATTCCTGACTTGGTGAACAGATCCAAAGCACAGAAATGGCAGCAAGTCCTCAAATGTCTTTAACCTGTGAAAGTGTTTTTGCAGGGAAGCAACAGCAATGTTCAGAACAAGGCATCTGCTGTAGGGTGAGGTGTAGAGAGAGCTTATTTTTTATTTCTAGCCTCTGTGCTCTGCCCTGTGAAAGGGTAGAGAACACATTCTGGTTTAGAGTGTTGCCAAAACATGGGACAATTCTGTAAATAAGGAATAGATGAACTATTCCAATGAAGGGTTTTTACAATTTGTATTCCTATTACAGGGTCTTTTCTACATCTTGACCTTTTAGAGAGCTGGTAAGTTTAACAGAAAATGAACAAACCAGGCATTAGTGCAGTGTTGTTGAGGAGCCAGAGCTTTAATATTAAAAGTATTTCTCAGTCAGGTTCCTGTTAACCTGTTCCCTGAATCAAGTACTTTCCTTCAGACTGAGACTTCATGGAACCATAGGATACCAGGTTCGAAGGGACCTCAAGGATCACCTGCTCCAGCCTTTTTGGCAAAACCACGGTCCAGACAAGCCCCAGCACCCAGTCAGGCAAATCTTAGTGTCCAGCACTGGGGAATCCACCATTTCCCTGGGGTTATTCCTGGTTGTGCTTGTGGTGAAATCAGCATTCAGTAGTCTACATCTACAAAATATCGCTTCATCTTTCCTTCCCAGTCCATCGCTGTCTTATGTATTGTTGTAAGGATTCCCCACACTACAACACGGTGGGGCTTCTACAGTTGCTGTAGCTGACTTCTATACATCCAAGGTTCTCTTCCATGCAGAACGTGGCTGCCGCCGCCTCCTCCCCTGCCTGCAGAACTGCCCTGTGTGTTTCTGCACAGCTCCAACTTCAAACCTGGAGAGCAAGGTGAGGGAGAAGGGAAGACAAATACATAGCAGTGCTTTCTTGTCATCATAAATATCTTTATTGTGAAAAATACCATAAAATAATTCCCACAGTTCTAGAAAAAACAGTTCTTGCTTTTTAGATTTATGATTCCATATAAAGACATTTTATAATTTGAAACACTTGATAAATCTCTGGCTAGCTTTACTTATCCTTCTTAAAACATGAAACTGCTACTTAGTGATTTGCTGAGGGCAAAAAAAAAATTATTCTCCCATTTATTTTGTTACAGCTTTATGGATAAAAGTGTGTATTACAGAGCAAACAATACCTTACAATAAGGCACTTTTAAATACAACTAACCTGCTATGCTATTCTGGCTAGTTTCCTGCAAAGCTCCTATAAATCACAGCCCTAAACAGAAGAATAATTCTTGTTCCAAACACTGGTCTGAAAACTGAAACAATAACAAGCTTTAAGTTTGGGGGTTTTTTTAAAGGTTAAAGCAGCCACATTTTCTGCATATGTCACAAGTTTGAGCTCTTCAGTTTGTAATTCACTTTGAATCTCTTTAAATACTGATCAATTATCATACCAGTATTAGGCATGTATCAAGTAAACTATGCTCCCCCCTCCACCTTCATTTTACAACAAGTTGGAAAATAGTTTCTTAAAATTGAAAGAATTCCAGAAAGTTTGCATCTACATAGAGGCCAATTATGGTAACGCTGCTTCATGCACATCTCAGGGATGACAAACTACAGAGACATTTACTTCAATGTTCAGTTACTGAACATTATTGCACTACAGACACCCACGAATAAATAAAAAGGCGAGTTCAGCTGCCTCGCGTGTCGCCTGCACCATTAACACTCAGCGGGGGTGCCAGCGCTTCATTTTCCAGAGTCACGTCAGGAAATGCAGCGCCGGAGCTGGAGAGCCTTGCAAGGGAAATGGTTTCTTTTTAATACCACTTTGTCTTTCTGTGTTTCCAGAACACTTCAAAGCCCTTCAAAACAGCACTGGGGCAGTAACACTTCTTGTAAACAGCAGCTGCTCAATACTAGGAAAGCTTTTTTCCCCACTGTTGCTTTTTGCTATTGTTTCCAAGAACCTGTCTTCCACAGAAGGAGTCTGTGAACAGCAATCATGCATCATCTGCCTTCTTGTACTGACTACATACAAGCCTTTTTGTTCTTAAAATGTAGTTTTCCCATTCCCATTCATTAATTCAAAATGCACACGGTCCTTTTTTGTTCCTGCATGCTCCTGGCCTACAGCAGAACTGTGCCGCTGGCTCTGAGAAACAAACTGACACTGCTCCAACACCAGTGCCTTGTATGAAGAATTTACTCACGTGGGAACATCTTACTCCTTCTCTAGAAAGAAAATATTAAATCCCAGGAAACAATTCTCTCAGCTCGAGCTTGTAAAGCTGCACAAGGGCAGTCCTTTGAAAGAAGACTTATTCCCAGCACTCCCCTGGCCCACAAGCACAGCTGTCTGCGGTCTTTCCCGCAGCGCAGCCACTCCTGCATGTACAAGATCGGACACATTGCTCACAGTGCTCATTCAATACTCATTTAGAAGCAGCCCCTCAGGGGCATAGGGCTGCCAAGGGCTGCAGGGGGACATGGGACAGCCACCCACTCACACATACCTGCCCAACTTTAGGTACTGCCAGCAAGCAGAAGTGCAGAGAGGCCAAGCCCAGAGAGCAGCAGGCTCCTCACTGTGCAGTGACTTCTTGTGTGTGAGCCTCAGAGCTCTGCCAGCCTCTGAGCAGCCCTGAGCATCTCCTACAGTTTAAGCAAAAATGCTTCCAACAGGTCAAAAGCACAAGTTGAACTTGCAGAAAGTCATTCAACTTGGGGAACACGCAACACTGGAGTTTAACAAGCTGCTGGGGTGGTTTTGTGTCATAAACTGTTAAGGTATCACTATACAAGCTCCTCAGATTGAGGATAAATTTGTGAACACTGACCTTTAAATTGCTGTTGAAAAACATTTTACAAAGCCACATGGCCTTGCAATGATGGTGGTGAAGTACTTGAGGCAGGAGCCAAGGGTTCTGCTTTAACAGCAACTTCATCTACAGTAAGAAAACCCCCCTTTCAGACTGAAGGCCTTATCTGCTAATTTCATTTGTTTTACTGACACTGCTTAGGTTTTCAAGTGCTAGGAGCTGAAGTGAGAGAAAATTCCTATCACCTGATTATTGTTTTCCAGTTAAAATCCAATCAAGAAAACACTGATGAACTGTAATTCCTGCGCTCCAAGAAAATGGCTGCTGCTGAAACCCAGTAATTATGTCAGTAATTATGACAGATGCAGTAACAGAACAAGAAGACTCCTCACTCCTACCAGCTACAGCCCTGGTGACACCACACAGCGCATTCACACAGCTGCACCAACTACACCAAACCCCTTTTAAGTACGTGCATATAGAAGAAAAAATAAAAACAGACTTTTGGCGAGTGGGAAGTGAATCCCTGTTTTTGCACACAGCTATCTCTGCAGTACCGTGGCTGTTACATGAAACATAAAATTACTACAATTTCATGTAGTACTAACTCCCTGTTGTACCACCCAGCAGAAATGAAGTTGTATTACAGGGTAAAGCTGGAGTTAATATTAATTAATTAATATTCCTGCAGTACACTCACCTCACAACCTGTCTCAGTTCTGAGTTTATGTACAGAATTAACAAACTGCTGCAGAAGTCAGGGAAATGTCACATAACATTTTCTGCTCAAATCTCAAGCAGGTATTTTGTTAAAGTGCAAACTACTCAAAAACCATACCTACAAAAACACCTCGAATCACAGTCAGAAAAGAAGTGTTTTGAAAAACAAGTCTTTCCCCCCACCCCCACCCCACTGCTGTGGGTTCCACCAAGGAAATCACCCCAATTAATTTAAGGTTAGCGAACAACAAAGTGAGCAGGTATTTCAGATACAGTTACTCCCAAGCACCCTTTTTCCAGAGCAATTGTTGGGACTGGTTCAGTGCACAGCCTCTTCCCCACCTCTGTCACTTCCAAAGCCAATCCAGCAAGTGGTCACTTGGGTTTCCTCTTAAAAACACTGGGAGATGGATCATTCTGCTGAGCACAACCAACAGTTTGTTAATGTAGAGACTACTGTAACTACCCCTTGCCACATTTATTAGGCCCCAATCCAGAAAAATATTTACATGCATTTTTATCTTTAAGCGTATACTTGAGTTCTAAATTTAATTGTTGTCCTAAGTAGCATCTTACTGGTTTTTCCATCCATAGGAATACACATGTCCTGCATATCCACAGCAAATACATAGGCAGCACAACCCCCATCAGTGTGAGCTTGTCAAGCTCACCACAAAGTAAATGCAATGAAAGAAAAAAGGAGCTTTCTTCTAGTGCAGTAAGACTCTGGATTAAGGACAACATTATAGAAATTATATTTTGGGTCTTGAATTGAGAGACTTTTTATTTTTCAATGAATTAAGTAAAAAAGAGCAGCAGCCACCAGAAACAGTCTTGGCTCTAACTGAAGTGGAATTTGAATGTAAATGGTCCTCCTCCAGAACCAAAGGGGTTGAATCCTTGCCATGTGTTCCAGTTCCTGTGGAAAGGGTTGTTGCCTCCCTGCTGACTCTCTGCATCCAGTGGGTCCTCTCCTGCATCAAACTTCCGCCTCATTTCTGGAGGAAACAAAACCAAGGTGGAATCATGGCACGATAATAATGTGTTCCCTGGAATACTTCAGTTGCTGTTACAATCTAAATGTAGTTTGCAATAGCACTTGAGGCAGAAGGAGATACACATATCCTTTATGTAAGCATATCCAGAGTTAGTCAATCCTGGAAATCTCTACAAGATGATATCCCTAGAAGAGACCTTCAAAATGTAATTTTTATATGACTTTACAAAAGTCACTGAAACACAGTAATTCCAGATTTACATTGACTTCATGCAACAGATTGGATACAAGTATTAGTGCACTGCTTTCTCAAGATGGGTAAGGGCAGAAAGGGAAAAAGGGAAGCTGTAATGCTGCTTCTGACTTACACTTGTGTTTTGACCTTGATGCAAAAAAAGCAACTAAAAAAATGAAGGCACTGCATCATTACCTGGGTCAGTGAGGACTTCTTTAGCAGCTGCAATATCGATGAATTTTTTCTCTGCTTTCTTCTTTTCTTCCTCACTCTGAAAGTTATCAGGGTGCCACTGAGATGCCAGCTTTCTGTAAGCTTTTATGATTTCTTGCTTTCGAGCATTTCTGGATGGATAAAATTAAAGATAACTTCATTTTCTGATTGCTCGTATGCCACACACTAATGAAGTTTATTTTAAACACTGAGACACTAATTAACGGCATCAGGAAAGTTATGAGGTGCTGTTAACCTTCTGCAAGTGGCACTGAAGACTTGTTACAAAAAACAAAGGAAACAAGCTGCAACCTTAAACAGAGATTCCTCACTCTCTCCTTCACCACCTTCACTTCCCTTGGAAAGATGCTACTGCCAGTGACTCTCCAGAATACAGTTCTCAGTCTGAGGAATTTACCATCAGGTGAACAACAAAAAATAGAGATTAAATTAAGTCACAACTGGAAGGACAACCAACACTAGTTCAGAACTTCATTTCCTTCTTATTAGCAAGGGAAGTTGTTGGTTTCTCAAGGTTAATGGCAGAAGGATTTTTGATACCTTTCAGGCAGTCCTTCCAGACTTCCTATCTATCACACTATCTGCCACAATTTTTTGTTACTTTTAGTAATTCTTGGCAGTCTTCATTTCTTCCCCAACTCATTCACATGACTCAGGATCTATACTAAGAATGTCTTCCCAAAGAATTTATTTCCTCTCTTCCTGCTGTTGTTTTTCCTTTCTTTCTAAAGGAATTGTTAACAAATGCTACTTTACAAGCTGAACACTAAAAACTAGTATAACAGAAGAGTGAAGATAGAAAGACACAGAACAAAAAATAATACTCAGCAGAACAAATTCAAGTGATCAACCCTAGAAGTACTGGTTCAAAAAAAACACCTTTCACATCAACTCTGGAATTAATATCTCACCTTTTTACTCCCAGGATTTTATAGTAATCCCTCTTCTGTGATTGCTTCAGCATTCTCTGGGCACGTTCCAGCCCTTCCCGAATCTGCTGATCATTTTCACTATTGGCTTGAGCAGTCTCATAGTCTTTAATAGCTTTTGTAAAAAAAGTCAATGAATAAAGGTTACACAACTCTACAAACTTCCATTTAAAGAACTCAACCACTCAACAGAATTGAAGATTTGTTATTACCATATATAAACACCTAAATTTTTGTTTCAACATGTCATGTTTTGGGGTTTTTTTTCTAAATTAGAAAACTTTGGAATAGAAGAAATTCATGTTCCTATACGAAATAGCTGATTTTGTGTCTTTAGGTTCATCACACTTGTGGGAAATGAAAGAGAAGGGTGGGTACCAATGTAGGTCACAACATTCTCGAGATGTTACTACAGTCACAACAACGAACATAATGAGCATCTAGGACTGGGAGGAGGAAACAAATCAAGAAGAAAAATTCAGCAATTAGTACTTGAAAAGCCCTCTGCATATTAGTCCCACACTGTTGTTCAACTCAAGGATGAATTAACCAGAGTCTTTAATATTCATTCTTCTCCCCCAGTTTGCACTCAATCAACACAATAAAAAGTCTCTTCTTCTCCAATGACTATAAAGAAAGATTTCAGACTACCACGAAGTTCATATTGTTAGCAAAAGGTAAATATTGGTGCTTTTTTACACCTCTGCATGCATAATATGCAGTTATATTTTATAGGGTTTTTTTCCAAGGCATGTTCTCACTTTTATTTCAAGAGTTGCATTTCTCAGGAATGAAAGCAACAGAAGAAATTTTTAAGAAATTTGAGGTCTACACTTCTTTAAGTAAATTTTATTATTATTCCAAGTGCTTAAGACAACAAGTTTATATAATCTTTAATATCAAAATTTATCAAGGGAAGCAAGTTGAAGTCTTTAATGACACTGCGCTTCTTTCACTGTTATAATCCTCAAGGTCTCGTTTGCAGATCCAAGTCTTTTAGGTTTCTCAAGTTACACAAAGTACTTGCATCAGATTATTTCCAAGCAGATGCTATTTCTCAGCAGGTGTTACATTTGTTTTTCACTGTTTCTGAGCAAGACAGCAGGAAGTGCTAATGAATTTGTATTACCCAGACACCTGATACCGCCACAATCTTGTTTCAGTTACTGAAAAAAAAATTACTCCAAAAAGTATTGCCAGAGCCCAAACAATTTCCCAGGCTACTACAAACCAAACAAAATTTCTATTCATTTTCACATCACAGGACACTGCCTTTTTGGCCTGAAGAATTTTGCCCTCTACTGTCATTTTTAATAATTTGTCCAGTCATTAAAAAAAACCAAAACAGGAGTGTGCCCTAATATGTGTGCCCAATATATGCCATCAAAACTAGTAAAAGCAGTGAAAATGTAGGGATTTCTTTACGCTGCTTTATTGCTCCAATAATTTTAAGCACCACTGAACTTAATCTGCTTCAGTAATGCTGGGAGGTGCCAACACAACATCCTGCCAAATGCAGGTCAGATTGCTCAGCCTCACCGAGCACCACATCACCTACAGCACCATTGTGGGAAACCTGCTCAGGAGTCAACCACTTACCATGACAGTATCAGATTTCCCTTCTTTTTTTTCTAAATCAGCTTCTTTATTTAAGGACTGTAAGCATTAAGCACAAGGGAAGGTGTTACAGTGCTGCACACTGCAGAGGGAATGCATCCAGTACACTCAGCAAGTACATATTGCACTTTCCCTCTCTAATTTTGATTGTACACTACAGTGCAGGGATTTTCCTCTTTCAGAGAGCTAATTGCTCTCTCCATCTGAGGGGTGAGGGTTGGAATCAGGTGAAATAGGATGGCAGTTTCATGACTACAAGAAGTTTGCCATGAAGCCAGGAAACATTACTAATTCCTAATATGTCAAGTGAGATATTTAATCAAATATTTTGGGTCACTATTTCTAAAAGCAGTAGTAGCTCACAAACAGAAGAGCCACTGCTGCTTCTTACTGGCCTACTGTTTCAGAAAGCTTCCTTTCATCCAGCTCTGTCATGAAAGGAACAAATACTTCCCAGTGTCATTTTCAATTCAAATACTTCAGTCAAATCTAACTCTCACTATTTCAATACAAGAATCTTCAGGATCTCTCTATAGGTAATCCCACTGTAGCTCTAAAAAACTTCACTGGTTTTGGTATCTTGCCTGCATTTTTAAAACAGAGACAGAATAATTCTGCATGTGGAATGATGGCCAATTTTCCATCAAAAATCCCACGTAACTGCAGACAGCCTACTGCATCCATGCCAAGACTGTAAGAGAAATAACAGAACCAGTTTATGCTCTTACTGAAACCTCTACAATAGTAGAGAGGGGAGGGGGGAAAGAAAAGAGAACAGAAAAAAATTAGTATGTTGTGGCCAATTTTGAAACAGCAAGGCAGTCTTTTTCCTTCTTTGACAAAATTTGTGCTCTAGGCAGATAGACTCCTGTACTTATGAGGTATGCCAGAAATGGAGTCATTAAACATCTGTCTCTGTAGACAAGCCCTGGATCTCATGTGATTATGAAGTAATTAAAACCATTTGATGAATTCAGCTATACATAGTGAACTGCATCTTGAACACTTAACAATAATCACCTTCAAAGTTCTGAATTACAAGTACTTTGAAATTTTCCTACCTTTAGGAAAATAGGAACAGGAAAATAGATGCCTCCAGCTTGAAAATTTTTTTCAAGGAAGAATGAGAATCAGTTTGCCCCTTTAAATGTAAGACTACAATTTTAATTGCTCTAGTGTCCTCCACAGCAAAGAGAAATCAGCCATCATTTTAGTGCAGTTAAAACTGAAGGATAAATGAAGACACCTTCAGGCAGATGAATGTTAATGGGCTGTAATGCTGCTGATGGGGGCTCTGCTGGAAGGCAGAGTGTAACCACAACCACCTTGCTGCTCTCAAGGACAGGAGGAAGGCACAGGAGATGCTACAGGACTTGGAGCAGCACAGTTCTGCTCTAGCAGAACCTGGAACCAGGCTAGGTGAAGTCCAGCAGGCTTGGCACAGGAAATAAGCTCTCCCAGATCCCAGACATGTCCTTTCTGTTTCCTTATATCCTGTAACTGCAAGGCATTTGCCCCAGCACAAGCTCAGGTTGGCTCTGCATTTGTGCAGAACCTCATTACAAAACTTTTCTTTCCTCTAATTTGCAAGAGTTGAGTCACCCTCATGGAGGTATTTAAAAGTAATGCAGATATGGCACTTGGGGACATGGTTCAGTGGTAGACTTTGCAGTGCTGGGTTAATGGTTGGACTTTATAATCTTAGAGGTCATTTCTATCACTCCATGTAATAGGATGCGTTGTACAGAAACTCCATATGGAAAACACAGCCTCAGGAATAAAACTAGTTTACTCTCTGAGCAACACTACAGAGCTCCACGAAGAAGTAGCAATGGCTGTTAACTTCCTCTGCTCTCAGCACAAGCTAGGGCATAGGAACAGCGTTATTTCATGCTGCCATCTCAAGACATGAGAATGGAGCTCCTAAAATGGATTTACATCACCCTAACTTTAATTACCTTTTACCTCTAAATGCAATTCTCTGTCATTCCTGATTATATAAAACGTGTCTGAGCTGAGTAAGCTGCGCAGTCTCATGAAACATCTTGAACACAATCCACTGTTGTAAGGACAACTCTGCTGCAGATAAAACAAGTACACTCCACTTACACTGATCAAGAAAAAATTATCACCAAGTATTTTTGTAAATCTGCAACTACCAGTGCTAATTAAGGATAACATAGTGCAGAATCAAAGTGCACGTTAAAGATTACATTTTAAACATCCACAAAATGTATGTGCCAGTGGTGTACAACTGTACCTTCTTCATACATGTCTTCCAGCAAATAAGCTTCTGCTCTGTCTTTCAGGGCATTCACATTGGTTGGTTCCAGCTGCAGAACTTCTGTACAAAGTTTGATGGCTTCTGTAGCCTGCTGATTCTAGGGAGGCAAAAGTAAAATAAAACTCATGTAATTGTGGGAGTTTTGTTTTCTGTCTTAAAGACATTTACAGACATAGGTAAGCAGAATTACCTTTGATAAGCAGTGACAGATCCTTTCTTTGGCACGAGTAGAATAAACTGTGACTTCTGGTTCAGTTTTCATTACAGAGTCATATTTACTGATAGCATCTTCATACCTGTTTAAATCATAAAGCATAATATCATCAAATGTAATCACTATCTCAGGGTGTTGCAATTTATTTAAAAATTCTTAAAATTCACATATTTTCCCATCCTTCTAGCAAAGGACCTTCACCTGAATAGCCTGAAAGGCAAGGTGTAAAACAACAGAACGAAGAAAACTTGCAGGCACTTCAAGAATTACATCCCCATTCACTTCTCTGTGCTGTGAGACAGAAGAGCAGGCGTTAGGCGTGTCAGGCTTATGCAGAAGATAACGACTGCCATCTGCCAAGAATCTCCAGATTTGTCTCCTGTCCAGCATAACTCTGAACTTCAAAATATGCATCTCCTCCTCTGATACCTGAGATGGATCCAGTCTGGAGTCTTGCTGTGAGCATTGCACTATCTGCAC
Source organism: Lanius collurio (assembly GCA_020086605.1). NCBI lineage: Eukaryota > Metazoa > Chordata > Aves > Passeriformes > Laniidae > Lanius > Lanius collurio. The sequence goes on along the minus strand of JACBWW010000007.1, from coordinate 2,441,211 downwards.
ACTACAAAAGGTACCTATTCAGTTGGACTCAATGATCTTGAAGGTCTCTTCCGACCTAGTGATTCTCTGTGTGATTCTGTGTATTCACAAAAATACAAAAAAGCTCCTTATGCCAGCTTTACTCAGGCATATGTTTTCTCTTTTTCTTCTTCACAAGTCACACCAAAAAGTGTAATTTTGCTGTGAAGATCTCAAAATGCTAACAGTTTGAGCAAGAAACAGATTAGAACATTTACCTAAAAATGCAAGAGCAAGACTGAACCCATGGGTTGCTACAGGCTAGAGAAATGCAAGCCCTCAGACTCCTTGAAACTGTGCTGATACTGGCTAAATAAGTGAAGAGTCCCAACAGACTTCTGGCTTAATAAAACTGGCATCAGTTGCGCTCATTCACATTCCTGACGTACTTCATGTAAAAAAGCCACCTTGACAATGTCTAAATGATTTGTTAGGCGTCCTTACAGCTGGATGTCATGTGCTTGGGAAAACAAAACTGAAGTAAAACAAGAACTACAAGAATACAGAGGTATTGTTTATCATTTAACAGGGTGCATAAAAGAAAAAAAAAAGCTTATCAGTCGGAACTACTTCTGTCATCAAGGCACTGCAGAGTTAGTAGGTGGTTTTAGTCTTAAGAGAAAGTCCTTTGATCACAGAATAGCTGAAGTGAGAAGGAACTTCTGGAGATCACCTGGTCCAACCCCACTGCCCATGCTGGGCCACCTCTAGAAATCTGCCCGTAACTGTGTCCAAAATGCTTCTGTATTACTACAAAGTGAGAAGGCTCCATAACCTCCCTGGACAACCTGCACCAGTGGAAATGAGGCAGTGTAAAAACCATTTCCTTATGCTCCAAGGGAATTTCCTGTTTCAGTTTGCACCCACTGGCCTGATCCCATCACAGACCACCACCAAGCAGAGCCTGGCTCTGCCCTCTCTGCACCCTCTCTTCAGATACGTTGATGAAATCACCCTGTAGCAGAGAAGTCTCAGGCCAAATACTCTCAGCCACCCCAGCCTTTCCTTGCAGGAGAGAGATTCTCCAGTCCTTCCATCATCTTAGTGGAACTTTGCTGGACTTTCTCAGTAGCTTTATCTCTCCTGCACTGGGGAGTCCAGTGCTCAGGTGTGGTCTCATCAGTGCTGAGCAACAGTATATGACAGCTGAAAACTCCCATCCATGTGCTAGTCTTACCACCTGCTGCAGAAAGAAGTTAAGTATGCAAAGGGGAGACAGTGGCATCAGAAGGAATCAGAATAGAATTGTTGCTATGCAAGTCAATATTTATTTTAATTGTAATTTGAGAACTGTGCTCAGTTATCCACTTCAACTGACACATGCAAAAAGCATCCCTTTAATCAGTTCCTCAATCAGTAAGCTGGTGCCTCAATTGTGGGGTTTTTCTTTTTTTTTCTTTACCATAGCAGCGAATACTTACCTGCCTTCTCTGATGAATTCCTCTGCTGACTCGATCTGCTTATTGAGTTTCTTTACTTGCTTATAGAGAGAGAAGCACTGCTTATGGTCTTGGTCCAGTTTCAGACACTCCCGGACCTCACTTTTCACAGGGAGGTAAGGAAAAGGGGGGGAAAAAAAAACAACCAAAAAACTAGGTCAACACGTATCATGAAATTTCACATAGTAACACAATGCAGCATAGATAAGCTGTTCAGAACAACACTTTGAGTTCTTTACACAACCTCTCCCTTCATCAAAAAATTAATATAAAGTGAGACCAACAAGAGTCTTCCAAAACATATAGGGATATTTATCTGGTTTTGGTTTTAATTCTTTTGTATTGCCAAACACATTAAAGATTAAATGTTACATTAATAAGCGACTAAAGAGCCAAAGAAAATCATACTCTGTGAAAGAAATTATATTCAGCAGTTCTCGGATAAATATATATGAAAATTACCATCAACTGTAACTTAGATATATTAAAAAGTTCCTGTATTGAAGCGTATTTTGTGCTGCTTCAAACCGATAAAGCTCAGCTAAGACTCAAACCTCTTTGATGGAAACTCAGCCAAGCCTGAGCCTGACATTTCACTGTGAAGAATGTTTAATCAGACTCTGATTAGGGCACATATCTCTCAAAATAGTCAAAAGTCTAAAAAAAAACCCCAAAACCCTCCAGAATGCAATCATGTGATGGAATAAATGCTTTGTATCCCATAACACAACCACACTGTCAATTTCAGGAAGAGATTACAAAATCTTGTTTTGTTCCTAAGCACAGAGAAAAACACCTTATTATTTGAAAATAATTAGGCCTGTAAGAGGAAGAAATAAAGGGAAGGACAAGAGCAAGCACCCAGCAAGTCCAGGAACTATAGAACTCTTTCTTAGCATATCTCATAATGCAAAAAAATATTGGAATCAAATAAGAATAAAGGAAAGAGGCTTATCCCTTTCACTCTGATTCCATTCTGTTCTTCAACAGTGCTCTCAATTGTACCTTCAAATAACAAAAATACCATCTATACTTGAAATCACTGTGCAAAGTGATGGCCAGCTACTAAAAGTCATTACAGAAGTGACCTATGAGCGCACAAGATTAAGTATGCTCTGGAAGGGGGATGCCTAATACAAACCAATTACTTTCACGTTTACTTTTGGCCAGCTGTAAAATGAATTTTTGCAATTATAATCACATGCAGCTTCCATCCACCACAAAATTCAAGCTTTTTCAGTTCTCTCCACCTTATTGAAGGGATTCTGTGGCAGAAACAATATTGGAAGGATTCTGGAGATGAAGGCAGCACATCTGAAATAATGACTGGCAGAGAAACCACTTCTGTGCAAAAGGAAGCTGCACCATTTGTGCATCTAGGCACAGAGAACAAACTGAACAGTCTGGATTGGGTAAGGGTAGTTATCTGCCAGATTGACTAGGGACATATGGGAATAAGACCTTAAACTTAACTCAGTATGAACAGAAGGACAGGCCATAATCGAAAAGTCATCCAGGACTGTCTGCAGGAACGAAAGGCAAACAGCTCTGCACCCTGAGCTCTTCATACTTGGTGCTCCTGTACCTTTTATTTATACTTAAGCTTGTAATCTTAAAGTATACATTTTCTGTTTGCATCTTAAACTTAACTTAAACTAAACTTAAGGTTAAAAAAAGGCTCCACTAAAGGAATTTTAGAGAAGAGCTTCCTTGTAGGATGGAGAAATACAGTGAAGACAGCACCTGTAAGCAACTCTGATGGACAGGTAGTCTGGCTTCTGTTTAAGGAAACAAGATGCCTGGAACCATTGATGGCTGGTCTTGCCAAGAATAAACATGGGTATCTCCACTGCCAATTCTTAGTTTCTAGAAAGGAACTCCCTTTATCAGATCTAGACCACAGTTGCTTCTCCATCCAAACCCCACACAATAGATACTTCATGGTTTATCAAGACCTATATATTTTCTGTCTCAATTATAATGATTACAGCAAATAGTAAAATTACCTGAGAGATAATTCATGGTCCCCCAGTTGATAATATATTCTGCTGATTTTATAGAAGGCTTCAGTATTATCATTCTTTAATTTGGCAGCAGCTTTCAAGTCACTAATGGCTTTGCTTGGTTCACCTTCCTTTATATAACACTCTGCTCGAAGTTCCCGTAGCTCTGCATCCCAAACACAAACCTTGAGAAATCAAAATTAAAGCTTGTTTTTGGTCCATAACACTTCACTTCTTTTCCTCCCCAAAAGAAAAATCCCATTTAATTTCACTTTGCCAACTGCAATAGCATAAGGTTCAAGCTGCATGCAGAGCTCACGAAATTAGCATCTCTGCTTCCTGGTGGATGCTGTGATGCACCTGCCCAAATAGAAAACAAAGGCCTGAAAATTTTGTAAATGATTCAATGAACTCATGCAGAGAGATGAATTAAATCTACTGGCATTGCTTAAACTAGGCCAGTCTGTTGAGCCTCCAGGAAAAGATATCAGAATCATAAATTACTGTATCTTCCCAAAAGAATAGAGGTAATGAACAGCAAGGACCAAGCTGTCAGTTGCCCTCTAGGAAGAAGCCTGTGGGTAAGATGCAGCTCCACAAAGTTTGACCTTAATATCTGGATTTTAAGAATAAAAAAAAAGGGAAAATGTCACAGTAAGGCAAAAATAATTACTCATAAGGAACTGCCTAGCAAAATTTGGTTTGAGGAATTAAATGTGTGTCTTATCAGTTGTTTGGAAACTGTCATTTTAGGAGGCTTTTCCACATTGCCTCCCCATGAACCAATGTCCACACTGTGGCAGTTTCTTCACCAAAAGCTCCAAGGCTGTAAACTCCAAGTCAACAGCACCAGTTTGTACATGCAGAGTCATAGCAGTTAGCTGTCTTAGTACATTTCTTTATGACACACAGACTTCCCGCATGACTATTTATGCTTACACTATGAAGGAGTCTATACCAATTAAGATTCAACAAATACCGATAGCTAAGGAACAAGCTGAAAATTCAGCAAGCTATATACATTTTTGATTTTGTGAGGTTTGTCCTTTGTTACTTCATTTTCTCAAGACAAAAACTGTCTGAATATATGTCATGAAAAATCCAGATGAAAAAACCTTCAACTCTTGTATTTGGCAAAACTTCATTGATTTCATAAAACCTTTTTCCCAGCTTCCCCAATACCAAACTATAGAAAAATAAGAAAGTATAATCAAAAAAGTTATCTGTAACAGAAGTTTCACTGAAGTATCTTTACAAAAACTACTATTTTGACTTCTTTTGCAGTTAGCACTCAGCCCTCTACACTCTCCAACATCATTACAGACTCGTGGTGTTCAGTGAAACTAAACCAGTTACACTGAAGTTATTTTCACATCAGTGAAGAAACTATTAAACAAAAACACACAGATGTCAGACAAGCTCTTACTTTCCTTTCACAGTACCATTTGACTTAACACTTACTGCCAAGATTTCATCAAGAAGAGAAATAGCAGCTTCATAATCCTCTTGCTGGTAGGCAGATAATGCTTGTGAATGCAGGCGCTGCAGCTCATCAGATTTTGTCAGCTGAGTCTGGGCTTCTTTTTCCTCGTTATTGCTAGGATTGGATTTGAGCTGCAAACATGAACAAGGAGAGAGACTCAAATGCTTGTTCAAGGATCTCTTTTAGTCTCATTAATAATCATATCACGGAGAACTGACTAAAGCTGCAAATAAAGCAAAATTCATTTCAAAACTCCACTGCAAGCATTTCTTCCTCTAAACTTCAGAAGAAAGAAAGATTTTAAGATTCAATGCAAGATGTCAGAAGTCAGAGAAATCCAATTCTTCGTGCTTGATCATCTACCATTGGACACGATACACAACAGTCACTGTCCCCCATCACCTGCTGAAGTTGTGGACCTCTCCTTTGTAGCCTAATTAATTCACCTCTGCTGACAGTTACTAAACATTGGATTCCTCAGCTGCAGCAGAATGTGGCATAACCACAGCTCTCACTTTAAGTGCTACGCATATTTACAACTTCATGACAGAAATGAATGAAACATGTTCCAGACAGTTATTACTGGGAAGTCGGGTTTCTTACATTTTCCTCACTAAGAGTGGATACAGCAGCAAGGTAAGAGACTACAGCTTAGGGAAATGGCACAGCTGGACACTCATGAATTCTGGTTTTTATATAGTTTTAAAGAAGTCAAAAGTTTTGTCTACAAGGATTCTCATTTCTCTAACCTCTCTCTCTGAGCGGGCAGAAGTGGTTACATTGTACTTGCCTTTTTTCGTTTATGCACTTTTATCTTTTTAAGAAAATTAAAAGATCTTGCAGGCAACTTTACTATCACCCAGGAAAATACATATGGGCCAGAAAGAATCTCAGCCATTCCCTTGCAAAGCCAGATGTCATCTGTAGCATTACTGTAGCTTGAATGAAGGCTTCATACTTGTTGCTCATCAGAATGACTTTCAGAGTTTTAAGAGTGACAGATCAGCATTTTTTTGTTTGTTTTTAAATAAAAACTTGCATTATCTTGCATCCTATACACAGAATGTGAACTAAAGTCATTCAAAGGCATCTAATACTTTTTTCTTTCCTCATTTATCTTGAAATGGCCTCTTCCCTTTTTCTCACCAGTAAGCTCTTGAAAAACACGTTTTTGTGTGCTTATGTCTCTAATGTAATTCAACTTCAGCCCTCAGAAGTCCTTTACCAGAATTCCCCCTGGTTCTAGCACCTGAGCATATGAAAGGAAAGTGCCTAAATGCTACATCAAAATCATGCACAGGTCCTACACTGTGTCTTCAATTCCTCTTTATAAATCTTTCTGAACTTTATGCAGTTTTTCACTTTACCTGGCAAAAATCAAGTTGTACTTAGGGCTAAAAATTCTCCCTTATTCCCTACACAGTCTTTCAGCAAGAGGAGAGGAATGTGATCAAACAGGTTTCCTCTTTGTAGGCTGATTCCCAATATAAGTCTCATAAAGCTTTTCTTCCAGTTAGAACTCTGCCTATAAACCCTTAATGCTGTGCATCCACTCTCTTCTCAAAATCTGGAGCTTGTAGCAGAGGCAAATTTCTGCACCTGTAATTTTAAAAAGTACCAAGTCTACAAAACTCTACAAAGTTCCAGCTGACTTGTCTGATTTCCTCCTTAATTCCTGAGCAATTTCTTCTTAAAAATGAAGAGCTTTTGCTATGGATGAGCTTTACACTTCCATTTAATAATAACACTGCACTCCTGAGACTCATGGTATGTTTCTTGCAATGTATTTGGAGAAAAAGTCAGTGGAATATGAAAAACAATGTTACAGTCATGGAGGCAAGTCCAATAGTAATAAAAACCATTTGAGTGAAACATCCTAGGTAAAGTTAGGTAGTACAAAATGTCCAGTTAAAGGAAGGAAAATTTTTCAAAGTATCATTCAAACAAAAGTCATGGAAACAAAATTTCTGTGCTACAGTATGTTGAAAATATACACTCGTAAGTTCTCATTAAGTAATTAGTATATTGCTATGATGTGTAAATCAGAAATGCTAACTAAAGCAAAAAGAAGGCTGTTTGTTGAGCTTGTGAAAGACATTCTGAGGGGAACTGAGGGAACCTCCATGGTTTGTGGTATCTAAGATCAAGACATCCATGCACTCAAGGACAGTGCACAGAGGAATGCCCTGCACCAGTAATACATCAGGTAACACAGCTATGACAGATGGGAAAATAAAAAAAAAAAAAACCAAGGAAATATTTCAATATCTTTTATTCTTTAGCTGGGAAACTACAGATGATCACTGCACCACAGAGGAGTGTATTTGGAAACATCTAATGTTACTCTTATGTGGTTAAGAGGGCCTCAAATACCCAGCCAAGATTAACTAGTAACTTAATCAAAACAGGTAAACTTACAGTGCCATAAGATGGCCTCTCCCACCTACATCCAAAACAGTATTATTACACCAACCAACCATGGAAAGCTGTCATCAAACATATTTTGCAACAGGCAAGGATTTAGATGAGAAAGCAATCTGCCAATGTACAGAGCTCAGTCACTTGGTCTTGGCTGACATCTAGTGGAGCTGGAAGCTGTGCTTTCAGTTTTGAGCTCTGAAGTGCTCATTCTTCCAAGGCAGACAGAATTGTGTATTTAGGACACCTTAATTTACAGTACTTACTGCAATAAATTGTAACTGTGAGTGTTACAGTCTTAGACTAAAATTTAAAAGAAATAGAACAATTCAGTCCTTTCCTCACTTTCCAATAGACAAGGCAAAAGTTCTGCTCTAATCCTGTATCTTCTACAGAATTCACCAACTCAAATGTTTGTTATTTTCTCTATAACATAAACAGTCACTGACAACACTGTAAAGCACATACACAGGCTGCCAGGATTTGCAGGATTTGTCACCTTTCCAGAAGGCCTTCCATCAACCAAAGCATGCCAATATCCCTTTTATTTTCAGTAAAAAATCACATGCTTACAGATAAAATGAACATTCCAGGGCTTTCATGGCTTGAGGCCTTAGACACGAGTGTTGATGCACCCACAGATCTGTCCTGCTGACTTCTATTAATCAGAAACTACTAAACCAAACAGAAGGAACTCGATATTAAAGCATATGAACACTCAACCTAAGTTGTAACAGATAAATAATTACTGTTCACATAGCATGAGCAACAACTCTGTAAAATCACCAAAGGAAATCTGCTTACTCCTTGTTTCATGCAGAAAACCTGGCCCCATGTAAAGAATCTCATCATCTTGATCCATCTGTTGGCCAAAAGGAGAGGTTTCTAGAAATGCAGTATTGCTTAAAATGTGAAGGCCTGAGTGGGAATCACACTCTCTGTCCAAACCTCATGATTAATTTCATCCAACAGTAAAGTGCACAGTACAAAAAAAAAATTATAGCTAAAAATAACACATGAAGGCTGGAATCTCAAGAGGTTCTGCTCCCAAAAAGGAATACTGCATCCTTTGCAGCTAGGCATTCCCACTGCCTGCTCTCTCACACTAGCACTGCCTCATAAGACAGCCAGTACTGATATGCCATAGAAGGCAGGAATATACAAAGAAACTGCTTAGCAATCATTTAAAGATATTTAGGGTTCTAACCATAAAACTTTTCCTGCTATTATGAAATTATACAGAAAGAATTTGAGGACATGAATGTTCTTTTCTTTTCATGAGTATATATTAAAGGATAGGTTTACTGTTATATATAAAGAATAGTTTCAATGAGGTTTTTTTTAAGTTCTACACAAAGCCACTAGTCTTACAATCTGGGAAAGTTTACTGTCATCCCTCCCTCCATTTAGACAGGCTGAATTTTTCTTGCTTTCTCTCCCTCAAAAATGACTGCATCTCTTAAACTGTTGGGATCCCTTTCAAGGAACATGACAACAAGAGAAAGGATGGGAAATCTGAAAGATTTAGAAAACAAGGGAAACCTCTCAAAGAAACAGGTATTCTACTTAGAGATTTCCAAGTATGTAGCACAATTTAATCCACTCTCCATATGAGTAAATTAACCTATTAAAAATCACTGCTTTAATATTGTTTGCTCATTTTGCTTGAATATACTGTACGTCACTGAAAATTATGCTCTTCAAAACAGACCACTTGATAATTCTCCAAGTACACAGGCAATACTGTTCATAGAACAAAGGAAAATGGAAGTCAGGTTGAGGAATAATATGCTATTTTCCTAAATCAATTTCTGAGAAGAAACTCACTTCTGCTTCAGATTTAAAGCCTGACTGAGGACTGAAACCATTTGACTGACCAAAGGCAGCAACTGAATTTTTGCAGCAGGTTTGGGAATACGGAAAGATTCTTGACAGTTGACTGGAAAAACAATTCCATATGCAGCATTAAGCAATACTTCAAGAAACAGTAACTAAGAAGAGATGCACACACAAACTCACAATCAACACTGACACTACATAATTGCTACTGCAGCAACTGTGCCCTCAGTTAATCCAAGCTGAATGACTCTCTCCCACACTTGCAAACAGCAGGGCTGTGCTGCTATCACACCACACACTCCTAAGAAAGTTACTGCGGAAGAAGCAGCCAGAGGTACCATTGCTACGTGAACTTCAGAACAAGCTGCTGGCGCATTCCTGCGTACGAGCCATTCCTCACAGCTGTCCTGCATTTACTAGTAAGACTTCCATTAAACATCTGCATCCACACAACTGCTTTCTCCATCCCTCTCTTCAGAGAGAGCCAACAAGACAGCACCTGTTACATCGCAAATTCTTATTTCGGCTTAAGGGACACACCAGCTGTTCAAACTAGCAACTCCTGAAGAGCAATCAAGAATGAAGAATGAATCTTATTTATATTCATATTCACACAAATTTTGTGCAACAGAGAGGAAACCAAGATTCACATTTCTGAGGGCTTTTTTTCTGGGGTTAGATCAGTTTACTTTTGCAGCATAGGGCTGAAATGCACAAAATACCCAACATAACTAAAAACTGCCCAAGTGAGTTTTAGGTGGGTAATGTCCAACTACATGAATATGGAAACTGCACAACTCCTGATCACAGAGAGAAAGTACTGTCAAGACATTCACGAAGATGGAGAACTCTGCAGATTAGAAGACTGACAGAGGGATGCCACTGAAATGTACTGATTTAACTGCTCAGTGACTAAATTAAGAGCCAACAGTTATTTTGCAACTGGTAAAAAGAGACAGGAACCTGCAAAGGTTGATCCATGATGCCCCTAGAGATTTCCCAGGGAGACATCAATATAGTGATGTAAATCAGAGTTCAACTACATACTTTGAGTCCCGTGTCACTTATTTCTGAATGAAGGTTGCTCCCTAGTACAGCTGTCAGCAAGCAGAGATCATCAAGTGTCAGGCACACACAAAGAAGACTTTCCAAAGTGCTACATAGTTTTAGGCAACATCCCATTTCATCTGCATCACTACACTGCAACTTAACTGGTCATTTATTCACACAAGGTTGCTTAGCTACTTCGCCTGCAAAGAACAGGAAAGACAAACTCGGGCCTAGATACCATATACTCTGTAGAGCATCAGAATTGAGACATGACCTTGGCTCAGAACCCAACCTTGATGCAGTTCAACACTGGTCTCCAACTTACCACATTTTTAAAGTCATCCTCTGCTTCATCAAATTTTCCTTGCTTAAGCAGTAAGTGTCCTCTCTGTAATCTTGCCTGAAATGAAACATAACTTTTTATTTACAAATGAGAATTCAGCAAAGCATGAACACAAGTTTCATTTTAGTATAGCTAACAAGCTGAAACAGAGATCATGACACCCATTCTTTGGCTTTTTGATTTAATAATGTTATTATAATACCTCTTTAATGGTAAAGGGTTGCTCTGCATTGGAACTGAGGGACAAAAGGCAGACAGTTTTTATGGAAAGAACTCATTTGAAAAGTTTCACACATCAAAGTGAATGCTGACTTTACACCACTTTCCTGATTATAACTGCTTACAAATTAAGTAAATAGCAGAAATTATAAACTCTAAACCATTCTGATAGCCAATTATTTCATTAAACTTTCAGAGTAATAGGAGCTACATAAAAAGACAAATTAATGATTTAGAAGACTTTGATTTATAATAAGAATATTTTCATATAACAGTGAATTTAACATTTGCTCCTTTATTGTGAACTATACATGACATACCACTGCCCACAAGAAAGGGAGGTGAGAGAATCAGTTGGAGAGGATTCCAGCATCAGTTTCCAACTAGAGAGGCAGTTTCCACATACAGTACACACAGAAGCGAGAAAGGAGTGAGCAAATCAAAACTTGCAACAATCACACAGGAATTCAGTGAGATTGGGACAGTTCTTGTGGAGAAGAGGTATCTCAAATCTAATGCTGATTAAGACAGAAAAAAACCCAGAGGCATCTGTGGGCTCTCTTCTCCCTGCCCCAAATGGCACAGCCTTGGTTAATGACAGAATAACCACAAGTGAGAGAGGAAAAGTGTTTATTATAAATCCATGAACTTAGTAAAATTATTAGTTGTTCAAATAACTGTCTAGACTGTACTCAGCATAGTTGCAAATTAAGGCACATACACCATTGCTATTATTTTATCCTCTTTAAAGTCCTCTGAGGGATGATGTATTCTCTATTCCTGCTGAGCCAAGTCTGAAAAAAACCCAAACCTTCCTTGAAGGAGTTTTTTCTTTAACACTTGAACAATCTTCAATTCCAGTAATACTTACTGATGTGAAGTCCTGCTTTAACTCAACCACTTTACTTAAATCGCGAATTGCTGCCTTAGATTTGCCCATGGCTAAGTACACTGTGGCTCTTCTGTAATAAGCAATGTAGTTATCAGAGTCTCCCTCTGCAAATGAACAAACAGTAATCAGAGTTCTATCTCAAAGCTACTGAAATTTCTGGTACAGTGGAACTCTAATGACTAAAAATATATTATCTGATTTTTAAGCCACCGGAAACAATGGTATACATTAATAAAATATAAAATTTGCAACATTGTGCAAGCAGTATTTTCTATGCAGTTTAATTATATAACAATAAAGATTACAGAGATTCTGTAAATGCCAAATAATTAAAGAGTGAAGGTCAAATATGTACATGCTCTTCAGTTTTATACAGAATAGCCACTAGATACTCATGTTTTACCTCCAGCTGCAGGCCTACATTTGAAAGCATGTCAATTCATCATTTTCAAGCCCAGGCACTGATCATCATATAAGATAATGCAAATAATCACAAAATTACTAATATGTTAGTCCAATGTCAACACAGACACAAGCTCTTGATACCATTCATTGAAATAGCAGCTACTAGTGGAAACCAACATTCCCTCTCACCTGCACACACACTATCAAAACCTGAAGGGTAACTTCAGGGCCCACCCATTTCATGTTGTCTGCTGGTCAAAATTCCAAGATCCAGCGACTTTAACACTCTCCAAGCTAGCACATACTCACATGCCCATACAGGAGGCAAACATCAGTCTCTGAAATCAAGAATAATTTTCTTAACATTCTTCTCTATGCAGTATTTCACAGAAACAGGTGACAGTTACTGTGGGCTTTCAAGGAAAAGTAACTTAAACCACCAAAACAACCCTATGCTGGAAGACAAGAAACCTTTTACTATGCTATTAAAAACACAATAATTAATCCAGAATTTGCAGACAAGAACATCCGTATCTGAGGAACGGAAGAAGTATTTTTCTTCCTCACATCATTTGAGGCTAAAGTTGAACTTCAAAATAAATGGAAGAAATAGCACTACCAAAAATCTTATGATCAGCAACCAAGTTTCACAGCCAGCCACCTCTATTACCAAAACACTAGCTCAGCTCTCACTGAAAAAGCTATCTGCACTCTTCCTCTACAATGTCTTGGCCTGTATATCTTGACAATGCTAATCTCCAGGGCCAAAATTTAACAGGAACTCCCATGCTGTATGCCTCCTTTTATGTCAGCATTACAAACATTAAATAAATCCAAATGTTACTAGCCTTAAAAAAAAAAGAAAATAAAAAAAGCAGCATTGAGTCCTAAATGTGCAGGGTAGGTACAAATCAACAGCTTAAATTAAGGAACTTTATTAATACACAAAGGATGAAATGTAGGAAAGAGCTAACACAAAGCCCATTTCAGCACCAGATAATAATCTGACAGACAGTTTTGCCTCAGCACTCCAGTAACAGTAATCAACAGCTGGGTAAATTGACACTTACCCAGACAGAATTCAACTGCTGGGACTGAAGAAAGAGTTGAAAATTTAACTGAAGAGAGATAATATGGACAGTAGCTTTCTTCTATTTTAGATGTTTGCAAAAAAACCAAAAATAGACTGGCTGAGGCAAGACAGAAAGATCTATCTACCTCACAATCTACAACAATGCAGTACAGCCAGAAAAGAATTCTTACCTCCTCGCAAGCACAGTTGGCAAATCATGCTTAAAATCCTTCCAAAAAGGCAATATACAAATAAGAAGCAGTCTGATGAAAATGAGGCAATCAGGCTAAAATCAGCATTCAACCAAGAATCCCATAAAGGTCAAAACTGAGGTGGTCACACTATAGTTCTACAAGCTGCTCCAGCACAGCTGGCAAAGCAGAGGCTTTCACCCATGCCGGCACCTCACTGCCATCCCACCTCACACCACTGCTGCCTCTGCACCATCACCAGGAACTGCACAGCCACAGACTGAATCGTCTCCTCATCAAATCCAAGTTCAAGTCTGCTAACCAATAATAACAGAAAATCACACTGTAGCACTAACTCTGCACAGATCCCAAAGAAATGCTTTGGCAGCAACACACAAACCAAAGGAGTAACAGACTGCATCTACGAGGAACAAGGAGCTTCCATGACAGAAAAAAAACGGAGGTTGCCTCCTCCACTCCCTTTATATAAGGGAAGTTGTCTTGGCGAATGCAAAGAAATGTCAATAACTCAGACACAATCAATGTTTCATTTACATCTCACTATTAAACCAAGGCATAAATAAAAAAGCATGACTTATCAATGTACAACATCTCAGTAATATTCTCTTCACAGAGAAAAAAAATGCATTTGTACACATTACAACGCAGTCCAACAACTTAAAAAACTGCACCATGAAACTAAAAAACTGTAGTATAAATGGACACTGCTCTTTACTGGTGCTGTCTCTATGCTTCAATTAAAGGTTTTTAATCAGCTAAGTTGCTTTAAAATTCTTAAAAGCAAACCTTTAACTTTGCAGTTTGTTGAAAATGCAGAACACCAAACAAGAACAAACTCACTAGCTGAGTACAAGAAAGGTACAATTTTGCTCTCTACTACCAACTCAGTATCTCAGACTTGCAGTATCAGTTTCACTGAGATATCACCCACTACAAGATTTAGTTAAGAAAAAATAAGAAGAGAGCAACTATTTTAAACATTGAATTTTTTACAGCACTGAATAGAAGAAAGTATGGATAAAGTCAGCCTTACAAAGACACACTTTGAAAAACATCATAAAGATGAAATCTGATCTTGATGAGATTAGACAGACAGGGAAATAGCTCACCAAATAATATCAGACCCAATTATAATTCCTTTCATATAGCTAGCTCCCAGAACAACAGTGACTTACATATTTATTTATCATGTAGTTAATTTAACAGTTTTATTCTATCAAAACCAAAGCATAAATATTCTACAGCATCTCTGCTGGCTTGTGTCCAAACTGCTGCATAAAGACACCCCAACTTCTGTGACCCATGGAATGCAACTTGCAAGAAAGCAGGATATTTAATGAAGCAAACAGTGAGAAAAACCCACCCAAAGGTATTTCAGTATAAGAGTCACCTCCTGAGATACGCACCTATAGCTGCATGAAAGTGAGACAAAGCATCTGCCAACTGTCCAGCAGCCAATAATTTCTTTCCCATTTCAAGTTGTTTTTCTACTTCTGCATTTATTCCACACTCAGCTCCTTAAAGAAAAACAAAAAGATCAAGGTTTTGAATGACTAATTTCATTATACCAAACACATACAGTGATAATTCAATACATGTCACAAACCATTATTGATAGAGGCAGAAGTCACATCTTCCTGCACTTAAGGTAATCTCGGAGGTCTTTTCCAACCTAAGGATTTTGAGATTCTGTAAAGCACCCTACAGCCTAATAACCTCATAGCATGTCCCAATTAGGATGTGTCGAAGTACACAAAACACTGCTTAGCACCCCCTTGCGACAAGGCACCAAATACGCATGCACACATTCAAGAACATATTCTGACTTTCAATTTCAGAAGAATCTGGAAAAGCACTCGTAACACAACATGCAGCAAATACACAAAGGCTTTCAGTTAAATTTCGTGACCCTGATGGTAACTCAATACTTAACTGAGAAATGTTTGGCTACTTAAGAGATTAGCTTCTCATCTACTGCACTTTTATCTTCATAATTTCCGGGGCAAACTTCTTCAAGATTGCAAGTTTTGACAAACAATTAAAATTGTCACTCCTTTTCCCTTTAACCAGTAGCATAAAAACATACTTAAGTGGTAAGTCTTTGAAGTGCCTGAGTTTAAAGCTAATAAACTGCTACTGCTCAACCAACAAGGAAAGACTATTGTTGAGAGGAAATGAGCAGCCGAGTGCAAGTACATGCTGTACATACATCAACTCAGCAAGAGCTTTTTCATTTGCCCTGCTTCCAGCAGTCTTTAGATAAGCGCAGAATTTGACTACAAATTACCCATCAGCTTATGACTATTAAAAAAACTTTCACACCAGAAAAATCTTCATTTATTAAGAGGATACCCTATACCTAAATTTAAGCAAGGTAATATATTGAAATACTGAATAAGCACATTACATTAAAACCCCAAGATTTATAACTTATTTCACTGCAGTTTTGCACTGAGCTAATGCAGATAGGAATTTGAATTCATTTTTAATACAAAAATGCAGCAGTACTTTGAAGTTGTTTCTTAGAATCCAAATAAAAAATTTATAGTGCAAGTGATAGAGGGGAAAGTATATCCAAACTTCTCACACTGAAAGGTGACTAAACAACAATGTATTTGTAATGAAAGAACAGTAATTTCTGATCACCAAATCATCATGATTTTAGACCTAGGACCTCTCAACACCTGGGATCTTAATTTTTCTTTTCTACTCCATTATACAGCCCATAATTCTTTTAATTCCACATTATAAGAAAATCCTTAAGCTGTCTATACTAAAATAAACAAAATTCCCACTAGAGAAAGTTCTATCTGCTAAAAGATTGATAATAATTCAGCCAGCTGGATTCAAGGGCTTCAACTTAATTATTTGTTTTAGAACAATGATAGAAAACTAAATTTTTAATTAATGGAAATTACTTCATGGAGTCCCAAATTTCCAGTGAGTATTTTTTGTTTAAGTAGATGGTTAATTGTCTACATAATAAATAATTATTATTTGAGGATCTTACTAAATGATACATTTTAAAGTCAATCATAGGTATGTAAAAAATGTATTCCCACTTTATGTGAATGTCCAATTTGCAGCAAAAAAAGAAATTTTTCCTTGCCCATTTTGCATCACTAGCTTAAAGCTTCGATCATCAAGTGGTCCAGTGTCCTTTCAAATAACAAAGCAAACATCGGAAACACAATAAAAAGACTCAGAATTGGTAAAAACGTCACCACAAATTTCCCTGCCTTTGGAAGTATGCTAGCAATAAAGCAGGTATCGAACCATAAACAGACTGAAACATTTAATATTATCTAATACCAACCAAAAACCTTTACGTTTCATCCCTCCTGTGTTTCCCCACACACAAATACCTGAAATCTTTCAAAACTTGTCTGTTTGGAGCAGTATCCTAGAAGTGGACTGTAAATTACTCTTTGATGAACTTTCCACCTACCCAAATATGACATTCAATTTCCACAGTCTCAAGCATCCTTGTTTCACATTCGGTCACATCAGGATAGCTCCATTTTTCCACAGTAGGATGTACCTACACAATTTGGTGTCTTTCAAACACGTTATGTTCAGTACAGTTTTACAGTTACATAACACTTAAGGTGGAAGAGCCATCTTTTTCCTTGAAAATAATGAAGACAATTAACAAAGAAAATGAGAAAGGTGCTCACTGATAGCAAGCTAGTAGTAATAACAGCAGGAGCAACATGGATAAATAAAGAAGCAAATTGTGAAGTACTGTAGATTCCCCGTAGAATAAGACTAATTATACTTGACATACTTTAAACCATACAGTATATCTTGGCTCTGCAAGTTGCTGAACATCATAAACTGATGCATGAATCTCCAGAAGCAGCCTGTATCATCAGCCTAACCATGATGAAAAGCGACATTTACCATAAATACTCAGGAACACTCTGCACTGACCTGATAGTTGGGCTGTTTATTCACAGAAATGTATTGCTTATTCATTTTCTGGCTGTAGGCAAACAATTGCTCTAAATAAAGCGGCCCACAGTAGACATCCAAAAACTGGTAACATAAGCACAGGAGTCCAAGGACTCAAACTCTCTGCAACCTATTTGGTTATCTGTGCACTTTTTGGTCTGGAAATGAACCTAAGAACTAAAGTTCAGCAGGAGTGAAAAAACCACCAAATACACCACACAGAGCTCTTTCCAACAGATACACATTGGTGAGCTGGATACCAAGGGCCTAGCTGAAGAAGCTCTGCATGCTCCATCAAGAAATTAAATTTATGCAAGAGATATGCAAGTATACCATTAATTTTTAAAAACTTCCGTGTATATTAATTTGAATGTCATTTCTAAAGACTGCCTAACTGTTAGGTATTCACCTTGGGCCTCAAACAACCACACACACAAGCCCCAGCTGCCAAATCAAGCCAGTATTCTGGATAAATTCAGAGCCTGTAGTCCTTGCACTGGGGTAAAAGACTGAGTCAAAAAAAACCAAACACAAACCTCCAAACTATTCCCAGATAATTGGTACTAGCCCTGACAACTCAAAGGACAACAATCAGAAGGAACAGGGAAAATAAGCAGGTGCAGCTAACCTGGTTTTCGAGTTAAATACACTCATTTCAAATAAATTCTAACTTCCTAGTAGGATTTTTGTTTTATTAGAATAATTGGTGCTAATATATAGGCACCTAAGTCTATGGATTTCAACTATATCCTTGTATAATCAGTCCCATCCACACTGAAAAAAAACTCAAGAAAGCACTGCAACCTGAGAACAGTTTCAAGATGTTACATTTGCCTACATGCTCCTGTTTTCCCCCCCCATAGAATTTCCACCTACTTTCTTCTAAATCTTGTTCCCAAGCTGAGTAACAAGACTATGAAAATAAACAGAATTAGTTCCCACTGTATACCAAAACCAGTTCTTTCAATGACAAAGAACCAGCATGCATGTCACTAATCTTAATGACCTTCATCTCAACCTTTTTTCCCTCCATAGAGGAGCTTAATGATTGCCTTACCTTGTCAGGTGAGCAGGAGATCCTGCTTTTGCAACATTTTTTTACCAGAATGACCCAGAATCATAAGTTTGCTGTTATTTTTAAACAAGTTTGGTCTTTACTTTGGGTATATTTGCAAATGTGATTTTCAAGAACTACACTGAACTGAGTAAGATGTGGGCAAGCAAGAACAGTTTCGGAAGCAACAGTTCTGAAGTTTACAAGGAGCCTCAGAGTATCCAGTTGATCCATGTGTAACTTCCACCCGTCAAGTGTTTACTCCCTCCCTTTGCAAAGGAAGTTGGTAAATACAGTAAAGACTGCCAGAAAAAAAAGCCCCGCCCTCAAGTAGCCCTCGCTATTTGGGGCCAAGAAAAAAAAAAGAAAAAAAGCTGCCAAACGTAGGGTGAAAACAAGCGGTGGAGGGAGGAAACACTTAATGCTTGTGGTCTGACAGCAACTAACTTAGTGCTGTATACTCAGAGCCCATTTATTCTTCCCCATATTACATTTCCTTTCTTCTACTACGAGGAGGAAAATGAACTCTCCTTTATTCCTCCACAGTCACCTCTTTTTGTGGCGATTAGTGTGGATAAACAGCAATGAAGAAGGAATCTTCCCAAGAGAGGATCTGTGCCAAATTCATCACAAATGAGGGTGAAGAGAAGGAATCAAAAACGTTTTTACTGAGTAATTTACCAGCCAGATATAAATAGCATTCACTGACACCAACTGTAAGATACAAAAGTTAATACATAATGACTCTTTCACATATTTGTGAATCAGATGACACAAGGCAGACTTCTATTATCAAGATACAAATTTAAATGCAACTATGAACACCTTTGAGCTCAAAGACTAGTAATATCCATGGGGAGAAAATAAAATCTAGATACTCAAACAACATACATCACCCAAAAAATTCTCTAACAACACATTCTGAAAAATTAACTCATGAACTAAGAGGTTAGTAAATTCAGTAAATAAGATCCAGTACTACCACTTCTCATTCTATTACTGCACTCTACATCTTTATTAGCTGAAGTTTAGAAAATGTCCCCCAAATTAGGAAATGTGGTAAGCCCAAATAGCCATTAAACCATATATTTGAAACAGGCCGGCAACTCTAAATAAAGAATCCTCAGCAGGAGCACCACTACCACAATCTTATAGGAAAAAAAAAAAAAAAAACACAACAGTATACTCTGACAAAAGTTATTATTTGTCTTCTAACATTAGTAGAATGCATATATAAAAGAAAAAGGCAATCTGACACCACAATACGTGGTCTAACGCAGAGTGTCTTTGCCACAGTATGTTCCTGTTGCCACCTGGCCAGCTGAACTATTCTTTAGTTTAGTATATCGACTGAGTTTTTTAAGGCTAACCTCTACTTTTCTTAAGCCCACAGACTTTTTTCTGACTATTAACAGCTTCAGTTCCACTTCCATCTGCCACTGGCAGATGGAAGTGGAAGTGAAGAACGTCCCTCAGGTGAAACCCTGACTGTAACCATCATTGTATAACAGAGTTAGAAATTTAACAGAAGCCTGTGAATAAAAGTCAGGTTACACAGGTGTTGCTCACTGGGTACTGTGAAAGTAAACAAGCTGCAGAAAGCGCAGGTAAGCTGAACTTCAAATACTAATGGTGAGAGGGGAAAAAAAAATAAAGAACCACAGAAACCATAACAACAAAACAAAAACGGAACAAATTCAAGGCAAGCATCAAAAGCCTCAGCGAATCTCTAAGTGTGGTGCTAACACCGGCTGCGGCTGAGAAAGGCCACTGGAGAAGCCTGTGAACTTCGGAACTACACAAAATCCACACCGGAATGAGAAATACACGGCTAGCAGAGAACGGCCGATGCTGTCACACAGCTGCACCCAAGGACACCCCGGCACCCGAGGCCTCACAGTCGCTGGCGCCAGCCCCAGCCCGTCCGTGAGCAGGCCGGGGAGCGCACACACAGAGAGCCACTGCACCCTCAGGAACTCCGATGAACCCCAACAGGTCACTGGCAGCGGCGGAGCCCTCGTTAAGCACCCTTCGCCTCGCGTGATGAGGTGGCAGCGCTGTACCTCCCTCCTCACACCCTTTCCCGAAATATTCCCCCGCCTCAAGACGACACGGGCCGGGGGAGGCGGGGGGGGGAAGGGGGGCTGAGTGTGTCCCGCCGCCATGGCGGACACCGCGCAGCCTCGACTGAGAACCCGGCATAAGGGACGGAGAGAGGGCTCTCAGCCACCACAGCCGCGGGCCCAACCCCGGCGGGCCGCGGACGGACGCGGCACAGCCCCCCTCGCAACGCACCCCCACAAGGACCCCGGCGTGGCTCACCCTGGTACTGCAGGTCGAGGAGCACGAGCAGGAAGGGCAGCGCAGAGCCCAGGCGCCCGGCAGAGGCAGCGGGGGACACCATCTCCTCCTCCTCCGTCGCCGCCCCCCGCCCCGACAGTGGCGGCTCCGGGCCCGGCCCAACCGACCGGCGGCTCCAGCTCCTCCGGGGAGGGTCGTGGGCGACGCTGATTGGCCGCGCCGCGCGCGCCCGCCCCTGCCTGGCGCCGGACGTGAGGGAGCGGCGCGAGCGCGCCCGTCCCCGCAGCGTCCGCCCCGCCCCGGCCCGGTGCCCTCGCTAAACATGGCGGCGCGGGCCCTCAGCAGAGATGGCGGCGCCGCGCCCCGCCCCGCCCCGGGCTGCCCGCTGAAAGGGTACCCTCGGCGTGTGCCTGTCTGCGTCTAATTCATCTCATATCTCTTTGCCCACTCCCGCTCTGCTCATCTTGACACCCCCAGAGTCAGAAATAGTTAACAATTTGCCCAGAGAATTATGGAGAATGAAAATCGGATTGGGAAATAGTCTTGCCTTATCACATAATTTCTTTGGTTAGGAGAG
Organism: Lanius collurio; assembly: GCA_020086605.1. Taxonomy (NCBI): domain Eukaryota; kingdom Metazoa; phylum Chordata; class Aves; order Passeriformes; family Laniidae; genus Lanius; species Lanius collurio. The sequence goes on along the minus strand of JACBWW010000007.1, from coordinate 2,419,932 downwards.
ATCCATCATGATCTCTGAGTCCAAGTCCTGGTCCAGCACAGGACACCTCAAGAGTCACACCATCTGCCTGAGAGCGCTGTCCAAATGCTCCTTGAGCTCCGTCACGCTGGTGCTGTGACCACTTCCCTGGGGAGTCTGTTCCAGTGCCCAAACACCCTCTGGGTGAAGAACCTTTTCCTAATATCCATCCTAAACCTGCTCTGAACACAACTTCAGGCCATTCCCTCGGGTCCTGTCGCTGGTCATCACAGAGGAGAGATCAGTGCCTGCCCCTCCTCTTCCCCCCATGAGGAAGTTACATACTGCAATGAGGTCTCCCCTCAGTCTCCTCCAGGCTGAACAGACCAAGTGACCTCAGCCACTCCTCATATGGCTTCCCCTCAAGGCCCCTCATCCTATTTGGACACCCTCTAATAGCTTAATGTCTTTCTTACGTTGTTGCACTCAAAACTGCACACAGTATTCAAGGTGAGGCCACACCACTGCAGAGCAGAGCAGGACAATCACCTCCTCTGCCTAGCTGGTGATGCTCTGCTTGATGCAAAAGGGCCACAAGTGCCTGTGCTCTTTGTAATGGAAGGGACTGGAGACAGTTCATGGCCTCTTGAGTCCACCCTCAAGTGGCTTTAAACTGAGAGTAGGCTTACATTAGATATTAAGAAGAAATTCTCTACTGTGAGGGCAGTGAGACACTAAAACAAGTTTTCCAGAAATGTTGGGGATGCCTCATCCCTGACAGTGTTCATGGCCAAGCTTGATGGGGCTCTGAGCAACCTGGTCTAGTAGAACATGTCCCTGCCCACGGCAGGGGTGTCGGAACTTGATGGTATTTAAGAACCTTTCCAACCCAGGCTATTTCTATGACTCTGTGGTTTTTTAAACTGAAAGACCATATAAAACAGTATGCAATCTAGCACATCTCTTTGAGGGATTTCTCTTCCTTTTTTTTCATAATGAAAATACAGTTTTCAGATATCACAGTAAATCTAATCCTGTATGTGCCCAGTTGTTCACTGTTTCCAATTATTTCAAATTGTTTCAATTTTGGATAAACAATTCATATAAGGTACACATTCTACATTACACCCCAAATACCCCACAAATGTAAAAAGAAAAACCCCCAAAACCCCCAAAACCTAACAATCATGTTCTCAGGGGAAATCTGCTGAGAAAATAAAAAATTGGAGGCTTGAATTCTGATTTGACAACTGTAGAGATTTCTTCTTTCATTCTGCAGGCATGGTCACATTATGTTTTAACCCTAGTTGGTGTAATTTACAAGCTTTCTTCAAAGAACAGACTGAAAAAAGAAAAGTACATTATTCCCCTTGAGCATTTCATTTGGAACATGATACTTCTAAGGTATCACCAAGAAATTTTACCTGCAGGAGACCTTCAGAAATAAGAACTTGAAATAATATAAGAAATTATAGATGTGAAATTAATAATTGATAACATTCTAAAGATTTCAGCATAAGAAAGAATGTGGTAACTCTATTCACTGGGGACAAGATAAAATATGAAAGCTTAAAACTGAACTGAGCAGACAATCACTGTTACAGTAAATTAATTCCTTTAATTTACCTAATGAAAAAAGTATTAGACTGAAGCCTGATAAAATGAGTATGAAAGGGGACTTTACACCTTCAGCCCCATAACATAACTGAAAATAATGCCAAGGATGATGACACACTTAATGGACCTTTAGAAACAAGATTAGGAACAAGCAAGCTGAAGAAAATTCAGTATTTCATACTGAAATACCAAGCATAAAAGTTCAAGTATCAAATTCCTTAGAACAAGATGAAAGACATATGATTAAAGCATCAAAGGTTTTTTTTTTTGGTAGATGCTTGACAAGCTCTTGGTCCTTTACCTTGGCCCTGAAATACAGAGCCAAGGTCAATATTTCAGCTGACACAGTAATGTAAAGAAAAATGGGTAATGCCACCACTCCAAAATTATCTGCTCAAAGAAAAAGAATTTATCACTGTCACTTTCTGCTAGAAGTGCCACCATGTGCACAGAATTACAGTTATTCTTGAAAGAGACTATAAAAACTATGGAAGATATTGTTTGGATATTAAGTATAAAAATGGGAGAAAAAGTTCTTTACCACCTTGTATTGTGTTTGTGCGGTCAGGTTTTGGTAGCAGGTATGCACCAGATGTGACACTTGGAGTTGTCCTGTGCAGGGCCAGGAACTGGACTTCAATGATCCTTGTGGACCCTTCCAACTCAGGATACTCTATCATTCTGTATTTTGGAATTTGAAAAATAGCAAAGCAATATAGCTGAAATGTAAAAATGTTTTCAAAGGGATTCATAAAATTAGGCTAGTTTTAGAAACAAGTTTCTTCAGAAGTCTTGAGTTTGGTGTGAAAGGGTGGATGACAAAGACTACAGTAATGTTCAAAGTGCTTGAAAGACCAAAAACTTAGGAATTTTTCCTAAGTTGCTGCTGGTAAGACATAGTAACATCAGAGGGCGGCAATTAGCAAGGAATGACTCTTGAAGCTACCCATTGCTTCAGAAGCAGTGAACTGAATAAGGTGGCATTTGGTGGAGATACAGCTGTGGAGAAACCTGCTATGCTTGATGATGGAATTTCAATAACAGTCTCCATTCCAAAACCACTCTAACAAAAGTTTGTTGATCCAGGAAAAGAAGCAATATAGCAGACTGTTGTGTTGCACGCACAATCTAGTATGAAAAAAAAGGAGGACCTGAGAGAGGATGATAACACAGAGGTAGCACTCCCAGGACTACTTCTTGTATGAGGTCTCTCAGTCCTTGTACCTTGTTTTATTCTCACCTATGTACATCCCTGTCAGAAACTTAGCTGTGATAGACCTGAATGAAATAGTAGTGTACATCTGCTTAACATGGGATTCTTGTTTATTTAGCCACATCTTTCACGAATTTCACATCTGGATTGGTGTTCACAGGAGTGAATTGTGGGGAAATTCCTTCTTCTGGGTTCCTTTGCAGTAAATGGAAACAAAAAGTCTCCTACAGCCTACAGTTCAGCACAAAAACTTAATTTACGTGCTCTAAACTTGCACTTGGAAAAGCTGATCTTTGTCATTGAACTTGAAAGGGAGTGTGAAAGTCCAGCCTTGTCTGGGGCAAGGGAGCAAAAGATTTCATTGATTATTGAAAACATGTCCCTATTAAAACATGTATTTTATTTTTAGGGCATAGAACATTTTTCAATTAAAACACTATTCTGAAAGTCAAAAAACTTTGCTTCAAACATTGAGATACTGTTATTTTTCTGAAGTAGAGGATTTTGTTTTGAAAATATATGAAAAATGTTAACATTAAGGGACTCTTCCTGTTTCTTGATGAAAGCAATTTCTGAAATACAGTCTATCTGCATAACTAGTTTTTACTTCCCTGAAGCTGGTTTTGGTTTACCTATTATTAATTACGTATATTTTTCTCAGCTCAACTCCAAGTTTCAAAGCTCTGTGACACCAGCAAGCTGTTTTGTTTCTCTTGAATGTCTCTGACTTTACAAATTGTGAAATGTGTACAACCTTACCTCTGCCTGCTCTAGCAGACATCTCCATACCCTCTTGTTTCCTAAGTGGATGTTTCTATCTCTCAAGACATTATGCATTCAAGCCACTGGCAACAGAACACCCCTCATGCAGACTTTTACAAGTCATGTAAGCCATTGGCTTATGATGCCATCAGCATCCTCTTTTACACACCCAACTGCAGGATCAAAAGACTTCATTTACCCTTTAACTGCTAACAGTGCAAAAGACAACAGATTCACCTTGCTGAGGCAACAGCAAAGGCCTGAGGAAATGAGGCATCTCGCATCTCTTAGAATCAGATATCCAGAGACCAAGCAGAGACCATCTCTGTCTACACGTTACCTCTGCTCAAACTCACAAGTTTGCTCCAGCTAATCCTTCTTGCCACCCAGCACAGCAATCTGCAGGCAAGTACAACCTAAGGAAGACAACAAAGAGCTTGTGCAGATCCTGCAGAGTGGCTGCTATGTTGATTAACACTTCATTTCCTTGTTTTCAGAAATAAGAGTTTTGCTGAATGCAGGACTCTGGAAAGTCCTGAGAGGACACCCAGTCCCAAAGTATATCCTTAAATTCTGAGTATCAGAATTGACACTATATGGTGGGGAAAATAGATGGAGTAAACATTGCCCTTTTATGCTTTGTGACTTAGGTTCTGAGAGATGATGGTTCAATTTTCTTCCTCATAGAGTTTATTTCTTGCCCACAAAAACTATTATAGCCCAGTCAGTGAAAAGGTGCAATGTAGTTGTTAGAAAAAGAACAAATCTCTAACACATGCCATTAAAAATTCACCTAGAGGTAGCTAAGTCTTAAAATCCAAGTACTTGGTTGTGTGACCTTTCTATTGCTGCAATTGTATCAAGGGTTTCAGTGTCTTTGCAGACATTTCTCTATAGTTAAGTTGAATTCCCTCCAAGTTTGGAAGAAAGGAAGATAAATGAACTGGCCATCTCAGTAAAACCCAGCTAGACTTGTTACAAGAAGAGAATTTTTTAAGAGAAACTATTATATTTGAAGATAAAAAAGGTTTAATGTGAAAAAAAACCTGAAGCACCCGAACTTGAAAAAAAAACTTACCAAACTACATGGAGTACTGTCTAATTCAAACTGCTTAATTGTGGCTGGTGGCATTTGTTGGAATGAAGGAGATGACACAAAAGGATCAGGAGAGTGGTTAATTCTACATTTCTTTTAAATGTTTTTTTTTCCTGTGATAAAAATACATAAATCATTTCCTCAGACAAACTGAGTGATGGAAAGTTTGAACAAATGGAAGTATTACAGGTATTTGTCATGCTTTAACCCCAGCCAGCACCTAAGCACCACACAGCCGCTTGCTTGAAAATTGAAAAATATGCCGTGGTGGAAAGTGGCAGGAAGGAAAAGATTAAATAAACTAAGAATCTGGCTAGACTCATTATTATACTTGCACTGTTCTGGTGAAGTCAACTTTCCACCAGAGTTAATGATTACTTGTATGCGTCACTCTGAGAATGCTGTAGGAGAGAGATTACTGAAGAGTCTATTTCTCAGTTACCAAGACAGTTTTCCCACTGCCCTCTCTCAAATTAAAACATCTTGTAGCACATGTGTAGTCCTCCTCCATACCACAAAATACACCAATAACTTTTTCACCTAACGCACCACATCAGTGCTCTGAGGACCAGACCAGGCTGCCCCTGCCCAGCCTCCCACAGTGCCCAGGGCCCAGGCCCCCATGTCAGCCCCTCAGCAACACTGCAGAAGGGTCAGTCTCCAGCTCCCCACAGCCCTGCCCTGCCCAGCCTCCCCGTGCCCAGCAGGTGCCCAATGTCCCCCCTGCCCCAGCTGCCCTGCTCCTGGCTGGCTGGTGGGATGGGTGGGTGGATGCTAAGTCCTGGCCTGACCCACACTGATACCCCTGCTACCCAGGACATTTCCCAAATAGCCATTGCCAAAACGTCAATATATTTCACCCCACGATCAGAACGCTCTCATGTTTTTGTTCTCCAGTTGCAGGTGCCCTCTTTCAGCCTCACAAATACCTTGCAAATGCTCTTGGGCCCCTCCTAGTAAATCCATACCTGTTTTAGGAGAGTAAATTTGTAACCAGTGTATGTAAGGGTAGAACTCGGCACTAATGTGTAAAAGAATACTTACCCTTGCCAAGTGAGGCTGTACCACTTACAGCTAGTAATTAAAGATTAATCAAGTTCTGGAACAAATTAAGAGTGAAAGAATAACAGGGTGAGAGCCCTCCCCTTCAGCATAGAAATCTTAGTTATAGCTCTCATCCCAGGCCTGCTTGAGTATTTTGTATTAAACAGATACTAGAATAAGCAACCAAAATCCACGTTTCTGCACACTTCATATACCACTCCCCGCATCAACTGAAGAGCATTCCCAGCATTTTCTGACACAGGTAGCATTTACTTTGATATAAAAACCACTTTCATAGCAAGAGATCCTTAGAAGGCATGCTGAACAGCCTGTGGTGCTGTCATTAGGGTGTTCTAAGGGCATGGAGTATAAAATTTGTCGGGCACCCGAGGGACTGCACTTGTGCATCTTGCTCTCTGAGTGCTCCAACCATTCACATAAACTGCTCACCAACTTGTATTGCATATATGCCTGTAGGACTGACCCATAGAGGCTGTGACTGTCACTGCAGGTTTTCAAAGTCCTCTCTTAATTAAGGGTTACCACACTAAAGCCTTCATAAAGCACCTTCTTCTGGCAATGCCTGAAATGCTTTAGTAGCCCAACAGACACAGATCTGCAGAAGCAAAAGTCACTAGTACTGAGGACTGGATGTCCACATTTGATACATGATCAGGTTTTCCTTCAGACTAGCCAGATCCTCTGGATTGAACATCCATTATTGACTGGGGTATGCTGAGGTACCCTTGGAGCATCAAAAACAAAAGCACCTGAATGATTACCTCTCTTCTTAAAGCTGATTTTCACAGTATATATGCCCACATGTACAATGTCACAACAGAATTTCATGGTTCAGTAAAGTAAATTGGTGTCTCAGTAAGTCTGTGTACTTTGGAGAACACAATGGTGTATCCCTGGCCAAATGGAATTCCTAAATTAAGATTAGGTGTTGTAAATGTCTAATGATTACCTCCATCACTGAATTTGCCAGCATAATTTATATTAAATAAAAACTGTTTGAAATTTTCCTTGTGGCCACAAAGACTGCACAGCATTTATCACAGAAAAACACAATTCAAAATCCTTAGAGGGAAGAGGAATAAAATCAGAAGGATCTGATGTGATCTGTAGCTGTAGGAATGAATCTACCTGCATGATAGAACAGATATTTTCATTGAAAATGAGAACTTTACCTGACATTAATTCAGTTAAGATACCTGCGGGAAAGCGTACTTGAAGCCTTATCCTTGAACTGGAACGTGGTGTTCTCCTGCACACGTCAGGAAACTCTCATGCAAGGTCCACACCTTCTCCCGTTGGAGTTAGCACTACGCTCGGTCCCTCGGGCTCCCCTCCATCTCGGCAGGCAGGAGATCCTCTGCAGCCCCACAAGCCCCAGTCCAGCTCCGTAGACAGGCAGGATCCTGCAGATTCTCAGACCCGCTTCAGTTCGGCGGGCAGATGGGATCCTGCAGCCCCTCAAGCCCCCCATCCAGCTCGGTAGGCAGGAGGGCTCCTGCTACCCCCAAACCCTCCTCCAACTCGGCGGGCAGACGGGATCCTGAAACTCTCCAAACCTCCCATCCATCTCGGCGGACAGGCGGGCTCCTGCCCCCACCCCACCGCTGCCCTGCCGCGCCGCCCGCCCCGCGCCGCCGGGGACTCCCCATCCCGCTAAGAAGCTCGCTGCTCCACAGGTTTAAACGTGTCGTCTTCGGTGACTGCGTGGCAAAACGTGCCTTGAATTTCCAAAGGTAGCCTTTCCAAAGCTTGTTTTAACTTCCCTTGCATTTTACAAAAAGGAAGAGAAAAGGCTGCTTCTCGGTCGGAGAGACTCGGGACGGGACCAAGACAAAGGACATCCCGCCTGGGCATCAACATCTGCGGGGCGGATTTCAAGGAGCGAGAGTCGGCGAGCAGCGGGGGAGCCCTCGCCTTCCCCGGCCGCCGGCCCCTCCGCAGCCGCCACCCGCGGGCTCGGG
>JACBWW010000007.1:2292577-2411860 GCA_020086605.1 Lanius collurio | reverse complement strand
GGCCGCAGCCCCGCCGCCCCTCCGCGCCCGGCGGTGCCCGCCGAGCCCCGCGGAGCTGCAGCCCGAGGTGAGCGCAGGAGTCTCCCCTTCTCCCCCTCCCCGGGCGCAGGAGGGTGGCGGGAGGCAGCTCCCGGCGGGGCCTCTCCCCGGGGGCAGGCGGGAGGGAGCGGCGAGGCGGCCGCGCTCCGAAGCGGAGCCGGAGGTTTTGGCAGGCAGATGGAGCCCGGCTCAGGGCCTCCCGCAGGCCCGGCCGTGCTCGGCCGCCTCCCGAAATGCCGGGCTCAGGCCTGGCCCGCGGGCACCGCCGCGGCGAAGCGCCGCTTTTCTCCGGAGCCGCCCGCCCCGGCGGGGAGGGGTGGCCGGGGGAGCAGGCGGCGCCTCCCATGACCGAGGGGGCCTCACGGGTAGGTGATGACCCTAAATTCCTCATGAGCACAACTCCCAGAATAGAGTAAATCCGGCAAAAAGAAAGCAAAAAGAGATCGAAATGGGCCGCCTCCGTCCGTCCGTACTTTTTCTATCTCCATCGAGATACCTGGGCGGCTTGTGCCTCTTCTCAACTTCTCCTCCCATCCCTGGCAGTGTTCAAGGCCAGGTTGGATGGGGCTCTGAGTAACCTGGTCTACTAGAAGGTGTCCCTGCCCATGGCAGCTGGTTGGAACTAGATGGTCTTTAAGGTGCCTTGCAGCAAAGACCATTATATGATGTATAGGTTATGTACCGCTGCAAGGTCACATTCAGTTAAAGCAGGTTTAGTTGGAGAAACATGCAAATTTGTATGGATATTCCTGACTAAATATGTTGGTTGAGGAGAATAAGCTATCCTCAGGCTTGGTTTACTTTGCTGGCTCTAAATAATGACTGGTTATTTTTTTCTAATTAAACCCATGCATCTGTCAGTGAAAGGCCCATATTTAAAGTGTGCTTTTTCAGGCTCCTTATGCTTAACACACAAATTGGTAGATTGTAAAACTGACATTTTTATGTAAAGAAATTTCTCCTATGTCAAATAGATGCAGCACATATGAGGCTCAGATCTTTGTGAGTTGTATTTCATTATGTGTAACTTAACAGTTCCTTTGATTAGAAAAAATATTCAAATACCTGTTTTTCAAGGTGTTTTAAAGAATTTGATGTATGAACATTTTGGATAGTAGCCAGTATTTGAGCATTTTAAAAGATCTGGCTGCTTATAAATATAAGTGTATTTATACACTAAATGGAAGTGAGTCTATTATATTAGAAATAGCTCTTAAGAAGATTAGCAGTATATTTTCTTACTTCAGGACTCAGAGCAGTGCAAAGTTCAGTGGTAAACCAGGCAGACCTATATTTGATATATATAAAAAAAATTTAAATAGATTTCTTTGAAAGTAGCAATTTGCTGGAGACGCTGTTCATGGAAAAGGAGGTGGCAAAAATGTCATCCTTGCAGGAGAAGACTGCAATGTTGTAAACCCAGTGTCTTTCTAAATTAAAAACAAGTGGCATGGTAAGTGATTGAAGAATCTGAATGGAACTGAATCTTGGGTATTGCAGTAAAGTGTGACCAGTAGGCTTAAGGTTCAAGGTCCAAAAAGCAACAACCAACATGGAAACTTACTAAGAGCTTGTAATTTGTAAGGGTGGATGTATTGGTGCATGTATCAACATTGTTGGTATTTTCATGGAAGTAGTTCTATGTTGTGATTGATGGTAGACATGTTACTGTATATATTGGAGAGGGGAATGTTAAAAATGCAGATAAGAGGTGAGGTTCATTACGCGTTCCTAGGAGGTGAATTGAGGGAAATATTAAGGGGTAATCTGAACTATGTGGAGGAGCTGAAAGGGAACAGAGGAGGCCTAACAAGATGGTTGGGATCTACAGTACGTGATCTATGAGAAGAAGCTGAGGGAGCTGGGCTTGTTTAGTGTGGTGAAGAGAAGGCAAAGGGGCACTCTAGTAGTGGCCTACAGTTACTTGAACAATTGCAGCAAAAATATTCAAACAATTTTTTAATCTTGTTAATAGCTGATAGTGAGATACTAGGAAAAATGTTTTCATTGGGAGGGGAGACAGACATGCAACAGATTGTACGGGGAGGTCATGGACTGTCTGTTCATCTTAAATGCCACAGGTGATGTGAACTAGTGTCTGGCAGAAGTTTGGACTGGACGATGATCATCACAGGTTCCTTGAGAGCATCTCTGTGAGTCTATACTATATGATGTAGAGGAACCTATGGAATGGAGTGTATGATCAGATATGTATTGCACAAATGTTCTTGGAGAGGTATGTATCTAGGAATGACCAAGAGGATGAGAAACTGAAATATGTGTGGAAGAGACTGAAAAGTTAGGGAGGTGTAAATGTGGAACATGGCAGTAAGGCAGATGTAGCATAGGGGACTTGAAATATTAAGAAATGGTAACAGGAAGAGCAAGTTTTAGAGAAGACTGGTAAGAACGAGTGAGGGAATAGGGTAATTTTGTATTATGGAGGAGAAAGATGCTCCTGCTTAGAAACAGTGTTTGAAGCAACTGAGCAGGAGCAATGGAAACACTGAACTGGGGAGTACTGGGAATTGTGATGGGGCAGGGATATAGGCAGTTGGATTGCCTTGAAGAAAAGTATTTGGGCCTGGATGGTGAAGTAGGTGATGTACAAAAGCCATGAGGTGCTTCATGAGGCTGAAGTGTTTGGGGTCGGTAGAATGAAACAGGAATGAGTGATGTAGTGAGGTTGTAGGGTTGTGTGGTTGCAAGAGTGGGTCTGGTATGTGGTGATAGCAGGCAGAAGTATGTTGATTTGATGAGTGGGGAGACCATGTGGAAGAAGAATGCAAAGTCTGTGACTGTGTTGAGGTGAGGAAGGTATTTAAAAGCACCCAGCAGGAGGTTGGTGTGTGGGCATTGGGCGGAGTATGGAGTTGCACTGGAGAGATTGCACAGAGCTACCAAATGAGGGTTCAGCAGCGTGAAGCAGATGTACAGAGAAACGACATAATGTATGCTGATGGTGGGGAGGTGACAGGTGCCATCACATCTGGGAAAAAGATGAGTAGGCGAGGCTGGAGAAGGGCATAGGACAGCACAGGGGTACAGGAGTGTAAGTCATGGAGGCGTGCGAAAGTTTTGAGTCAGGAGTAGCATGGAGGAGACACAGGGTGGGGAAGCACGTTGATGCAGTGAACGTGTGAGCAGGGTGCCATATACAGACTTCATAGAATTGAAGGGAATGTGGAGAGAGAAAACATACGCTGTGCAGCTGTGTTAAGGGTGCATATACATAAGAGCGGAGCCGAGGAATTGTTTATTGATGCGAGTAGCGTGTGAAGATGATAAAGAATGCGCTGCGTACGGTGCGCGGAGCAGGGGAGCACCGGGATCGGCGGGAGAGGGCTCCTTACCGCGGCGCTGCCCGGAGGCTGCGGGGGCGTCGGGGGAGGAGGATGCCGGAAGGGAGAAGGGGACGGGATTTATGCCGAGTAGGAGCCGAAGGGCCGTGGGGCGGGGAGCGGCGGGGCGGGCGGGAGGCGGCACAGCGCGGCGTCATTGCCGCCTCCCCCCCGCAGGCCGGGGCTGCTATAGCGACGCGGAGGACGCCGGCGCCGAGCGAAGCCGCAGGGACGGAGCCCGGACATGGTGAGCGCCGTGGCGGGCGGGCGGGCGGGCGGCGGGCGGGGAGTGCCGGCCCGGGCTGAGCCGTGTCTCTCTCCCGCAGCCTTTTTCCCAGCGCACGTACCACCCGCCGGCGGCCGGGCCCGGCGCAGGGCCGGCGGCCTTTCCCGCTTTCCAGTTCCGCGCGCGGCACGAGAACCCGGACTGGCGGCGTCTGAGCACCGTGGACGTGGAGCGGGTGTCGCGGGAGGGGGACGTGGCGGCCCTGCAGGCGCACCTGGAGCATGTCACCTTCTGCAGCGCCGAACGGGAGTGCTGCCCGCACTGCCAGGGCCCCGCGGACCCGCTGCTGCTGAAGCTGCTGCGCCTGGCGCAGCTCTCCACCGAGTACCTGCTGCACTCCCAGGAGTACCTCAGCGCCCAGCTCGGCAGCCTGGAGGAGGCCCTGCGAGAGACACAGGCGCAGCGCGACCAGCTGGGCAAGGAGGTGGCCCAGCGCATGCAGGAAATCCAGGGACTCAAGGAGGAATGCCGGCGGAGGAAGAAGATGATCAGCACCCAGCAGATGATGCTGGAGGCACGAGCCAACTACCACCAGGTGAGAGGAGAGGGCCTGGTGGCACAGTCACCCACACCTTGCCAGCTCTGAGCCTGCTGGGATGGGCGGCAGAGTAGCCCCACTCTGCTGGGGTACATCTGCTTGCTGGAGCTGCAAGGACCAGTAACCTTGCAAAAGGAAGTGCGTTGTTTCCACTTGTTTTCCATCTGTGTTTCAGAGACTCTTGGGAGAGTGCTACATCATCTTTAACAAATCCTCTTGTTACTAACAAGTGGTCTTTACTTTTGGATTTGCTTTAGATGCATCTGAAATGTCAGCTACACACACACACAAAACCTGTGATAAACATATTACTACTTTGTGTTGCTCTCTTTCCTTGTCTGTCAACTGCATGGTCAGAAAATACACAGGGCAAATACATCAGAACTGATGCTGAGCAGTAATGTACTGTCTGCAAGTAGTCACTTGTCCTGCACTGATGTTCTTCTGGCACAAAGTTTCTGCTGGTGTGTGTGACTCAGAGGTGACTCAGGCAAAGAGCTTCAGTGAGTTAGCTCAGCTCTGATTCCACAACAATCTGTTCCTGAAGGGTCTTCCTTAGGAGCCTTGCTATATAGCTGTTCTGACTGACAGTGTCATGGCACTCTGTTTTTATTGGGAGGGGAGTTTTGTCTGACTACAATGGTGTCGTAGTTTGATTTAAGGGTTTTTCAGCTTCAGCATTTTCCAACAGGTTTTGGGAACGCAACTTTCATCTTCAAATGTAATCTGATGTCTAAAGAGTACACTGGACACAGACTTAACATGATTTCAGATTAGCTCTGTATGTTTAAAGTTACAGACAAAGTTCCAATATTTAAGATGTCAACTAAGTTGGCTCAAGGGTTTCTGTAAGGGAAAAGGTACCTTATACCCCAGGAGTAGAACTATACATATGGCAAGGTTCATGCATTCAAGTATTAGTCTCAAGGACAAGCTGCTGATAGGGTATTATTTTAAAAAGCCTTTATACAACTTACAAAGCAGTTTGTCTGTCCTGTGTTGCAAAAGAAAACTGATTGCATGTGTAAATTTAAATAATTCTCATACTTTGATTGCCAAATATTACCAAGTTTTATGGAAATATTTGTGGTGTGCAACTGTCTCAGTGGAAGCTGAAAAACATGGTAGTGAGCTTGTCTCATTACTAATCTGTTCAATGGCATTTGCAGTAAAACAGAGATGGAAATCTATTTCCCATTTGTAATTTGATTTCATATAAAGCAAAATTCTGACCTCCCCCCTTTCTTTCTTCTCTGTTAATAATTTCTTTTCTCTAGAATTTATTTAAGTTCACATGAGAAAAATGAGTTCAGGGAATGATGTTGAACAATACCTGAAGTTCCTACAGTGTTTCCAGGATTCTGGGTGTGAATGCCAGAGATAAACTAAACTTTTCCTAGTGTTTGTAAATGCAGGGTAGAAATGTGATCAGTAAACAGTAGTTGTGTGATATTTATCTGTACCATGATATTGGCTGATCTGGGTTGACAGATAAAAGGGGTTTTACTGGTGTTCCTGAGAGGGTAGTTTGCATTCCATCCCCTCAAAGTCCTGGATGCTTTGCAAATATGCCTGTTACTTGCCTCTTTTAGTGAAGGTGCACTTTATAGTTAATGTAAATTTGTTTTGGAATTCAGATGTGATGCCTTTAATCCATCATCAATATAAGTTTAACCATGAAATGCTACCATGAAATGGTACTGATACCTACAAGTCATAAATTTAAGACTTGTTGGTCACTACCTTCATGTGAGTAATACAAATTTAATTTTAAATAATATTTTTCACTTTTTTGATATTTTGTTCAGGAATCTTACATTCTTGTGTACAATGTAGGAATAAAGTGGATGTTGTGGTTAACACTGGGCAAAGTAGTTGCAAGAAAAGTGTTGCATAATTGAAAACCTAAATATTTCCTGTGTTAATCCTGTTTCCTGCACTAAGAGCTTGTTTTCACTACCAGCAAGTCAAACTGACATGAAGTTTGTGCTTGAATGGATAACATTATTTCACAGCCAATTTAATTCTGCAAATCATATGCAATCTGTTACACTGTAAGCTCCCTCTTGGTTGGTGCTAATGCTTTGCAGCCATACTATATAACTTTATTTTGGTTTTATATTAAGTGTTGCATTTGTTCAACAAAATTTGTCTTAATTATTCTTGGTTTTAGCATTTGCTGAAAGGTGTGTTTTATAGAATACCCAACTACCAGTGGCAGCATTTTAAATATAGTATGAAATCTGGGAATCTCACAGAATCACAGAATCGTTTAGTTTGGAAAAGACCTCTGAGATCATCAAGTCCAGCCTTTGACTGATCATCACCTTCTCAACTAGATCATGGCACTAAGTGCAGTGTTCACTCATTTCTTGAATGTCTCCAGGGATGGTGACTCTACCACCTCCCTTGGCAGTCCATTCCAATATTTAACACCCCTTTTCATTAAGAAATTCCTCCCGATGTCCAACCTGAACCTTCCCTGGCACAGCCTGAGGCTAAGTCCTCTTGTCATGTCAACAAGAAGAAGAGGCTGACCCCTGTGTTACTACAACTTCCTTTCAGGTGGTTGTAGAGTGATAAGGTCTCCCCTGAGCCTCCTTTTCTGCAGGCTAAACACCCCCAGCTCCCTCAGCTGCTCCTCATAGGTCTTACCCTTAAGACCCTTCACCGGTTTCATTGCCCCACTCTGGACACACTCTAGTGCCTCAATGTCCTTCTTGTAGTGAGTGGCCCAGAACTGGACACAGGATTTGAGGTGTGGCCTCACCAGTGCTGAGTACAGAGGGACAATCACTGCTCTGGTCCTGCTGGCCACAGAACTGCTGATACAAGCCAGGATGACTCTGGCCTTCTTGGCCACTTGGGTGCACACTCGCTCACGTTCAGCAGCTGTTGACCAACACCCCGTGGTCCTTTACCACTGAGCAGCTTTGCAGACACTGTAAAGCCTGTAGTACTGCAGGGGATTGTTGTGGCTGAAGTGAAGGGCCTGGCACTTGGTCTTCTTTTACCTCATAAAACTGGCCTCTGTCTGTCCATCCATCCTATCCAGATCCCTCTGCAGAGCCTCCCTACCCTCTATAAGATCAACATTGCCATTAAGTTGGTGTTGTCTGAGGGTGCAGTCAATCCCCTCATCCAGGTCATCAATAAACATTAAACTGGGCTGTCCCCAACACTGATCCCTGGGGACACAACTAGTCAGCAGATGCCAGCTGGATGCAACACCACCACACTCTCTGGGTCCCTCCATCCAACCAGTCCTTAAGCCAGCAAAGAGTGCACCTCTCCAAGGCACGGACTGCCAGCTTTTCCAGGAGAATGCCATGATAGATGGTGTTCAAGACTTTGCCGAAGTCCAGGCAGACTTTATCTACAGCCTTTCCCTCATCCACTAGGCAGGTCACCCAGTCATAAAAGGATCACGTTGGTCAGGCAGGACCTGCCTTTCCTAAACCCTTGCTAGCTGGGTCTGATCCCTTGGTTGTCCTGTGTGTGATCATACTGAAGATGATCTGTTCCAGAGCATTGCCAGGCACTGAGGTCAGGCTGGCAGGCCTGTAGTGTCCCAGATCCTCCTTGTGGCGTTGATTATGGTGACAAGATCTTGAATCTGTTAACTTGGTTTCTTACAGTCATATCACACCAATAAGGAGAAATGACTTGAGTGTCTGTGGTTTGTTAAAGTGTCTTGATTTGAAAAAAGTAGAGATGCCATTATGATTTTCTGCCTTTTCTTTTATACCCCTTTTATATACCTTTTATATCTTTTTGTATTCTTAGTTGTTTTTAGCCTACATTCTTAGACTTATTTTGTTAAGCTAGGAGACTAAACATCTAAGAAACCATGCAGTTAGGGATCAGAAAGCCCCAGACACCAAGGTCCTCTCCAGAAGGCATTTTGTAAACTAAGACAGAATCATCCAGGGAAAGGTTCCTTGGGGATGGGGGCTTTCTCGAGCCTCTCATTGGGGAATTTTTTATAGATATGCTAATCAGTAAGACCTATGATGTTATACCAGATCTTTTGAGAGTGGGCATTGCAGTGTGCATTTCAGTGCATTCCATCTGGATGTGGTGCACCTAAGGATCCTTAAAATAAATACTGAGGTAAAACCCCTTTTTCCCTTCTAACCATGTTTGATTCCTGATTTTAAGACCAGGAAAAGGCATCAAAGAGGTAATGAATAATCCTAAAGTGATGAGGAGCCCTCATGCATAGTCTTGAAGTACGTTACAGAGTTTGTGTAGCTTCTGTCCTTGTACTACCCATCTATTTTTAATATTTTCTGAACATTAGTAGAATGTACTTTGAAGGTGAACAAAAAGGATGTTTTAAAAAGGGTTGGATCCAAATTTGACTTAAAATTTAAATTCAAAACTAATGAGTAAATTATAGAAACAGAAATTGAAACTACTTTGTACTTCAAAAGGATTCTAAGGAGCATATTAATGTAGCTATGTATCTTTTTGTACAAAATTGTGTTTTGTTACCTTCCTGTGGTTGAAATGTCTGAGTATTTTACAAATCCTTTGAGTATTGCCATCTTACAACTCATATACTCAAACCTATCTTTATTGGGTTTTTTTTCAGCTGTGTGATGCTCTGCTTTGTGGTGTTAAATGAATTTTAAGAACACCTGAGCTGGTAGCTGGCTGGAGTCTGTGTATTTTGCTGAAGAGGGTTGTCATACCTTTCCCTTATAGTTCTCTACCTACATATATGAATCCTTGTCTGTGGTTTATATCTGAGTTTGAACTTGCTTGGCCAGAGTCTTTTTTGTTCAGTTTGTATGGTGCCTAGCACAATCAGATTCTTGCTCATGATCATCACTGTGAAACTTTAGATAGCACTAATATACTGATAACATTACAGAACTTGGGTACCATGTGAATTTTAGTCCTTATTCTTGTGAGATGGGATTTATTACAGTTACCTTCTTTTGACATATGAGCAGAATGTAATAACCTGTTAAAAACCTTAACCACTGTATTTACTAAAAAGATGTTGCTAATCTGTTTTTAACTGGCTTTTCTTTTCCTAGTGTCCGTTTTGTGAAAAGGCTTTTATGACCTATTCCTTTTTACAAAGTCACATTCAAAGGCGTCATCCAGGAGAGTCTGAGATCGGTATGTGCTTTAATGTTATCCAAAAAATTAAGAGAGGTAGTTTAGAAAAGTGTAACTATAGTGAGGTTGTGCAGTCCATGATTTTGTGTAACTTGGAAGAGTATTTTTTGCTTTCCAATTCAGTTGGCAGATACCAGTTGTGTGAATGCAAGTGCTACTGGCTTATTAAATGTATTGGGCAACATATGTTTCAGTCTCTGGAAAACAGTTAACAAAAACCTATGTGCCATCTTTTCAAACTAGCATTTCCATTGAATACTTCAGCCAGTTGCACAGTTCAGAGCACAGATTCTCCTTAGGCATGTGTGTTATAAAGATGTGGGTAAAATAAACAAGTTGCACGAAGGAAAATAAAATTTGTAGATGTGTATTAATTTTAATACATAAATAACGCACCCTGCCTGAAATCAGATTGAATAGGATCAAGATTTCCTGAACTAAACTGACTGTAAAATGTAGTGAGAAAGAGAAACTATTAAGAACAGTCTAACTTCATCTATCTGTGATACTCAAGGTTGCTTTACCACTAACTTGCATACTTTTTCTCTCTTCACTGAAAGATGTTTAGTTTGAAAAACAATGTTCTGAAAGTTTGTTACATTCATATCTGAATTCTTTCCTTCCTGCTAGGCTGCATACTTATTGCTAAGGACTAACAAGTATTGACAAGTAACAGAGGTTAGAAACAAGTTAGGAAAAAAGGATCATTTAGGAGGAGAAAAAGTGGCAAGTATAATGAGGTCTGAACTGTAGCTTGTCAGGTGAATAAAACAGTAGCAAGAGTGAAAGGGATCTGAGTAAGCACCTGAGGAAGTGTGAATATACTGGAAGAAGAAAGAAGTTCTTGGGCACTTTACACTTTACACAGTGGAAGATGCTGCAGAAACAGTTGAAGTAATTGTTATATACAAGGATTAGCCTGAAATGGCTCTATAGGGGAAATACTCCGTGCAGTTATTTCTGGAATAATATTCTGCATTGTGCTCAAGGTTCCCAGATGATGGGCAAGTTAATACTTGGTAAATTGATAAAATGTTTCACAACTGAAGTTGTTGTCATTTTTGCATATTTTAACATTTTTTGTTTGATATTCCCCCAATTCTTTTCACATAAATAGTTAGTTGTATTCCAAGTGGTCTCCTTACAAAAATTATTTAGAGTAAACTTAACCTAAAAGAACTGAATAAATGAAGTTCACCTTGTCCTTCATGCATCCTTTTTATGACCCTGTGTTTCTTACATTCCTTTGAAATTAGATTATAGAATACTTTTTCATGTAAATATTTCATAAACTATTTCACATGACAGTAGTACAAATATCTGAGGATAAGTTAGGAATCCAGAGAATATATGTATTTAAAAGCATCTATGGAGAGTCATGGTAGTGGGAGGGGAAATGGTCTAAGAAAATCACACTTCATGAAGATGTTACTGAAACACTAGAAATGTATTTGCAGTAAGTATCACAGTTCCACGAACTGCAACAAACCTTTTTAAAATCTGTGTTTCTTTCAAACAGAACAGAAGAGGAAAGGAAAGATAGAAAAATTGCAGGATGAGATTGAAAACCTGAAGGAGCAATTGCAGCTCACCAAGTCCCAGCTAGTGTTTGAACAACAGGCTAATTTGGCCAGGTTGTCTAAGGTAATATGTACTAAGTAAAGTGAATGT
This sequence comes from Lanius collurio, assembly GCA_020086605.1. NCBI lineage: Eukaryota > Metazoa > Chordata > Aves > Passeriformes > Laniidae > Lanius > Lanius collurio. The sequence goes on along the minus strand of JACBWW010000007.1, from coordinate 2,400,852 downwards.
CTCAAAAGAATTAGCACTTCGAACTGTGTTCACTCAACCCGGAGAAGTGCTGGATTTCCCTATGTTGGACACTTTCAAGATTCAGCTGGACAAGGATATCCTGGAGGATAATCCCTTCCAGCCTGATAGTCTATGATTGATGGTGAATTTCTTCCTTGTTTTCAGAGGAAACCCTGATCCTCTGTAAAACATGGAGTGTTTCTTTCCTTGAACTTAGCTTCAGACTTCTCTTTTTTTCAGGCCTCTTGTTCCCCCTTTTTGGAACTGTTCAGCTTCCATTTCCAAAATGGCCAAATCAAAAGCTGGTTGAGTTTCACTTAGGAGTGCAGGCACTGTCAGAATAATGGGCCTTGGCCCAATGTGGACATGTAGAAGGTATTCTACTCATTTGTTTTGTGCATGGCTTTTGAGAAATACATCTATAACATATTTCTCCTGCCCCTGAAGCATTGTTTTGTTTATGATATGGAACTTGGAGTATTCATAAGAATGCAGTGTAGATTTTTAGGTGCCTTGGGTGCCTCTTTTGAAGTCACTTGTCTTAGCTGAGACTCCTAACTGCAAGGGGACTACCCGAAATGTCCTGAAGCTACAGTCTGCAGTCTTACACAACAAGAAGCTTTCAAAACTTCTCTGTTTTTCTGCGATGTCAGGAAAGATAGAAATGTGAAGTGTGACTGGATACAGTTTGTCTGCCATTACTGACATTCACTGTCAATTCAGGTGTCATAATGTTACTGTCTTTTGATGGAAAGAACAGACGATCTTTCCCATGTTGGGGTTTTTTTAGGAGAGCTACTACTGGAGGGAATTTGTATATAAACTGCAATGCTTCCTATTATTGGTCCCTTCTGCTCCTTTGAGGTGAAAGGATACAGATCATCTCATTCTTCCTAGTTGTACAGTGATTGCATGTTATAGTCAGGGAACAAATTCAGAGTGAATGCTGTGATGCAAAGATATGTTTCCCAAAAAAATATGTATGTCCTGGGCAGTGAAATGCAGAACTTTAAACAATTTGAGAACTATGTAAAAATGCATCACTAGGTAGTGGAATCATTGAAGCAATCTAACAGGTAAAGTGGGGTAAATGTATATGGGGATGAAATAGTTCTAGTTGAGTTCTGAGCTGAGTGCTGTTACTGAAAGGCAGGATATTGAACTTGTGATACATAGTCCTACAGAAATGTTAGTAGCAGCTAGCAAAGAAAATCAAATATTGCCAGTAATTCCAAAAAATCACTGTGCAAGCCACAGCCTAAATACAGTGTATGAGTCCAGTACCTTTATCTCAAAAAGGATAAGATAGAACTATAAAAGTTATGGAGATAGGCTACTAAGATGATCAGTCAGTATTTAGAATGACTGAGTATGCTGAGAGTTGTCAGTCTGAAAAAGGGACAACAGCTTAATGAAGATAAAGGGTGAGTTACTGATACCTGTGAAGTCATGAGTTACACAGAGTGAGTAGTGATGAACCATTCCTTTTGTGCTCCAGTTCAGGGCTCAGAATCCATCAAATGTACCTAGCAGGAGCCAGATTCAAACGACAACAAGAAAAGTACTTGGCTCTTCATGCAGCTTGTAGAGCTCATTTGCAAAAGATACTGTAGTTGCTAAAAGCTGATGCAGCCACAGCAGATGACTGCAAAGTGTATGAAGAGAAATGTAGTAAAAGTTATGCAGTTAATGAAGTTCACAGAAATGTATCAGGCTGAAGAAATCCTCTGAAAACAGTTGGCAACTTGGAGACTGAAGGAGAACATGCACGTTTGCTTGCCCCAAAATTAATCTTACTTACACACTTAATGCCTTTGTGAGAAACAGGATGCTGAACTAAGTGGATCTTTGATATGGCCAAAGATTTTGTGTTTTATTCAGTGAAAAATAATGAACTGCCAAAACTTTTTTGAAGCGTACTTGTATTGCTAGAAAAATGTATAGTTTGCTACCCTGGAATTATTGGAAAAACTGGTGAATTTTATGTTTTTTGGTGTTACAGTATTTCCCAAATATTGAAAGTGACTGCATTCCACATGTAGTTTGGGAGCTTGTGTTTCTATTGAATGTGAGGAAAAATAAAAAATAATGTTTTTTTTTTAAATTTCAGGAATGTGACCAGCAAAAATCAAAAGAAGAAGAAATCCTACAATCATTTCATAAATGGAAAGATGAGGAAAGAGAGAAATTGGCTGATCAAATAGAAAAAGTGAAAGAGATGTTTATGAAAGAGCTTAAAGAATTATATTCAAGAAATTCAACCTTAGAAAACGTAAGCAATTTAAATTTTCTAACGTTTTAAAGCAAGAATCCGTTACAGTAGATGGCAGTGAACTTCACATATTTGAAATGTGTTATAGTCATTGTAAAGGTCTTCCTATAGAACTCTAAAAATAGTGATTGAATGGTAGCCATAACTATATCTTTGTGTACTGGTATTTTATTAATATAATTTCAGGTTTATGTTTGGTTTTTTTTTTTTAATTTAAATGATTGTTTTGGAAGAATGATTGATCCCTTCAGCAACTGTGTAATGTTTTCTTTACTCCTCAGCCTTTGAATGCCTGTTTATGGATTAGTAGATGTTGTTGTGGGTGTTGCATGTTAGGTATCCTTATGTTAATATTCTCATTAGTGGCATAGAGGAAACTAACCTCTGCATTATAGTCCTGACAGAATTCGTGTGTTTTCAATGCATGCTTTGGAAATGCTCACTAGCAAGAGAATCATAAAACTGTGGCTGGGTCAGAGAACGAATTTTCATGGCATTACTGGAGTAGCTTATATTTTGCAGCTGCTAGGTCCTGTGTACTTTTACAAGTCATATTTACGTTAGATGTAGATACTATTAATTATGGGAAATTTGATAAATGCTGAACTCATAAGAAATGGGAGAAGTGTCTGATGCAATCTGTGCATAGCTGTATTTAAAGAAAATTTTGTATTCCTCCTCCCTCCTATTAGCAACTGTTAGAATTACAAAAGTCCAATATGCAACAAAAATCCAATTTAGGAACACTGAAAGATAGCCACGAATTTGCAGAGGAGAAGCCTCAGCATCCTCAGGATCATCCAAATGTGGTTAGATTTCTGGACAAACAGGTAACACTGTAACTTAATGTATTGCTTTTGACAGATTACTTCTGTTCTTTTTATTTTTGTTCATCTCTGAGTAGGATATGAAATCCATAAGTAAAATTTTCATTCTTGTCAATGCCAAAAATAGCTGTTTTTAAAGATTTAATACTATTTAATGCTATCCATATAATGGCAAGCAAGGATTTATTTTCTTTATCCTTTATAAATGAAGTAATTGTTATTTATTTAATTTCTCATATTCTTTATGATTAAATATATCTATCTTTGCCAAATATGGTGACAATTGAATTCCAGAAGTCTCTAATAAAGCATTTATGTCTACTGATCTGTGAGGTCACTTACTGAAAAATTGGAATATTCCATTTCCCAAGATGAAAAAGAAAATTAGGAAACTTTCTGACAGGATTTGCCAACCTGTGCTTTTTTTTTTTTTTTTTTCATGGTTTTTTGGGATGTGAAGGTCTTTGTTTACTGCTGGTATTATAGAGAAGTTTGGTCACTTCTGCTCAAAGGTGTGGAAAACTTAGTTTTGCTTTATGGGTTTTTTATTTCATCAAAGAAAATTGGCTTCACTCTAAAACTCATATGTTAATACCAGGATTTTGTCATTATTACACAAAATACGTTGCTAATGAGTGCTCAAAATTACATTATTTAAAGGGAATACCCCCTGTTCTTACTACTCTTTTTGCTGATGCACATAGATGTATCAAAATGCTTGTGTATTTCTCACTCACAGTGACTGCATATACAAATCAAAAAGCAATTACAGCTTCTAGAGTGATTGATAGGAAAACCACACTTAGATGTATAAATCATGCTGCTAACTGTTCTAGGCATTAAGTACTGGGTTACTCATATTTCATATAACCTGTCATCTTTGTGGTATTTATGCTTTATTTGGAAAAATAAAGCTGCATGTATCGAACTAAGTGTGTTGTTAACAAGAATTAACATGGATTTCCTCTATGCAGGAAAAAAAGTGGACATCTTTAGTACAAGCCCTCCGTCATGACCATGAGACAGAAAAGTCCCTGGTAAGTGGCACAGCAAACCACTTACACCTAAAGGAGACATTTTTCTTATTTTATTACCCTTTCAGTAGTTCTTGATATGCTCTAGTACATCTGCTAGATATCAAGAGTTTATAAGAGTGTGTCCTCTTAACTGTATTTATCATCTCAATGTTTCATGGTAGGATCTTAGTGTTTCGGTTAAGGCCAGGGTTGACACTGAATTTATCATTTCAGAATCTGACAGAAAACTGAAACTTTATCTGTATTTTGAAGAGCTTACAGCTGATTCTGTGACCACTGTATTATACAGTATTTTCTGTGTTACATGGGTAGGCTGAATAGTTGAGATATGGCTTGCCAACATGTGGCTTTCATCCACCCTATACCTGCTGCTACCATGGACCTATGGCATATGTCTCAGTCTTCTTTTGCTCCTTTCTATCACTTCTCTATTGCTTTTTCTGTTGTAGCTTTCTAATGCAGAATCTGCTCAGCTTTTCCAGGAAAAAACACCATGGCATTTTATTTTGCATCAGTTTATATATTTTACTATACAAAGCTTTATTCCTCAGATTTTTTTTTTATGTCTGCATTTCTTTTTAATCTCTTTCCTGCTTTGTTTCTCTTGCTTCTTTTCCTTTCATTTTCCTTTCATCTGCGTGACCATGTAAGAACTGAGCAGATCATAGTGGTCTGACCAATGCTTCTCCTCCTCTGGCAAGAAAACATTGGGGAGGAACCATGGAACAGTCCCCAAAAAGGATGTAGTTAAAGATACACCCACATACAGTGCAAGAATAGAATAAGGGAGGAGTAATGTAAGTATTACTTTCGGGATGGTGCACTTAAATAATATTCCCTTTCTTCCACATTCAGAGTTAATATACTAGGTTTAGTATACAAATTCACAAATCATCTCCTTCAAGTATTGTTATTTGACATTATTTAAAATGAAAATATTTTTATAGATTTATACCCTTTTTCCTGCGATCTTATTTTTAGGCAATCTCAGCAATGTGTTTGTATGTCTTCTTCTTTATATTGAGATTTAGGTAGTCTTCCTTGTGTAATTAGAAAGTGATCCAGACAACTGTTTTATATACATGCAAGTCCCAGTGACATCACAGAAGACATCAAGTTTTTATTGAAAAAAAAATTAAAAGTATCTAAGCATGACACTTGCTTCTTTAAACTTTATAGCATTAAAATGTTTTGTATAGTATTAATATGTTACTTTTTTTCTGATTGCTTTCTAGCTGCTATCACAGATTGAGACACTTAAAACATCAGCGAGAGAAGACCTGAACAAAAATAACATCTTTTACAAGAGGAAGATAGAAGAATTGGAGCAGAGGCTTCAGGAGCAGAATGATCTGATTATTAGTCAGAAGATGCAGGTCTGTTTTGTGAAACACTTGTTTCAGAGAGCACAGAGAAACACTACACTAGCATTTGGTCTTGATATATCTCTGATTGCATATTTAATATTCACAGTTTATAATAGTATTGCTCGAGTGTTTTGGTTACACTTTGGAAATCATGTTGAAAAGTAAGAATAGATTTGGAAAAGAGACATGGGAATGTAAACCAGGAATTAAAACACATTTGAGAAAGACAGGCTTAATAAACCAAAAGTTTCTGATAGTGAAAAGGATTTAATCTGCCAGTAAATAATCATAATGACATCTAGTGTTTGAAATCTGAAAATACATTACTTCTCACACTAAAACTAAAGTATCATATTTATTACTGTGAGAATAATTATTTAAAATATTACCATGGGAAATATAACAACACCAAAGTGCCCGATTCTCCACCTGGGATGGGGTGACCCTGGTTATACCCACAAATTGGGGAACAAGAAGCTGGAGAGAAGTCCTGCAGAAAGAGATGTGGGGGTTTGACGTGATGATAAGTTGACTATGAATCAGCAGTGCCCTGGCAGCCAGGAGAGGCAACCTGAGAATGTCCTGGTGGAATAAGGCACAGAATCTCCAGCTGGTTGAGGGATGTGATTGTCCCACTCTGCTCTGTGCTGGTGCGGCCTCACCTCGAGTCCTGTGTGCAGTTTTGGGTGCCTTAGTATAAAAAGAGCACTAGACTATTTCAGTGCATCCAGAGGAGTGCAAACAAGATGATCAAAGGTCTTGAGGGCAATTTAGGAGGAGCAGCTGTTGTTACTTGGCTCTTGGAGAAGAGAGGGTTGAGAGGTGATCTTATCACAGCCTCAAGGGAGGGGCAGTGGAGGAGGTGCTGACCTCTTTGGTGACCAGTGATAGGACACGAGGAAGGAAATGGGATGAAGCAGGGGAGGTTCAGACTGGACATGAGGAAAGGGTTCTTCACCTCAAAGGTGACTGGTCACTGGAACAGGCTCCCTAGGGAAGTCATCATGGCACTAAGCCTGTCAGGGTTCTTGCAATGCCAGGTTGATGTTCTTGATGCCAGGTTTTAGGTAGTACTGTGAAGAGCAGGGAATGGGACTTGATCCTTGTAGTTCCCATCCAGCCTGAGATACTCTGTGATTCTATGTTTGGAAATTAATTGTTTTTGCCTAAAATAAGTTTGTGTTGAAACATAACTAGATTTTTTTGAGGTGATTGGTGGGTGAAGATCTGAGTAGTCTGGAGTTTAGACTATGGCACGATTATGTGGCCTATTCCTCTATTAGATGGAATTCTTTAAATATTCTTTGTAAATCAACACCTGATTTTACACATTTTGCTTGAGATTAATGTTAAACCTATACTTGAATGCTTAAAGAAGGGAAAGACAAATGATAGCTTTTACATCTCCATCTTAACAAATTTGATAGCTGGAGAAATGGATGACTTAATCATAGATTAATTTCCTTCGATAAAGTGACCTTTGAAAGATAACAATATGACCACAGATATATAATAGGTTCAGAGAGATGCACATTTGGTATTTGTGAAATACAGTTGTGCAGATCTACATTCTCAATTCCTGGAAAATAGAAGGCCTCGAGAAATAGCTAACACTTTTGCAGAGTACAAACTTAATGGACAATAAATAGGAGCACTACTGGCTATAACCAAACTGATAAATAAAAGAAGATCAGGGTCCAATATCTTGTGCCAACTCCAGGTGACACTGACTGTGTGTTTGAATGAATTGTGTTCTTCTCTTTGGGGAATTAGAGTGCAGAACATTGTTTTAATGATAAAGGATTCACAAGTTTCCTGTTTTCTTTAGATCACATTACAGCCAGCATGTTTCCTTTACTCTGTCAGTTCAGTGCTTGTCCTGGGGTGTCAAATAGACAAAACGGTAAAGCAGAAAGGAGAACTGTTCATGCATTTAAAATCAATGTGTAATTAAACACTCCAGTGTTTCCCCAGAGTGGAAGCTAGGCTTTCAAAAAGGAACATGAATTGCTGAGGAAGAAAGTATTGAAACTCTGAAGTGCTGAAGTGGCCCATAATTCTGCTCTAATTACTTTATAACTTGTAATAGCAGGATATACAAAGCATGAGTTCACATTAAGACAACCTAAAAGCATTCATTAAGTGTGAACAAAATATATATTGAGCACAGAAGTAGTATTTTTCTCTCCAAAATATAACCAATAATTTCTGTTATGGAATGGTACTGAAACTAGGTATTTTATGCTGAATGTTCATTCTAGATATTGATCTTTACATTTGTATCTATTAATGTATCTGTGTTTTCTCCTTTAGATAAAAGAATTGTCCAAAAAACCAGCTCCAAATGTTAAAACATATGATGGTGAGTACAAACTGTAAGAAAAAAACGACTTAGTTTCTGATTTTTTGCAGCCTTGCTGAAACATAGACATCAACTTGACTAACAAAATACTGAAATAAAATCAGTACTGGAAATGTGGGGGTTTTTTCACAGGGTACCTACCTGTTTCCATGCCACGATTTACAAAGATCATGTTTTGTAGCTGTAGAGACTTGTAATATACAAAATTGATTGCTTGAGTAGTGAAGAGATGTGAAATAGAACAACTCTATTTTGTATTACATAAAAAACCCTTCTGGATTTGCTTTATGAAGTGTAATTTTAATCGATTATTTTTTCATGCTTAGCTGTCTTTAGGCTGCAGAACTCACAAAAGGGAAAACAGTGAAAGAGTAGACGAAACTGATTAACCTGTCAGTTAAGACAGAAATGTTCAAATGTTGGAACTCTGATATTTTTGTCTGTGCAATGCTTTAACATCTGAAGTCTATTACAAATAGTTAAACCTGGTAATAGTGTTTTAGGATGTTATCCTGCACCACAAACACCTGTATAGTTAATGCTGCAGTTGCAGTGACTTAAAGTAAGTTTATTGCAGTGGGTGATGACAGATGAGTTAATTCTGATCCCTATTTGGAAACCATTTTGCTGTACTGACGAGGCACTGGCTTGGACTGATTCAAGCAGCAGGGAGTAGGTTTAGTTTGAGGAAGGCCTAATAAGAGCATGACCATGTGGCTTTTTAACTGTAGCTGGTCATACTCATTCACATGGAAGCACAGACAAGTCCATGGCACACAGGCAAATTCCCTCCTCACCCCAAGCTGATCTGAGGAACGTAGGATTGAAGTGCTGATTCACTCCAAGGCAACACCCTGTATGCGATCTATAGTTGTATGAGGGTTTGCACTCATTGATGTCAGGTGTGGATGCTGCAGATCCTCTCTGGGGATTACACACCCCAGTCAAGCTGGTCTTGGCTAACTAGCTTTGGGCCAAGACTTCTCTGTGACACAAAGACAGCATGCACTCATGACCAAAGAGATGATCACATTCTAGTTCAGTGATGATTTAGTTAGTAGTTTCTTTTCCTGATTATAGAAGTGTTAAAATGGTTAAGCATATATAGAGATGTACTTTTATGATGTGAAGGAACAGTTTTTACTTTGTAAATATTTTGGGGTTTTTTTCCCCATTAGTGTAAAAAAAACCTATTTATAAATATGATTAAATATTGCTTCATCTAAGAATCTGTATTTGTTACTGTTTACTATAAAACAATTCCATTGGTTTTTTTACTATTATGCTTTTTTAGTGAACACTCCTGTAGAGCATCTTCAAGAACCTAAACCAAGTCCATCAGTTGCCACACACGGTAAGTTTTTTTAATAGGTCCATATCCAGTACTTTCAAATCTAACACTCTCTCTTCTCAGATATGTTGCTTGTCAAATCATAGCTCTAAGAGTAGTTATATTGAAAGAACATAATTTTCTTTGCTGTATGTCAGTGTTGAGAATTTCTGTGAAGTAATTATAAGGATGCACTACTGAGAAGAATAAATGAAAAACAAATAAAAATATTTTGAGAATATTTCCTAGCATGTGTATTATTGAAGCATATGATGAAATTTACTGGGGAAAATACTATGTTTTCTAATGGAAAATACACTTATCTGATACATGCATAAACTGGATATGTATATACATTTACTGGAATTTGTACAGGGAAAGGTGGAGATGTTTGTTTAAAAGTCTTGAAATACTGTATTTCCCATGTGACTTCAAAAGGCATGGAATAAAAATATGGAAGAAATAATCAAAACAGACAGTTATCCTGTCCTAGTTCTTCCAGATTATATCTGTGGCCATGTATAGGTCATTATTTAGGTAACTTGTGGCATTGTGGTATCCTTTAGAAGGGGAGTTGGGGGAGGGAGCTATATTTACATTGTTTTGTACTTTGTAAAAATAGTTTTGGTTTTTAAAAGCATTATGCAAATTAATGAATTGTTAATTAATTATTGTTTCCATACAAATAATCTGCCATCAGTTACTTCTTTATTTTCATTGTAAAAGGAAAGTAATGAAAAATGAGCAAGCAAAATGTTTAGAAACAGTTTATTAATTTGAATTATAATTAAATAATGGGTTTTTCTAATTGTTTTTCTTAATTTTTAAGCCTATCACAGGGAGAGTAAATGGAATTTGTCTGTGAAAAATGTAGATCATTTTTCTTTTTCAACAAATACAAAAAGTTCTGAAAATGCATCTGCAGAGAAGGGGGCAGTGTACATCAGGCTTTTGATGACTTGATGAGGAATGAAAAACTGATGTAATGCTCATTTCAAAATATTTGTTATGACAAGAATTATTTTAAAAAGGAAGATTGATCATATTATTACTAATTATTCTATGGTGACATTATTTCTTTCTAAGCTATGCAAGGCTTAGCAGTTCATTGCTTGTAGCTTTTTAAGTTAAATTATATGGATGAATATTAGGTAGACAAAAGTAAGAATATATTAAGTTCAGAGAATTAGTAATAGCATTTTAAGCAATTAACTCTTTTTCATTTAAGCCAGCCTCATTACACCAAAACAGCAATGCTGGTTCTGGCTAAGAAGTCTCACAGCATTATAGCTTAGCATTTGCCCTGAATTTAGGATCTAAGTTTTATGAAGATTGTTGCTGTTAAGGACTTAGCCACAAAGTTTGTGAAGCATTACTTACTTGGTGTGTTTGCTTTCATTTGTACTGAGGGCAGAAGCAGTCCTGTGAGCATTAGTGTTTTTTGTACTCTGACAATTTAAATCAGCTTGTTCAGATCTTTCATGATTTCTTGCTGCTTCAAATATGGAGTTTATGACGTCTTGTGAAACTTCTCCAGGTAGAAAAGGCTGCTCCTGCCATTGATACACAAAAGATTCACCATCAGTTTATAATGAAACCTCGAAGAAGGTGTTCCCTTCAGATTCCTTTGCTGATTACTATTTTATTTATCTCTGCAGGTCTCTCTGTCTGTCCCTTTTCTTCCCTTCTGGATTTTTTTAAACTTGCCTTACCTAATTTTCTGGAGGTTAGCAGAAGTTATGGTGTCTTTCCCGAAGTTTTCAGGACTCTTCAAGGGATTAACTTACTGAATTAATACATCATGGCTGCATCTCATGCCTTTATGAAAATGAAGGCACTTCCTGGTAACTTCTGTAGACAAATTTATTTAGCACAGATCATCTTATAATTGCCTGCGAATAAAACATCTTAATTCTATTTTTAAAAATTATTTTAGAAAATGCTCTCTAATGAGAACACTTTTCAAAGCCACTCAGAAGCTTTTGCATCCTAATATTTATTCTGCACATTTTAAATCTGTGTTACGAAAAGATATCCAAGTTACAAATGTGAGTTATCTTAAGTATAAAGTAAGAGAATAACTATGTTAGTCTGATATTTTTGTATCAACATTCCTGACTTCTTGTGAGAGCTGGTAGAGCTTCTTGAATGCCATTCTGGCAGACCATTCTTCTGTCCATTTCTGGGCTATCAGTAGGGTTTTGTGCAGATATAACTTAGGGCTTACTTTCAGAGATTACTTCAGTCTCACAAAAAATCAACAGATTAATTATAATTTAGTTTTTTAAATAATATTTTTGTTAGGTTTTGGCTCCTATATTACTCTTGAAATGTTGATACTTGTTGAATATTTAATCTTTGTTAGGTCAGTAATATTAGGTGGAATTGAAGGTGTAGTTAAAAAGCAAAACTACCAGTTAGATTGTCCATTAAAACTTGTATCTCAGTCTACAAACACGGTGAGAACCAAGGCTCAGCTGTCACTAGGGACATAGCTGAAGCATCTGAGGAAAACTTAGTCAAAGTACTTGTTCTACCTAGACAGTAAACAGAGAAAAGGAGCACCTTCAGAGTTTGGTTCAGGTGAACTAAGATCTGAATGCTCTTTGAAGTTGCCCGTGTCTGTTTGATGACTGTAGAAGGAGTCTGAGGTGACTAGGCTCCTAACTTAGAGGCCTCAGGCAAGTGTCAAAAAAATATCATACTTAGGAATATTTGTTTAAAATTAGTATTTCTGCTGCTTATGTGCAGTATATGGCTTTCTATTGATTAGTTATGCAAAAAAACTACATGATGTGCATTAATTCAAAAACAGTGGTCCAAATTACAGGTATAACAGATTAAGTCTGGCAGCTCTTTGTATGTGTAATTTGAGTGTAAATTAAAGGAGTATATAATGAGTGTAGCCGTGGCTTACATTCTTTACACCTTCAAGAAATGCAGTAGTTTACAAAAAACAAGTTTTATGTTTTGTCCTAAGTTGTTACAATGCAAGTGCACAGTGCTTACTGTAGATGACACTACACCATAGATAATTTTAATGCTTCTGTTCAGGCTACAAGTTCTTTAGCATTTCTTGTTTCAAAATAAATAGATAAGATTTGTTCTTTAAATGTTGGCCAGAAGACTGCTTTCCCAATAGTACTGTCAGAATATTGGGGGAGGGTGGGGGGTGTTTAACTAGTAGATAAGAACAGGCAAATAATGTATGATGTGCATGAAATATACACAGCCTGAATCTTTCATTATTGTTAAATTTATTCTCCTATTCCACCTGCATAGAAATTGTCTTCAAATACATTTTAAAAGAGGCATTCAATTACTTCTGAAAGTACACTGGGTACATTATTTTTCAATAGTGTAATTATCCACTAAGAAATTAAGGTAACCCAAGAAATTAAGATACATCCCATCCATGTCTCTACACATACTAGCTGGCAGAAGGAATACTCTGGAAGCTGTGGGATTATAGACACACCACTGCTGGCCTTAATGGTGGTTAGAATTAATATGGCTGATCAGATGGCCAGAAGAGGCACCTCTCTGGTAAACAAGGAGAGGACTCCTTAAGTGGGGTCATCTCCACACCCGTCTATAAACCAGAGTAATGTTTTCTCTTACATGTGATTCCAACATGATGTTTAATAGATATCTCTTAGAATATGTGTATAGTTAAGAGAAAGAAAAGTCCTGCTTATGTCAGAGAAGTTGGTGTTTTCAGGTGTTGTACTCGCTCGTGCCTTAGGATTTGATCTCCTCTGTTACCATGCAGTGAACAGCAGTACTCCGTGTAACAGTAGTGCATTTCTGAGGGGATCTGCTCTTGTAAATGTTCTTAGTAGTTACTAGTTTTTCATTTCCTCTGTTTCTGGTACACTGAGGAAGAGGAACATGCACCTTTATGCCAGATCAGCAAACTATTTTCAGGTCTGAGTTCTGGCGACTGGCCTTTTCCTGTTACACTAAGTCACTTGGCAAGGGTTTGTGCAGAGATGAGTCAGCCCCTTTAAGCAGGGAGCATTTGAGTAAAGTACAAGTAAAACAAGCATAGATTCAATCCAACTACACAGCAACTGCCTTACTGACCAGTAAGTCCAGCCAAGAAACTCAGAGGCCTTTGTGGCCATGCAGTTAAAATAAATCCCCCCGGAACATTTCATCTGTGCTTCAGGCTCTGTCCTTCTAAACAGACGCATTTCAGGCACTTGGGAATGATTCCAAACTGTGTCTGAAAATTGTTTTGGAGAATCTTAGCTGGTGAAGAGCAGCAATGTGCCAGGAGCAATAGTGTGGAGGATCATGTTCCAGTACCCAGAAATTCTCTGGCCACTGATAAATTTTACAGCTTTAGAGATTGAAAAAGCAGAAGCCCATTTGTCTCTCAGAGTTTTTCCTAAGATATCTTGATATTTGCATCTTGTTATCAACTTGTGATGGTATAAGAAGTATTTTTTTAAAACTTCTTGTTTAGTGGAAGTTCTGCAGGAGCAAATCTTGAGTCTGGTAACTGGCTTGGAAAAGCAGGTGAGAGGCTGAATATCACCACAGGCGTGGAAAGCATGCAGAGAGCAGCTCCCATACTCCAGCATTTATGCCACCAGCTTTAATCTCCTTCTGTTGGGGAATATTGGAGATGTGGCAGTGTCATTAGCTCCAAAAGCTCGTTTCACTGTGATTGCCTGTCACAGTGCATCCATGTTTGTACCTGGAGGACAAGGAGTGCCAAAGAGCATCCTCACTGCAGCATCACCTCCTCCGCTTCTACCCATACGGTGCGACAACCATTTATAGTGCAAGAGGTTTTTTCTGAAGGATAGGGCAAATGCATGTACACCCAAAATATTGACCAAAAAATTGTTTTCTCTAATGCCTGTAGTTGAATGCTGAAAGTACAGTTTGTGTATGTTTTTATTGTGAACCCTAGGAGACACTCAAGCTCTAATTCTCATTGATATAAATTAATTTGTAGAAGGTGAACATTAACATTTTAAAAACCTGAATATTTATTGGTCTGCATATAATAATTTTCAAGCATGTCTTATGTCTGAACTTTTTGAAGTTGTAAATAAACTCTGGCTTCATTTTTGTGAAGCAAATTGTACCTGACAGCCTATAGAATGATTAATTCAGTGTGTTTAGGAAGCTGTTTCAGCAGAGACATTTCAAGAATCCTTTAAAACACATGATAGTACTGAAGCTGACTCAACTGGAGTGATTAAAGATTTTTTAATTGGTTTTATTGGGAATTGTCATATATATGTATAAAATCTCTGTCTTGCACATTTGAACTCAGTACTTAATAATTCTTGGGAATACTGAGTTAATATATTTTTCCATATATTTTTGAGGTTTACTTTGTCCATTTCACTTCTCTTTTTTTAAACTTTTAGTATAACATTGCACATACACAATATTTTAAAATAAATCTTTAAAAATTGCTTTTATGAGAAAAGAACGATAATATCGATTTACATAATCCTGGGCAGCTCTGTCATTGTGGATATCTAAAAATACTCCACCTGGCTTACCTGCTGCCATTCCAGAAGTTGTGTGATGCATTAGTCAACCTTGCAGTGATGGCTTAAAGTTTTGGTGTATCTGGGATGACACCATACACAACAGAATCACTCCTGAAGTGACTATTGTATTAGATTCTCCTCTACAAAAATGTACCCCCAAGGCAGTGAAGAGTCATATTGCAGTGGGTTTGTGATTGTTAAGCAGGTTGTCAAGAAAGTTGACATCAGTGTGGTGGTTTTTTTCCTGACTTTCCCTCTCTGGACCTTGACCTTCTTCTGTCCTTTTTGTCTGGTGTTCCTGTTCTTCCTCATTATTAGAGCAGGCACCCTTGGTGCATATGCTGGAGCCCATAGAGGAGCTTTCAGAAGAGGAAAAAGGTAACGATTGATTCAGCTCAAAATATACTGGCATGTGTTTCTTGAAAACAAAAAATATTATTTGATACCTACAGTATTTTTTATTGTATTTCAGTATATTTGTGTGATTTGAGTGAGAACACTGTTTGTGTCAGTCTCTGGTTTGCTACTGCTTGTAAACATTATGACTTCCTTATCCAAGTTCAATGCTTTTGTGAAGATCTGGCTAATTTCGTTAAAGCGAACACATTCCATATATCTAAAGGCATTTAAACTAAGCAGAGCAAAAATGTTTGATGGGGGAATGCCCATCACTAGGGAATTTTTGGTGCTGATGCTATTGCAGTAAGTGCCCACTTCCTTTTTAAACTCTGCATGGGAGGATGAAGAGTTCAGGTAAAAGGAAATTGGTGGTGGAGGTTGGAGCTGCCAGTTTTCATAAATGCATCACAGATACTTTTACAAGTAATCTGAGTTACACCTACCTATAAGCAGCTGCAGCTCCAGCCACGGTTGTGCAATTTGGAATAAAGTTACATAGCCCAGCATTGGCAGCTGTTGTGCCTCATCCAAGGAGAACTTGGAGAAGGCTACATTTATACTGACAGAAAGCACTGGTTCATCCTGCATGGTATTCTCTTGGAGGCAGCTGGTAGTACCTTAGGTGAAACACCAAATAGTTGAATAACATAAAAATCTCTTTGTGTGTGAAAATTGAAATCAGTTTTGAACCTTAGAGCCTGTGAGTTTAAATTTCAAAGGAATGATGCTGTTTTGAAAACAAAATTGTTGTTTGAATACATCTGTGTGTTGGGAGGTTTCCCCAGGGAAAATACAGTTACTCTGAACAATCTGAAATAAAGACTACTTGCATTTTTGCCATTCCTTCTGCTATTTCTCTTGTTTGCCATCTTCTCTCGTGATGAATTGTCTTTGTTTCTTCTGCTGTGCCTAAAGGCATGGCCTGAAGTGCAGAAGAGAAAAAGAAAGAATGCAGTCTGAAAAGACAGACCAAGATTTTTTTTTGTTTTGATGACAGTCATTTGTAAGGGAGAGTGTGAAAATTCGTGACTCAGAACATTATTTTCTAGGATTATGTTGGAGCTGAGACAGTGGACCAGATGTAAGGTCTCTTGTCTCAAAAGTTGTTAAAACTAGTATTTAGGGATGAATAAGAAAACAGTTCCTTAGATAATTGCTCTGGCAAAGAGGATTTGGCTTGAGTTAATTAGCAAGAATTAATATTGTCATTAATTAGGATAATGCTGGATAGTCTTATTACCCTTATTAGTATGTAGTAATTAGGAATTTTAAAATTAGTTTAAATGTATCTATTTTATTATAAGGATTAACATCAGAGAGAGAAAGGATTTTCAGAAGGCACCTGGAACCCTTCCACTTTAAAATGTCTCATGTATGGCCTTCTGGGAGGATTTTGTTCTGCATAATGCCATCTCATCCTGATTTGGGATAGTCAGATATCCCTGCATTTCCTCAAGGGCGATTGTTTGCCTCTTCTAGGACTCAGTTCTTCAGACAAATCAGCTTTAATTCCATCTCTGTCTGGGACTGAGTTGTCCACACAGTTTCCAAAACCAGATGAGATTTCAGCCTGATTATGTCCTCTTCAAGACAGATCTAATACTATGGCAGCTAGACTGTGTTTCAGTTTTCATTACCTATAGTTCCTTCCAGGACCCCATGGGAAGCCAGTTCCTCAAAACTGCCTAATATGTGACTTGTGCATCTTGAGGCTTTTTTGTCTGCTCTTTAGGATGCTAGTCTTTCCCTTAAGGAAAAATGAAAAGTAAATGGAACTGCTTTCTAATAAGCTGTCATTGTTTACAGATAGGAAACGTGGCACATTTGTTTCAAAATAAAGTATTTGAATTATGCCTTCATCCCTGTCCTTGTCTGTTGGCTGCCAGATGATTCTGGTGCCCTGTAAGGCATACTGGGAAGAGACAAACTCCTGTCCAAGATTTACCTGTTACTTCAGGGCAGTTGGGAGTGCAGTTTACAGCGTGCTTTCCTGGGATATTTTATACCCTTTTCCAGTTTTGCTGACCAATGCCAGACAGAACCATCATAGTTCCACAGATTATTGCTTCGTTTACTTTAAGTGACATTCAGTAAAATTTTAAAATAGACAGGTTCCAAAAGGGTGTGTTTTGCTTCTTTACTCCCTGTATGACCCTATAATACTTTGGCCTAACTTAAATGTCAGTCTTCATTTTTAGTTGGAAGAATCTGTCTAGATGGTTCTTTATTTCTTGCATAAGAGTTCTTTATTGACATAAGAGTCATTATTGATACTTTAAGCAAGGGAAAGAGATAGGAACTTCTTTGTCTGCTTTTAAGTATGTATGATGTCATAGACTTGCATAGAAGAAAACACGACACTGAACTTTGTCCTTGAAAGATTTTTGAAGATGATTATTATCTGTCATGTATTTTCTGTGAAACAGTCTGCCCCAGACTAAAGTTTTGTCTTTACCAGGACTTTTGAAAGTGTCTTTGCAAAGATTTAATTTCAGTAGATGATTCTATCACAGAACAACATCATGTTTCTTGAAGCTTTTCTTGAGAAAAAGTTCATAGTATTCTTGTTCTGATTTCTGCTAGATTTCAGCTTTTCTTTGAAATACCACTTTTAGAGAACTTAAGTAGCAGAAGATAGTCGTTCTTCTTCAGAAGTTGTCAAGTACAGTGCTAAAAGTAAAGATCTTTGTTGCTAAATATTTGGCAACATATCTTTACAATGATTCTGTAACAAGAACAATAAAATATAATTTTGATGGTGAGTACAAGGTGCTGAGGTGCAGTTTTCAAGTGAGCTGGCTTTTGTATGCTAGCCCAAGAGTTGAAAATCATGCAACTCCATATAGATAAAAAGTGCACATATATGTCTATGCTGTTTCTAAAGAATGCATGCTTCAGTGCAGTTTTTAGTTGTCTCATATACTGTGGATTTTTTAAATACCTCTTGAAAGCATTTTTCCTTCTTATTTCAGAAACTGAGAAAAGTGATCATAAACCAGAAAGAAGTAACCACTATTTAATAAATGCTCTGAAGTCTGATCCTTCTTTAACTAAAGAATTGCGAGTTGTTTTGGAGCAAGCCCTGGAGGAGAAGCTTGAATCCTTGGGAATTAAAGCAGTAAGATGATATTGAATTATTTAAAAGAAGAGTAAACTTTGTACCACTTTTCTTCTTTTCTCTTTCACTCCTGTAATACAGTTCTCAACCTAAAAAATCCAAAGCTAAATTTCTGTATTTTAAATAAGTGTAATTCCTTAACCACTAACCCAAGGGGATGGCCATCAAATTACAGCTGTGGAGGATGTGGCTACACTTGTGAGCAGTGTTACCAACTTCTGTAATTTTTGTACAAACTGTGATATCTGAAGTCTTTAAAAAAGTTTACAATACAATTTGTTTCTTTAGGGCGTTCGTGGAATATCAAGTGATCGCTTAAATAAAATTCTGCGAGCTATTGAATATGCCAGAGAATGCAAAGAGAAGCAAGAGCCCACCATTCACGGAATTCGAGAGCATCTTGAACGTCAAGTTAGGTTTCGGGCTGAAGAGAAATCATTATCTTCGAGCAGACCTGCTTCCTATGTTCAGCTTCCTGGTGAAGGTAACAGTGGATTTTGGGGTGTATTTCATTGTCTTAAATTTTGTAACTGCTATTTAAGGTTTTATTTAACAACATTTCTGTAAAGCTACTTTCCTGCTTTTCCGTATCAATATTCTATATAGTTATGGGCAACTAAACTGTTTTCTTTAAAGTATTCTTGACATGATGTTTAACTGCAAATATCTCAGCTCCTGTATTGGCAAGATAGATGGTGTTGTGTTGGGAGTGTAACACTTTGGCAGCAAATAAATCCCCTTGCTTTCCAGCTGATCCTCACAGATCTGGAGGGCTGGGAACGGCTGGCCTTAATTTCTGATTTTAGCCAATTCAGTGCTGTAAGTCTCGTCATGTTCCCAGGTACACCAGTAGCGTGGGTTACACTCTGAGTCTGGTCTCATTTTGTCATCACAGATTTGCCAATAGTGGCACCTTAGCATCAGTCCCTCTTCCCCCTGGCTGACTGCAGTGATAAGGGTCATCCAGCCTCTGCCTGATAACCTACCACTTCCTCAGCATGCCATCATGGCCACATAGTCCCTTAGCTACACATGTCATGGCATATCTCATGGAAGTCCCTCCATCATATATCTCATGGCTGTAGGCCTCATTACTACATTATCTACACTGTGACTACAGTCGCACCTTCAATTTGGTGCCCCTGTCACACCTGTTTAATGGACTTTTGGAGGGTCTCTGTAGGGCAATTGCTCATACCTCTCCCCCACACCTTTCATTATACCTCACCCAGACCTTATGTGTTTCTGACACATTCTTATCCAGATTTTTACATACATGTCTATGATCAGAGCAAAACATATTGGTCAGGATTAACATAGCAGCAACTGGGTAATGTAGTTTACTGAAAGTTCCTGTAGCTGTGGGTGACCATCTGAAGAGGGGGTCTGACCACTGATGCTGTCCATTTTACTTACTGTATTCCCAATGAGGTTGTAAGTAAAATTTATTAGATGCCATCAGGATTGAAATTCCCTTTTGAATTCAGTGGCATTGAGGTTACCTTTCTAATTTCAGTGGGCTAAGTGCCCTCATCTCCTTCCCTTGTATTTGCTGCCACAGTAAATTTCACAAGTGAGAAGTGTGGGTGGTGCGGAATGTACTATAGTTACCATACTGATTAGCTTCTATAGATAGAAGAAGTGAGGATCTCCACTCTGCGTGTCGAGCTTGTTGATGTGTGAACCAGATTTGGTTTATGATGGCAGTAGTTGCTCCTACAACAAGGATGAGCAATCCTTAGATGGTTAACTTGATCTTCGGTGAAGATGTGCTGGCATCATTCCCAGTATCATTCCTGGAAAAGGAAAACAAAACAGGTTTCATCTGGGTTTGTCCAGACAGGTTATCCATTAGTGGCTCAACTTGTTTAACTGCTTGGATTAATGACTAAAGTCCCTTTTCCAACTCAGAATATCTCTGTTCTGTCTCTTTCAATGCAGTGGGGCTCAGTCTCTCTGGTCCATCAGGGCCAGTGTGAAACCAGTTGCAGTAAGTGCCATATTCTCAACAGAACCCCACTCTGCTCTAATAGGGCCACTGGGGGGTGTGGTCCTGAGCTGTTGGAACTGTTTCATGGGTTGGTCAGTCCACTCCCATGATTTTCTCTTTTTGAGCAAACTGTGTAAGAGATGGGCAATAATAGAGAAACCAGGGATGTTTACACTGATATCCTAAAGTTCCCATTAACTGTTCTAATTCTTTTAGACTAGAGAGATTCTGCCCATGCTCTATTTTGCCAAGGTGTCAGAAGCAGCTCCTGTAATCCATCAGGCTCTGAAGAACTTAACCGCCTTTGGGCCCTTGACCCTTGGATGCAGGAATGTCTAAGCCTAAGGTTATTAACTCATTCTTCCCATTTTCTGTTGCACACAAAACCTGGGATCTTCTCCACTTGTTACCGTATCATGTAACTACAGGCCCTACACCAGGTGGTTGAAGAGTCCATTAACCCTAGCTCTGGCCATATTCTAAAAAGCCAGCCTATTAAACGCAATATACTTGTTTCTTTTGGATTGCCAGAAATATATAGATACACATTTTATATCTATCTATCTATCTATCTATCTATCTATCTATCTATCTATCTATCTATCTATCTATCTATCTATCTATCTATCTATCTATCTATCTGTCTATCTCTATATAAACATTAACTGCAGGGTAGCTGTTTATAGCACTAACAATGCAATTGTAATCACAGAAAGCAAGGGAGTTTATTTTCTGCCAAATTGCTACACTTTTTAGCCCAACACATGGCAACGCTAAACAGCTTGGAAGAAGAGAATTACTTTTTTTCTTCTTTTTTGTAAAATTATAGTCTGCAGCAGAGACATCTTTGATTGTAGAAATTAAATATGAAAGATATCAAACATGGTTTGCAAGAATGACATAGATAACTTTTCTTGTAGAAAAACAAAAGTTCAATCAATTGGGAACTTCTTCATTTGCTGCACCACAAAAGCCAGCAAAGTTTTCTCCATCAGCTCTCCGCCCACCTGGACAAAGATCAATCATCCCTGAGTGTGCTTCTACACCAAAGTAAGAGATGCCATTCTAAAGACACTCATACCTCAGATAACAGTCTTGTGGGTTTGGGTTTTTGTGGCTGATGTGAACTTTTCCTCAGTTGTAAGAATTGAGGAAAGAATTCACATAACTTCTGTATAAACTTTATGCTTGCTTAGTTCACTATCGGTCTTGAAATAACTTGTCTCATTATTTTTAGATCCAGGAACATTATTGGAAGTGGAATTTCCAGAAAGACACCTAGCATCACGTATGTTTTTTTCCCTTGCTTTTTTGAAGATGACATTTTTGGTAACAGAATATTCACGTTTGAAACACAAAAACTATCATTAAGCTAAATCATAAACACTCTCTGGGCTGCATATTTCATGTTTTGGTTTAAAATATTACTCCATTTGTATATCTTAAAATCCCTGGAAGATAACACGTTTTTATTTCAGCATGTATATTCTTTGTTGTGATCAAGAAAGAGATATTCAGTAAGATCAATAACTTCTTTTAGTTTCCTTTGTAGATGCTTTTTCTGAGTTAAAAGCATTTAAAGACTTTGATGACCTAATTTTTTCAGTTTATTGATATTTTCATACTGCAGCCAAAATTAAATACAATATTCCATGGTCCATTCACATCAGGTATGTTACTTTGCAACTGCCTGCAAAGAAAAATTCCCACGTTATTTTCATCTAACTGATATCACAACAGACTTTCTGTGGCACAGATTCCTTGACCCTTAAATTTGCTTTACCTGCTGATCCATGAAAGCCTATCTGGCTTGTTTTATATTGGTCTCTTGTTTTGTAGAGATGGTTGTGTAAATGGAAAGAGTTGTGTGTATAAGAGACCATTTTAGAATAACTTTCTGAGTTTAATTAGCAGTGTCATTTTTCTTCTAATTTTTTTTTTTTTTGGACAGTTAGAATTTAGGGGAGATTCTGGGGTTTTTTCACTAAGTAAAATGCACATTGTTGGAAAAGAAAATACAAGGAAGCTTAAACGTGTATGTGGTGATGCACTCACTGAAACCCAGTAAGTGCTCATGTTGTATGTGGTTTTGCTTAGAACACCGCCATTCAGTTCAGAGGAAGAAGCTGATGAAGATGATGTTCAACAGCCTTACAAAACACCAGAGATATTGCAAAAGCAGTTAAAACCATCAAGCAACATCGTCCATGCTTTTCAAAAGACTTCTGGCAAAAGCCATGTGGATGGGATGCAGGAAAAGGAAACTGAAGAAACTGAAGCACCCACCAAAAAAGGTTTTTTAGTGCAGTTGTATGTGGATGTTGTAACAACTGTGCATGGTTTTGCATTTCATGGTAATATTTCTGTGTTAGAAAACATAATGAAGGCAGACTACCTACTATATATTTATATATAGGTGTACACTTTATGTTTTTGCTAATGTGTTTCTATTAGTGTATTACTTAGAGATGTGTATCATGCTCTTCTATATAAATGCAGGAAAAGAGACAATCTTTGTCTCAGAGAGACTTCTTTTACTTATTTTTGCTTTGGGGAAGGTTACTAGAGGGTTTATGATAAAGTCTCTCCTTGTGAATGGAAACTGTCAATTTAATTTTTTTCTGAATTTTAGGAACATTTATTCAAAAACTGACCAAACAAGTTGGGGAGAGTCTTTCTAACCATGGAAGTAAGAATAAACCGGCTGGAGGAGTTAATATTGCACAGGCATTTATTAAGAAAGAAGAGGTGAAAGAACTGAAGGTATCACTTTTAGTATGCAGCATTATTACATTAAGTAATTGAACTATATATGTGTTAATTTTTTCTTTCATGCTGAAATCATCTTGATGCAACTAAGAACTTAATTCTTCAAGACAGTTTTGGAATTACAGCTAAGTAGTCTTTTTGGGTACATCTGCACTGGTATACAGAAAAATGCTAGCAAGTGACCAGTGGCAAGTGACTTCATCCACACTGCTTATTTAGCTGATACCTTGATTGTTTTGGATCTCTACAGCTCAAAGTTTGGGCACAATCAGTATCATTCTTAACTTCTATTCGAGCAGCATAGAGAGCCCTTCTTTACATGTTTTCCTAGTGTCTTGTTTTGATGGAGGAAAAAAGGAATTTGTATATCTAACATTTAAAAATATTATTTTTAGGGCTTTATCTAATATGAATCTCCTAAATACATTTTAATGAGAGAACAAATTCCATTGGTCTTTGTTCTGCATCAATCCACAATCACATACTGCTTTCAGACTACTTCAAATCTTTCTGGCCATTATCGCCTGTGTTCACCAACAGAATACTAACACAATGTATTCTTCACCCCTCAGGCTCCTAAAGTCCCTGTCTTCTCCTCAGTTTAGAGTTCTATAATTGCTAAAGCATTTTGCTGCAATTTGGGGACTTGCCTGAGCAATTTTTAAAAGGAACAAAAGTTACTCCAAATGCAAAGTCAAGAGCAGCTAGTGATTTTATTTCACTCTGAGTAGTTGTTACTAGATTGAAGTAGACAGACAGGTACTAGTTCTAGCATTCAATACAATATTTTTTCAATAAATTTGCAAATATTAATTACTGAGAATCCTGTTATCCATAATTAAACTGATACCTTAAGGCTTCCTGACTGTGAGTTAAATCTGAAATTCATCTCCCCCCCCCAGAAACAGTGACACTTCTATTTCAGTTTCCAGAAAAGGGTGATTGTCTTAATTAAAATTGGCAGTGAGAGTAGCATAATCACATTTAGCCTGTGTCCTTATAATTGCCATTGATGACACCTAAGTTGTCCATTGACTGTGTGGGAGCTGCAAATCGCACCAGACTCAAAATTATCAATTCAGACATGACTATTACAGTGCAATTTTCTACCCAGTATTACTTCTAAATTCTTTGTAATGTCAGATTTTACAAGACTGTGAAATGTTCACAGTTAAATTGGCTGGATTTTGTAAAGATCTTTAGATGGTGGGCCATTATGTTCAGGAATTGGGGCTTCAAGAGCAAAGATCTGTAGCAAAATAAGCCTTAAAATCTATGTTTTAAAAATGCCCTGGTTTTCGCTGATAATCTCCCCTCCCACATCTTTCAAACCCCTGAACCTTAGCGTAAATATGGGGGTAATGAAATCCCTCCTATTGTGGTAGAAGGTCGAGTTTGAGACTCCTAGAGAAGCCTGAACTTACATAAGTACATGGGACCCAGTGAGATGCTTCCCAGGGTCTTCAGGAAATTGGTTGATGTAGTCACCAAGCCACTTTTCCATCGCAGTTGATTGTAGTCTCTGACTGAAAAAAAGGAAAATAAACCATTTTTTATGAAAGTAAGAAAGAGGACCCTGGGAACTACTGACCTGTTAGTCGCACTTCTGTGCCTGGAAAGATCGTGGAACAGATCCCTCTGGCCAGAAAATTAGACTATAATGAAAATACAGTAGGTTTAGGTTAGGTATTAGGAAGAAATTCTTTACTGTGAGGGTGGTGAGGCACTGGAACAGGTTACCCAAAGAAACTGTGGATGCCCCATCCCTGAAAGTGTTCAAGGCCAGGTTGAAGGGGGCTTTGAACAGCCTGGTCTGGTGGAAGGTTTCCCTGCCTATGGTGGGGGAGTTCAGCTGGATGATCTTGAGAGGTCCCTTCCAACCTGAACCTTTCTATCATTTTATGGAAAATACTGTTGCTATAATTAATTTAGAATACATTGTGTCCCTAACGTATCCTGTATGGACATGGTGAGTTTAAAATAATTTCATGAAAGCAGGGCAGGCATTGCTATTTTGTTTCTGGAACCTTCATGGACGAACACACCATCTAGTATGCTTTGGTACTTATGTGCATATATCTATGCCCATACTTATGTGTTTAAATGCAGACATCTTTATATAAAGTCTTTGAGTTAATAAAACTATTGAGCACTTTTGATTGGTGCTGTGTATTTACACTCGATCAAAACTGAATTTTGCTTGAAGTTGACTTGTTTATCTCTATTTTTTACTGTAACAATCATTTGGGACTTTGTGAATGTTTGAGGAAACTCTTCCTCCAGCATTTCTTAATATATGTGACTCTCACTTTCCTGTTACCACACCCTCCAAATGCAGATAATTTGAAACAGCACAATAATGAATCCTGGTATGTTAATAATACAGCACACTGAGCAGATATGTCAGTTTTTGAAAAACAGTTTGCAGTTTTAAAATGGAATTATGTTGCAAGATAAAGCCTTACTTCAGTCTCTTCCCTTGTTTCGAGACATGCGACACGTTCATATTTGTTGATTTTTCTCTAGCATGTACATACCTTACATTGTTTTCTAATGGCATCTGAACCTTCCTTCTGAGCAGTGGAAGTACCATCTATACCTTTACTGTAATACTGGGAGACTTCAGTGAAATAAGGTTTCAGCTTTGTGAGAAACCATCGTTCACTTTCCACAGTTAAGCTCTCTAAAAATAGCTCAAATTCATCAAACCACATCTGATTGACAAATAGGAAAATGATGTAGCTCTTCTTTCTAAAGTTGAATAACAATACTTAGTTCTCAGATGAGGTAAGAAGGACGATGGACTCATTGCTTCATCTGTTTGAATGGACTCTCATTTTGTGAACTTAATACACAAATCCACCACTTAATTAAAATATTTGTACATGCTGACACTGAGTCTTGAAGAGAATGTATATTTAAAGTTTGAGCACCACATGGTGCTTTTTAATTTTCCTTATGTAATTTTCTCTTTAAATAAATTAGTTTTAAATTGAAAAGGCCTTTGCTGCAATATTTTTTCTTAGTTTGACTACAGAATGCTTGTAAACTGCCACCTAGCATATCATATCTTTTTTTTCATGTAAGTAATATACATTCTAATGCTTAAAGGACTTTCATCTCACTGGAATATCCCAGAAAAGGTAATCCTTTTTTAAGGCTGGCATGTAATACCTGGAAACAGAGGTTTGTGCTAGTTACAGAACTGGCAGAACTTTTAATGTTTGCAGTTCCTGCCTTTAGAAAGAAAATCCAAACTATTTTTAGTATTGGAATGGTAACAATGAATTAATATCATCTAGGTAGTTGAATTAATGTTGATTTTAAAACTGTGGTGATAGATGTCATAAAGGCCATGTGCCAGTGCATTTTTCTTCAGCAGTTTCACATCATTGAGTTTAGGAAAGATCTCAGCACAGCTTGAACAGACAGAGGAAAAATGCCTGTTTTGTCTTGTCCCTGTTAGCTCACAGAAGCTGATGAAGATGACTGGGATATATCATCAGTAGAGGAAGACATTTTATTGATGAAAGATGATAGAGGTCAGAAGGCGTTGACAGTTCAGAAAAATGAGCCCAGTGCTGCATCTGTGGTACATGCATGGGGTCTTCCCAAGAAGAGTGCACCAAAGGAGGAAGGTAACATATTCATAAATGACTGACTTACCTAGGGGAGGATTAAGTACAGTGTATTACACATTGTAATTCACTAGATGGTGTTTTGTAAGAAAAGAAGATGTTAGAAAAACTCTGTGTTTGGTTTTTTTCATATAAATATCATATTTTATGATACTTAGGGATATGTCAATCACATGCACATAAATGCCGACTTAAATTTGAGATTTTAAAACATAATATTATCAGACTTCAAGCTCAGCTTAAAAATTAATCATTCAGGGGTTTTTTTCTTCCCAAATTCAAGGGAAAAAGGAACTTGCTTTGTCTTGAGAATAATAACAACATTTCAAGTTTGTTCAAGATACCTAACTGACCTACCAGGCTGAGATAAATATTTGAACTAGTGCTGAAGTAAAAGCCTCAATCTTACATATAATTTATATAGTAGTTTCTAAAACTAACATTTCAATGTATGTAAAGGTTAAAGCGTGTCAGTCACATAAAGATACTTCTGGTTATTTTTGAAGGGAAAGTAAGGTTGACACTGACTAATTGTACTGTGCTTTATATTCTGTGAGAAAAACCATCCACATATTATCAACACTTGTCATTTCCTCTTTGGTTGAGATTTGGGATTTTGTGAAGTCCACAGATATTTGTTCACATAGCATGTCATTTTATCTCATAGACAAATTCAAAGTAAAAATATCCCCAAAAGACTATTAATAACTATTAATTTTTTTGTCTCTTTGTTTGAACAGGCCTTCATGAAGCTGATAATACAAGCACGTTAAAAAGCAGCTTAGTCACTGTAACAGACTGGAGTGATTCTTCAGATATATGATTGTTCCATTCCTGATGGGGCATCCTTCTTTTGGCTCTCCTGGGTTTCAAAATGCAGGTGAAAACATCAAGTGTTTCCCAGTAATTTCTCTCATTGGTGCTGTAATAACAAGGAATACTCTTTACAGAGCTCTTGTGTCTTTCAGTCTGACTCTGAAAAAAAATATTGAAATATGCATTACTGGCCGTGTCTATTCGGAAACAAAGTGACAAACTTTTTTCTCTTTGTGGTGGTTTAACCCCAGCCAAACCCCACTCACTCACTCACTCACTCACTCACTTACTCCTTCACGAGTGGAACTGGGGAGAGACTTGAAAGAGTAAAAGTGAGAAAACATGTGGGTTGAGATAAGGACAGTTCAATAGGGAAAGCAAAAGCCATGCACACAAGCAAAGCAAAACAAGGAATTAATTCACTGCCCCCCATGGGCAGACAGGTGTTCAGCCACCTCCAGGAAAGCAGGGCCCCATCACATGTAATGGGGACTTGAGAAGACAGAACACCATCACTCCAAATGTCTTCCTCTTCCTCCTTCTTCCCCCATTGTATATACTGTGCAGGATGTCATGTGGTCTGGAATATCCCTTTGGTCAGTTTGGGTCACCTGTCCCACCTGTGTCCCCTCCAAACCTCCCATGCACCCCCAATTTCCTCACCAGTGTGGAGGTATGAAAAACAGAAAGGCTCTGTGCAAGCCCTGCTCAGCAATAACAAAAAACATCTCTATATTGTCAACTCTGTGTCCAGCACAAATCCAAGACACAGCCCCATACCAGCCACGGTGAAGAAAATTAACTCTACCTGAGCCAAAACCAGCACACTCATGAGTTCAGTGGTGAAAGTCCCTTTCATTTCACTGAGGTGAAGATTTTACCTCTAATGTTTACATTAAAGTTTGAAACCGGTCTTGCAAGAAAACTTCTTAACCAATGAACAGAAGTATTCAGAGTATTACTTTATACAATTTTTAATGCATATTTTCTTGTATTTTATCATGAACTTTATATAAAATTATCAACATTTTAAAGAAAATATGTGCTTGTATTAAACTGTTAAGTTTCTACCATGGTTTACAATAAATACCAAATGAAAATAAAAAAGCCTCAGCTCTAAAACTGATCATTATTAAATGCCTCCTATATGGGGAAGTTAGTTTGTTGGGTTTTTTTTTTTTTGTATTGGAATTGAGTCTTTTTTGGTATGAAAGGACAACAACTGGAAAAAAAACTAAATGTCAAGCCACGGTAAGGAAAGTACTGATCTGCCCTTGCAGAAGTACTTGATATTTCTAGTTTGTCCATATTGGCTGCCTTCTTAAAAAAACACAATAGTGTTTCAATTTAATGAAGTACAAAAAATAATGTAAAACAAAAAGAACCTTGAGAGACATTTTAGTTCTGATGTAATTCAGATAATATCAGATACAAATTTTTTCTATACTGTGCCATTATTAAATAGGTCTATTCATTTTTTATATTTCCAGTGTTATCCCAAAACAACCAATTTTTATTGAAATTTCAAAGATCCATTAGTTCAAACTTCACAACAAACCTGAGATTGTGTCTGATTTTAGGGACTCCATCTAGAAAGCATTTTGTGGTTATTTGTAATCTGTTCTCTTCTATAGACTTGTACAAATACTCCCTCAAAAGTCATCACGTTTCTATGGACAGAAAAAGCAAAAATACTATTTGAATTTTTGAACTGTTGTTATTCAATCTGGATTATCTAAAATTGTTGTGTTCAGTATTGTCTGCTTTTATTTGGTCAGCCCTTCAGGAATGCCATTGGCATAGCTGACCAGCTGGAATTGCCTGGGGTTTTTCCTTCCCTTTTGCAAGTCAGTAGCTTTGAGATGTTTTGTAGCTGAAGGTGTCCCAGCACCCTGCCCGGCGGGAGGGAAGGAAAACAACCCCTGGAGGTGCCTTGTCACCAGCAGGGCGTGTCATCGTCCTTTTCAGCACACGCTCTGCTGCGGCCATCCGAGACCCTCCCTTGAGGCAGGTTTGTTTTGTTAACAATTGGCTCCGACTACGATCAGTACTTTCTCCTGCTTTCCCAAATCCCCTACTTATTTACATGCAGTCTCTTCTTACTGCTCTTCTTATTCTTATTCTTCTTATTCCAATTGACTGTTCTTTCCAGCGCTGAACCCATGTCAGAAATTCCTGCAATATGCCAATATGATGTGTGTGATGCCCTTCCCATAAGCAGCTGACATGACAGACTGAATTAGTAAATACCTCATTTATTTTTTTTCAAGAATGCAACATCAGCTCATGATTTCCAGGTATAAACTTTACAAGACCAACATCAGTCTTAAAATATTATATAATAAAATTTACATCAATATGTAAAAAGCTGCAAGTTAATATTTTCAAAAGTCATTGACTTAGTGGTAAGTACACTGGGCTTGGGGGTGGGGGGAATCACTCTGAATGAAACGTACAAAATCATGTTTAAAACGCTTTGAGTCTTCCAAGAGTGCAACTAAACATAAGCGTTCTTGTCAAAGTGCTTGGGTGGGGTTTTGTCAGGGACACTGTTGTGCACCTTTGTACGAGATGACATCACAGATGTGGCTCCATTATAGGCATACCCTCTCCTGAAGAGAAAAAAAACAACCATTTACTGCTCATCTCACAGACAAGTGACATCTCTGCATCCAGGCATTATAATAATAAAGCTAGAAGAAATGTATGGGAATGTACCCACAAATTTCAGAAGAGGGGACACATTCCTACTCTGTGTGGTCCCATTCTAGTTTGACATGGCCACTCCAGCCATCTGTCTTTGCAATGCACTTTTCTGTTCACAGCTATCCCTCATTCACAGCAAAGTACATTAGGGCACAATCATAAAAGAATTAAAACTGTGGCAGATCCTAGGTGAATAGTTACTCCCTACAGCTGTTCCTCTTCGCTGTCACCCCTCTTCAGCTGGTGGTGGTCCCACTGCCACCACTGCTTACTTTTGATATGATGATTTGAGATCAGAGAAACTTGTCTATTCATGTCTGTAAAGTGACCTGACCACTTTTGCTAAATCAGTGAATGCACTGTTTTTCAGCTGTAGTAAAATTTATGAAATATGTCTATCAAAAGTATTTGTTCTGAGTCAATAGCTTTTCTTAATTACATTAATGATGGACAGAGCATTATCCTTAAATCCCCTTATTTTCTTTTATCCACACAATCTCTTTCTGAATCTCATTACAAAGTGTTTTGCACCAGTAATCAAACTGCATACACATAGCAGGTACAAACGCATAGGTATTGATTTCTTTCAGTAAGTACAACTTGTGTTTTACCTTGCAGAATTACTGTTTTCAGCTATTGAGAAGCAGAATATAATGCCACCAATTATGCAGAGTGAAGCTCCAGCCCATCCAATGAACAAAGCTGCTCCTAATTCATACCTACAAGAAGTCAATAGATGTATTTAACAAAAGAGAGCATGCATTTAACAGGGCTATTTCCAGAATACTATAACTAAGTATTTTATTTTTCCTTAATAACTTCCCATTGACACATACACCACAAAATCGGCAGCTCTGCCGTTCACCCACGTTCTTTTCATTATTTCCCTCTGACTCAGGAGGCAGACTCTGTCCCTGCAGTATACTTGGGCAATGCTTCTTTCCCTACACAGCCAGGGTTAGGGTTAGGAGTTAGGGAAAGGCCTGGCCTTTGCACATCTCCTCCCAGATTGCTTTGCTGTGGGGTTACATCTTTCTTTGGCCTGTTTACAGCACCAGCATCATTTTAGTTTTGTTCCTATTGGCTCCCAAACCCAACTGGATTGTGGCTTTTGCTGAGCCAGAGACTACAAAGTCTGCCTACAACTGTCCTTAATTTTCCCTCTCAGGATCTGTCTGACTCCCTCCCTTGTTATCCACACACCAGCCTGCTTGAAACATGAGGGTTTTGTACGTACGCATAATAAGCATATGCAATATACATGCATATATGTGCAAAATATGAATATACGTATGTAGGCATGTCTGGTACAAGCATATGCACACACAGCTGCATGTTCCAGCATCTTTCTCCTTCTCTAGTCCCTGTGGCTGGATTCTATTTGGAAGAAACTGCTCCCCCGCACATCTGTGGGCAGAGCTCCCTGTCACCAGCAATGGTCCCCTCTGCTGCCTGGGCCAGCCACAAACTGTTTGCTGCCAGGAACTGCTCTGTTTGTCTCTGAGAGGAGACAGCGGTGCTTTGGGAGCATTATCCCACAAAGCTAAGTCCACGTTTCTAAAGCAACAGTAGTCAGTGAAGGGAAAGAAGGGCATCATGAAGAGATTCTTTTCTTTCCCCTCAGCGCTGGAGCTTCAAGATGTGCAGCAAGCCATGGCTGCCCCTTGTCTGCTCCATTCCCCAGCTCTTTGCCTGAGTACCACTCTTAAAGAACTTTTAGGATAACCCACATTGGGCTGCAGCCCAACAGTCCCCAGAGTCTCTTATTCCTCACCTTTAGAACACACTGTGTGTCTCTTGCTCCTTCTGTGCTGTAGTTTCCCCTTAAGGAGACCTTTATCTCCTCCAGACTTCTGTATCCTGCACGGAAAACACAGGCCCCTGTCCCTCATCCAGCCACTGTTACCAGCCAGGTGTCCGTGCTGTTTGAGCAGATGCTTCTAAATTGATTTGTTGTAAACTGTGGTGAGGCAGCCAAATAAAAGCCCCTGCTTGACAGCCTGCCTGTGCAACTGCAAGACTGTGTGGTTTCACTTCTCAGCTACTTCTGAACATTTCCATGCCCATGCACAGGCCCAGTTCCACATTACCAAAATATCTAACTGAAAATACCTGTCAGCTGTTCTAAAAAGCTTGTATCTTTACAAAATGGCACTGCAGAAACACTCAAAAATTGCCCAGACACCCCAAAAATTACACAGTGATTTCTATAATAGGTCACAAGAGGGTGAGCAGTGGCTGAGGAACTACAAAATCACTTTCCATGTTTTCTTGAGAGCCTAGCCAGAGATAAAGCACAGACTTTGGAAAAAAAGAGATAGTTGCACAGGGACAAAAACCTACACTTATGATATCTTTGCTACATGCTATGGACACCCAGGCTTGAGTAATTTGTGACCCAGGGGTTTAGTGACAAAAAATAGAAACATTGGAGCTCAGAGTAGAAGACTCCATGGGACTTGCAACTGACTCTTCATGGCCTCACTACTACATCAACTTCTAGGCTCTTTTTTCCTTTTCTATTCACATCATTGAAGGAGAGCTTTTATTTATTATCCTTTGCTAAAAAAAGGATTTGATTCCCCCAAATATTCTCCATACCCAGCTATTGAGGATTAAGTTTACTGATAGAACATTAGAAATTAACTGTGTAGGCTTAAGTTTAATTGTAATTTACTTACAGCTTAGCACAATGTGTGCCCTGTTCACAAAAA
Organism: Lanius collurio; assembly: GCA_020086605.1. Lineage (NCBI taxonomy): Eukaryota > Metazoa > Chordata > Aves > Passeriformes > Laniidae > Lanius > Lanius collurio. The sequence goes on along the minus strand of JACBWW010000007.1, from coordinate 2,367,988 downwards.
GTAAGTGAACTTTAAATGAACCGTGTTTGTTAGCAGGAAAGGCCAAGCACTGGAGTAAACAGAGAAAACCCTTATCTGTTAGAAGACCCCAGACCACAAATCACCACTGGACTAAGATGCCCATGCAAGATTCATGAAGAGCATGTGAGGATCAGGTGCATAGACTGTGGGGGAATAAAGGCCCGGGCATTTCTTTGTTCGGGCTCCCTCTTTGGAGATACCAAGCTCAAGCTGAAATAAACTGACTCTGCCTCAGAACCCTTCCTCAGCACCAGTGTGGGGCTTACAGACCCAACCCCCAACTTAAACTGCTGGGAACCATAGCTCCTTTCATCCCGGAAAACCCTGCACCCAGTCTCGTTTCACTTCAAAATCTGCCAAACCCCTAAAGCTTTAATTCTACCTATGCTCAAATTTCCAACCATGTGCTACAGTTTTTACTCGACTCAAAATTTCTGTCTGTCCAAGTCCAGGGGGTTCTCTGATTAGAAGCAGAGATCTGCATCGGAGCTCATCACCTAAGATTCCATTATAGTCAACATGCAAGAAATACACACAAAGTGCACTTCTAAAACACCTTCAAAGCACCTCTTTTATTGACCTGCAAAGACAGATCAAAGGGACTAGTTCAGTGTGAGGTAAGCCCCATCCTGGGGATCTCTCCATCCCTATAGGACTGCTGGAGCACACGTAAGGTATGTGGACCAGGATTAGGCTCCCCACAGAAGTTGATGCAGATCACCACAGTGCTGGAGAACAGAGCTGGACAGATCCAGGAAGGCTGTTGCAGTAACAACTTATTTGCCAAGATCATTTGCCTAGAAAGTGGGAAACACAGGTTTCTACATTTTTATCTAACAGCACTAAATGGTTGTCTAGAGGCTGAGGGATTTAAGGGGACCAAGCACCACCTTCCCTTCTTGAAGCTCTTCAGTCATACAAAAAATAAACCAAGACTAGATTTGATAGAATTGGGTAGAAAAGGGGGTACCTGACTGGTGCCTACTAGTTGAGACAGAAGACATGGGGTTCGGCCTGTGTAGTTGGGATTGTTTGACCTTTTGAAGCAACATTTGTTACTATACCATGATTAAACAGATTGTGTATACTGCCCTTCTTGGGTGACTGCCAGGGGAATGAGTCGCAGAGCTGACCTAGTTGGTCTTTCCTCCACATCTTCAAACAGAGAAAACAACCCTTCTGAGTTATACGGGTACTTAGGAGGAAAACTCAAGATTCTAAATTGAGTATCTACATCTGTATGGCTCCCTGGGTTTTATCCAGCCTGTGTTTGACTCCTGTTAAAACTGACATGTCATAAGTGCACATACCCAGTGATTAATATTGGACTCAACACTATTAAAAATCTTCACAAATAATCTGGATGATGGAATCAAGTGTACCCTTGATGGAGTTTTCCGGTGATTCCAAACTGAGTAGGGAAGGAAACACTTCAGAAGGGAGAGCCACCCTGCAGCAACACCTGGGTAGGTGATCAAGAAGAGATCAAGAAATCAATGTCCCAATCTACTCAGTGCTTGTCAGACCACACCTGGAATATTGTGCTCAGTTTTGGTCCCTGCTATGCAAAAAAGATGTGGACAGGCTGGAGAGAGTCCAGAGAGAGGACACAAAGATGATTGGGAAGCCTGTCATGTGGGAAAAGGCAGAGAGAACTGGGTTTGTTCAACCTTAAAAAAGGAAGACTTAGGGACAACCTTATCATCATGTTTCCTTATTTGAGCAGTGGCTAAAAAGAAGATGGAGACTCAATTTTACAGGCAGTCACATAGAAAAGGTATGGAATAATGGGTACAGGCTACCCCTGGGAATTTCAACTGGACACATAAGGACAGTTTTTCTCAGTGAGAACAATTGGCCATTGAAATAACCTCCCCAGGGAAGTGGTGGATTCCCTAACACTGGATGTTTTCAAGATCGGCCTGTACAGGGTGCTGGGCCATCTTGTCTAGACCATGCTGTGGCCAAGAAAGACTGGATCAGATGCTCCTTGAAGTCACTTCCAACCTGGCATCCTATGATTCTGTGATCTTCTCAGCATTTAAAAAGCCAACGCATACCATCCACCAAAATCTAATATGTAAAAAAACCTTCCCTACAAAAAAACCCCTTATAAATACTAGTACCCCCATAAAAAGAGAAAAATGAGATAGGCCTTTTAAGAATAAATTTCTGCACTTCTGTTTCCCCTTTCCCTCTTTATCATGGAAAACTTTGCAGGAAACATACTCCTCTAGTCTTAAAACGCTAGGCGGCAAGAACTAAAGCAGTCACAGTCTGAAGTCTGTGGCTGCATATCCACTGTCTCCCATCTGTGAAATCCATCTGACTGGAGATCACTGGCAGCTCAGGCAGGAGCAAGAAGTTGATGAAGAGGCTTTGAGGTGGTGAACACTCAGGACCATGTGAATTCAACTGCAGAGAACTGAAAGCCACCTTCAACTGCACTAACCAAGCAGGCTAAAGAAGATATTTTTCTAATTCTTCCCAAATTTGGGGAGGCATAATTCAATGAAAGAACTAAAGTACAGTATCAGTACAGAAGAAAAATATTCTAGCTGTCACACAAAATTAAGACCATGAAGTAAACTTCCAAGCAAACCAGTGGAAGCTGACTGGACATCTGCTTATATAAAGAGCAGACCTTCATACCTTCCTTCCAAATCAGTACAAATACCCAGGGGAAATGAACACTTTGATTGTCTGATTCTTACAATCCTTGGAAAATAAAGAACAGATTCAAATCTATCAAAATGGAGACTCAGCGAACTATGCACCATCAATTCAGGGACAGGAAAGCTGAAGGGAAACAATTCTCTATAAGAGACACTGGGAAGTTGGTCAGGTAATTTGGACAAACAACCCCATTTATCAATGAGAATGATCATGATTATGTGAGTTCAGATTGTGGCAAGGGACAAAAATGATAAAGACTATAAGAGTTAGTGTTTTTTAAATTAAAAGTAGTAAAGAAGGCTAGAGGGAAATCCTGATGGCTGAAACAAGATGCTGAACATCTTGTGTCATTTGTTTCCCACCCACAGTATCACAAGCCTGTCTTTGACACTGTCAGGAGAGAAATGTGCAGTAAAAGGCAAAAGGCTGAAATTCTCTCTCAGAGAAGAGACAATACCAAATTTCCATAATATACCAGCAAAGCATATTAAATGCTCCTGCAATGTATAACAAAATAAGGGTTCACAGATGGCAACAAAAAGGAAATTTTACATTGGTTGAGAGAGGAAGGAGCTGAATGCCATCATTAGCTCTGTCTGATGCAAGGTCATGGCATGAACTACATGCATTGTGCACAACTCAAATTAAAACTTCTGGATTTCCTCTCTGCCTTTATCTTTGTAGTCATGATTATGTCTGCCCACAGCTGAGTTATGCTGGTTGTCCAGAAAAAAAGGTAGTTTCTGGAGAGGATGTTTTACTACCATTATTTCAATATTTAAACTGGATTTCTCATTCCTTCACAGTAAAATTCCACTGTGAGGTCTGCCCGCTTTTTGGCGGCAAACAAGTGTAGGAATACAGTGTGGGAAAAAAGGACTTTCTGGCAACAAGCATGGTATTTTTCACTAAGAACAGTAAGCCTGATGAATAATTAACTTCTGTCTATATAGCCAGGCTCCATTTTCTTCACAGAACTTCATATCCTTCTTTCTTTTGGAGGCCTTTGGTCCTGTCTTCACTGCATCAAATAAACAGAAACTATAGGGGAATTATGGAGAAAATGAATACAAACTTGTTTTCAACACAGGAAAAGCAGTGTCAACCCTACTGCTAATGTAGATCCCTTTAGTGTTATTTATTAAGACTATTTCTTTCTTTATTTATTCTGACTATTTTCTTTCTATCAAAGAGAAACGTAAAGGCTCATGGTTCCTTACTGATCCCTTACTTGGGTTTCAGGGAAATGTATACCCAGTGCTTGACATATACTGGAATCATTGCCAAGAAAACTTTAAAATCCTTGCCTTTAAAGAAGAGTTTCCATCATGTACAAAGGCAAAACAGGAAAGTCCATGATGCTATAATTTACAGCCAACATTTTCAGACTTGTTAGTTAAGATGTCAATCCAAAATCCAAGTGTAGGTTTGTGGATTGCTTCTTTTGCAGGTCCCAAGAATTTGCACAGCTTTAAAGGGAGTCTTTAGGGATGCTCATTATTTTTGATATGAATCCTAAAATTCTATAAATATTCACTCCCTTAAATTTAATTGCAAGTATAGGCAAAGGATTTATGTTAGTGCTTATAAGAGCGTGGGTTCTGATAAGGTTTATGATCCAAATTTCAGTCACCTAGATTTGAAAATCTGTCAGCAAAATTCCACCCAGCCTGCAGAAACCTCTCCTCAAGAGGAATCAAGATTGCGCAGTGCACGACACCTTTATGGAAACCACTTCTACCAAAGGCTCAAGGAAATACTTTTCTCCCTTGCCTATCAAATGATGCACTTAATGAGCCCCTCTGTCTTGTGCAATCCTTTACTGCACCTCCGGCATCGAGGCAGGCTTCACTCCCAATTAACCCCAGCTGCCCTGCCCCGCAGTAGAGCTGGGTACACAGACTGCAGAGCAGTCACTGTACTGCAAAGGGTTTGTCCATTGAATTTCAGCACCTGGTTACTCCAGTTAGAAATTGTGATTAAGTAAAACTGCAGCCCACTCTCCTCTGCCCAAGGGGAGAAGCAGCTGCTCTCTATCTAAACAGGCTCTGGTGAACAGTAGGAAACATAAGGTCTACTTGTTTGAAAGATTTATGGGTATAGGAAAGTACTTACTTTTGTGCAACAAAAGAAGGGTCAAAGAACTCAGACGTAATCCTGTTTGCATACAGGGAACAACTAGTCATAGAGCACAGCCCTGAAAAGCATAAGACAAACCATTCAGTGGAGCTGGTGGCAGAGGTTTGAGCCTGACCCTGAAGTCAATGAAGTCATGGAGGATTGTGCACAGCTTTCTGCAGAAAAGAAGTGGCTCTGGCTCAAATATGCAAACCGATAGAAATAAAGTATATTTACCAGAGAGTATGAAAATCAGTCCAGCTAAACAAGCTATTTTTGCTTTAGTCTGATCAGAGCCTCCGACTTTAGTACATTTCATCCCAACCAGTCCAAAAACGGCACCGAAGAAGCCCAGGCAGACAGCAGAGATCATCAACCCTCTGCAGGCTTGGATGTAACCTGTGAGAGAAAGAGCAAGGCTAATATGAGAACCAGGACCATGACAGGTTTTTGCTACAGTTCCCCTTTTTCTGTGCAGCATCAGGCACTCACTATGGCAAATGGAATCAGGCTTTGGCTGGAACAGTATCCCCATACCACTAGATGTGCTCTTCCAGGTGGTATGTGCCCTTCACAGGGCATCATCACCTGAGCCCAACTTGTAAGAAACGTACTATGGCACTCAGGGGTCCAAAAACATAACCCCATGGCACTGGGTATAGCATCTGCAAGAGGTTGTACTCCATGTGGTCTGACGAGGGGCCGTCACAGGTTGCAGAGCCACCCGGTGCACACAAAGCAAGTCTTACATCAGCCCTGTTGTGCATGTATGTCACATATATAATATAACTGGCAATGAGGCTGGCAGCAGCGACCCTGGCTGGGGACCTGGGCCTTCCTGTGCTTGCCTGGGTGTGCCACTGATTGGATTTGGATGTGCCAAGAAGGCCCTCATTCTGCAAGGAAGTCAGCCATGCACTCAGCTCCATGGACAGCAGTAGTCCCTTGGGATAAAGCAAATCACTGACATACTTAAACCTGGACAAAGGGCTTGCACCTGGCTTCAGCCACAAACAATTTGGCTGTGCTGCCTGGGACTGCTCCCAGAGGGACCTCCCAGGGCAGGGCCCTTCAACAGGACAATGGGCTGCTTGGCCTCTTCTCCCTTCCAGGAATATCTTGTAATTGAAAGACTGTGATAATCTCATATCGCTGCTTACAGAGTGGAACACTGCAATCTTACACAGCTGAATAACCATCACAAGATGTTTTTCTTCATAACCTGTTGTTACATCTCATTTAAAATGAAAATGAACTCCCACTATTAGGGTATTCATTCTTTTTGCTTTGATCTCCAGTGGGTGGAAATGTTGAGAGCAAAACCACACTGTCATTGCCTATTACACCAAATTTTGTGTAATAATAAACAAACAAAAAAACCCCACCAAACTCAGCATAAAAGTTTTAATATGTAAGAGAACAATATATTAAAAAGCAGGAACTAGAGGACCTCTAACAAAGACAGAAGGCAGAGATTCAAAACAAAAGGTGTGCTTGTTTGTAAAATGAAGCTTTGGAACTCCCTTCTACAGGATGTGTGAACACTAAGGGTTTACAGAGACACAAAAAGAGACTGGATACACTCAGGACAGAGAAGTCTGTGTCTGGCTGCCAGGGCTTTGCTTTGAGATGCAGACACTTGGCCACCTTTTGCTGTCCTTACTGCCACCTCCTTTAACCACTGCTGAAGGCATATCACCTACAGGATGACTGCCCCATGCTTGAACAATGTTTTAAATTCCCCACTAATTCACAGCTTTGTGCAATGAAGCAATTNTTCCAGCCTGCCTTTCATTCACATTGTGCCTGGGTACCAGAATTTGGCCCCATAGCATTTAGAGATGCTATTGAGAAACACTCAATAGCCAAGAACTTTCCACTACTGATAAACAACCTGGCCAGAAGGATTGGGACAGGGCTCCTCTAGATGTGCATTTCAGATTTGCTTATGTCCAAAATGACCTGATGGCTCTTTCACTGTGCACAAGGCACCTTGGAAACTCATTCCTTGGCCAAGTGGAACATGCTACCCCAACATACAAAGTTTCGATGCACAAGCATTTGGGGGAATGGGTGGTAAGGACATTGCTGTCAAGCGTCATCGTCTTCTTGATAATTTAAATGTTCCCAATTCTGCATACTTTATAACTAGGCTTTTCTCACTCTGAAAACAGATTCACCCAGGCCTAAAAGAACAGCTAAACAATAGATTCAAGGGATCCAAAAGGTTTCGCACCAACGATCACTCTGTGCCCGCCTGCACAGAGACCACAGCTCCTCGCCCAGTCCTGGAAACTACATTCTCAGCTGCTACACTTGGCCACAGAGTGACTGATGTCAATGGAGTCCAGCCAGCTCTCCTATCCCTTTGGAGGAACTGGCAAATCCCTCTGCCTCCATGGGGCTGGGTCAAAAGAAGGTCTGGGGAACAGCACTTCTCCACCCAAGGGAAACATCCTGCAATAGTGATGCTTAAAGGTTGCCTGTGTTACCTCTTTTTGGTATCTTGACCTCTTTCAGCCCTTTCTATAGACAGAGGTTAAAGGTCTTCTGATGTTGGTATAAACATCATGTTCATATTAATCGCCATTACAATAGTATTAATCTCTGTTAGTGATTAGATTAACAGACCTTCCCTTCCTCTTAAACAGAGCTTTTAACACCAAAACAACTTCTCAGACTCCAGTGCAAAGGCGATGTCTTGCCAGACTGTGAACAGCAGGCATGATCTTTTGCGAGTATCAAAGTCACTGGAACACAGCATATTGCATTAATTTATAACTATAAAGACTTAGAAAAGGTGCCATACTTTTAGAACCCTTTCCCCTGTTCTTTACAGTCACTCTTGAACCTATAAACCAATGCCATACACAATTTTGTTTCTACCAGCCATAATCAGTGTGGATTTATCAACTAAAAGTTTAGTTGTAAAGATTTCCTGCAGTGAACCAGTTTCCCAGTACAGCTTCCTTAAAGGGCAAAAATGTTTCCCCTTAATCAGGAAAAAAATGCAGCACCAACTCAGTCTTTGGTTTCAAGCCCTATAGCAAAACTCTTAGCTTTGCTTCAAAATAGCACTGCCCTAAAGCTGAGCAAAGCTATGCATCCCTTCTGCATACCTTTGCATCCCTGACTGCCCCGAGCTTTTACACTGTCATTTATCAATGAAGCAATTACATCTGAGTTAATAACCGCTTAGCAAAACCAGCAAAGGAACATTAATTAAAACAAAACGATGCCAAGGCTTGTTCTTCTCCACCGACCATTGCATGGCTGGCAAAACCATGAAAAAAGAGGAATGTCACGGGAGTCGGGAAATAAATTGGCAAGAAAAATTTGCCTCCATTCTTCTTGTGTCAAATCCACACACACACTCTTCTGACGGGGAAAAAAAGGCAGGTAGTGACAGAACGAGAGGCCAAAACGGACACTCGGGCACAAATCTCAACCAGGTTTTCGGGAGGAAAAAACCCCACTTCCACAGGTGTGCACAGGCAGCACGCTGCCACCTGCCTGGGGGCACGGGGACACCTGCCCAGGACCCCGCGGGGGAGCCGCTCCGTCGGGGTCCCCGCCGCCCACCCGGCCTCGCTCGGCGCACCCCGACCTCCCGCTGCCCGCCCGCCCCGCCGAGGCCGGCCCGGGAGCGGCCCCGGGAGCTCCCGCACAGGGGACACCGGGGAGGTGTCGGAGAGGGGGTCAGCGGGAGCCTGACCGTCCAGCGCCAGCATGGATGGGAAGTCCTTGCAGTTGGAGACACCGGTGGAGTCGGTCACGCAGGTCTTCCAGAGGTTGGCCCAAAAGGTGGCGGTGGTGATAACCGTGCCATCGATGGTGGACACCTTCCAGTAGTCGGTGGGCAGAGTGGAGGAGACCAGCACCCATCCCGAGATGGTCAGCAGGAAGGCGATGATCTCCGCCGACGTGCTCGCCATGGGCCCGGCAGCAGGCGGCGGGCGGCGCGGAGCCGCGGCGGATCCCGGCGAGCCCGGGGGCGGGGGATCCCGGCAGCAGCGGGCGGAGCGGGGCCGGGCCGAGCCCAGCGCGGAGCAACCCAATCAGCACCGGCAGCTCCCGGCATCGCCCCGGGGCCGCCTCCACCCCTCTCGGCCCCGGCATCGCCCCGGGGTCCCCGGAGAGGACCCTAGCACGGCCCGGCGGGGCGCTTCCCAGGGCGGCGATGTGAACCACACCCGAAAACACACACACACACACACACACACAAACAAACAAACAGCGGCGTGACCCGTAATTTGGGGTTAGATTCTCCTTCCCCTGCGGGTGCAGGGTTGGGAGGGGGTGGCAGCAGAGGGATAGGTGCGTCCTTAGCATGTCCTCCCTTGCTGCAGGTTTGCATCTGTTTCCGTATGCCCCCCGCCATCCTCCCCTCAAACAGCTTTGCCGGGAGGGCGGCTATGAGGAATGCTTGCACAATACAGGTGTGCCGACCGAGAGCGCTCCGTATTCCTACAGGGACGTAAGATTTAGAGATCATTACAAGGTTTTTTTAATCCTCTGAATTTCAGCTGGCCCCCTGATATTATTCAGCCGTAGATTATACTGCATTTGATACCTGCTTTTGCAATGTGAGGTGATGAACTTGGGATTTTCTACCTCAGTTTTAATGCAGTGGCTTTTGAGCCTGCAGCTCACAGGTCGAGAGAGTTATCCACAGTGGTTTCTCCTCTCGTTTGAAGCTGTTTACTTTCCACATCAGTAGTATATTTGCCATTGATGTGGAAAGTACACTGCCGGTCTTTACTTTCCTCCTATTTATTTCAAAACTATTGTTACATTTTCTAAACCTTTTTGCCAGATGGGCAATCACTGGAGAATAAGAAGCCACATTTGCATCATTATTCTTCTGATGAATGCTCTTTGGTTTTGCCGTGTGGACACAAACCCGGATGTAATCACCTTACAGACCTATATTAAAAAAAAAAAAAAAAAAAAAAAGAAACACCTTGGATGTGTGTCAGAGCTCACACACATCCAAGGTGTGAACACGGTGTTTGTTGATCTGTTAATGCTCCAGCAGGATAAAAGGGGGTCCACAGACGCATTTACTGACGCAGTGGTTCTCTGCCTGCCCTCTGCCTCCTTGGTACCCTCTGACTTGCGTGTGACGCACAGCAGCATTGGCAGGGAAGAGGGAGAGGGGAAAGCAGGCAGGAGGCTTGTTTGCACAGCAGCATCGGGCGCGGAGCATGATACAGCTCCATTCAACCTCCGTGCCAAGATGCCGCCTTCTCTCCCCAGGACGGCAAAGGGGCAGGGTCATGAAGTAGGTGAGCCACCCTCCAGTGTGGCGTCAGGCTGTAGCCAGAGCTCACTTTGGAACACCAGCATGACCACAGATCCAAGTCCCATTTCAGTGATGTTATTATCTATTTATCATAGGGCATGGCAGCAGAAAGAAAAAACAAAAGAAAGATTTTTTTGAGTATTTTCTCCCATCATCTCACTTTGTGATCTTGCAGACTGAAATTATGTTGTTGGTGGTAAAGTAGATCAATCCAAGCTATCAACTAGTATCTAATCAAGTCTGAGGCAGGAGACTTGAGTCCAAACCTGTGCCATTGCATTTTCTTGACATAGGAAGCTCACCTATTCTTTTGTTGATAACACTGCTTTGCTTGGTGAATCCAAGGAGTAGCATTTGGGCAAATTTTGGCCAGGGCCCATCAGAACTTTTTGATATGCTGTCATGCAATAACCAGAAGGCTGGAGTGAGTGTTGAAGAATAGGAACATAGCCAGGATACCTTTAGGCCTGAGTCTAAGCCTCTGATTCTGAGGCTCTGAGTCTGGGAAGGAGAGGAAGGGGATCTTCCTGAAGAGCATAGGCACTGCTTCCCAGAGGGCCAGCAGAAGTGGCAGGCTGGTGAGTGCCCCTGCTGAGGGTGGGTAGTCCTGCTGAATCTGCTGTAGCCTCTAGCTATGATGTCCAACAAGCATTTGTGCTGTCCCAGACCATGCTGCTTTCAACAGAGCCAGACTTAGCTGCCATGTGCATTGTGGATCAACATCTCTCTGGTGGCTACCTGTCTGCTGCCAGGGACTCCAGGGGGAGCCCATGCAGGTGGCTTCAGACAGATGAAGTTATTTCAACCTCAAACCCACTCTCTGCTTGTCCATTTTTGTTGTTGGGGAAAGAGCTGGCCACAGTCCATAAGGACCCTTCAACCAGGGCTAATTTGTGCATTAATTCCCTTGTAAACCCTATTCTATCCAGGATGCTGAAAAGTGGCCTCAGTATACATGAGGACCAGACTTGCTTTAGCTTCATGAAAAGGCTCCTCCTTTCATCTCCTGACACAGTTGCTTTTGAGGATATTTTCTGTTACTATCTTACTAGATAAGAAAGGTGTTACCATCTTTCTTATCTAAAATCAAAGCAAGATGTTGCACTTCTGATCTCGTCTTTGGTGACGTAAACACAAAATGACATAATGCACAGCTGAGTGTTCACCCCAGGCTGAAGATTAAGGGAAGTTGCAAGAGATACTCTTCCCCCGTGGTATTTTCTTCATGCTGCCTGGAATCTGCAGGGATAAGACACTGGAAAGCATTCACCTGTGAGTCTGTATTTCTCCCCTATATAATTTTTTCAGCTTCTTTCTCTTATGCCACTGCAAGTCCCTTTACCGTGAGCTTGACTCATACATCTTTCAGTTTTCCAGGATACAATGGTGTCTTTTCTCCTTGTTGGTGTGGTAGGAATTTTAACATCTATATGAAGACACTTCTCTATCTCCCTTCAATCTCTGTCTTCCTGCCACCATAGCCTTTGGATTTGCATGAAAGACTTGGCCTTTACTTAGTTTTGTTGTTGTTCTTTTTTTTTGGTTCCTGTGTTTTGGGACAAGTTATGGCTTCAGAAGTTTTTGAAAGTTTCTCAGACGACTGTCAGACTGATTTCCATTTTCTTCTGTTCCTAAGTTGATCAGGTCAATGTAAATAGCACAGTTTTGTGCTGGGTCATTTGGCTGAGTATGGGGTTTATTCCCTTGGACTGGGGACTAGTTTTATTCCCTTGGACTTAAGAGGGATGCTCCTGTCTCTTTATTTAAGAAAAACAACCCATGTGTTTCATTTTTTTGTGGCAAGTTTCATTGACTCTTGTGCACAAAAATGGCATTTAGGGGAAAAATATTAGTATGTGTTAGAGTAGGTTATTTCAGTTGGAAGGAACCTGTGATGATCATTTAGTCCAATTGCCTGACACTTCAGAACTGACCCAAAGTTAAAGCATGTTACTAAGGATATGTCTACATTCCTCGTAAACACTGACAGGCTTGGGGCATCAACCACCTCTCTAGGAAGCCTCTTCCATGGTTTGACCCTGCTCTCAGTAAAGAAATGCTTCTTAATATTCAGTCTGAACCTTCCCTGGTGCAGCTTTGAGCCATTCCCACACATCCTATTGCTGGATCCCAGTGAGAAGAGATCAGCACATCCGTCTCCTCAGGAAGATGCAAAGAGCAATGAGATCGCCCCTCAGCCTCCTTTTCTCCGAACTAGACAAGCCCAGAGTACTCAGCCACTCCTCACTGGACATGACTTCCAGCCTTTTTACCAGCTGTTGCCTTCCTCTCAATGCATTCAAAGACCTCAACATCTGTCTTAAGTTGTGGGGCCCAGCACTGCACACAGTTATCTGGGGGAGGCCACACCAATGCTGATTACAGAGGGATAATCCCCTCTTTTAACAGGCTGATGATGCTGCTTTTGATGCATCCCAGGATGAGATTTGCCCTCCTGGCTGCCAGGACACGTGGCTGACTCACACCAATCCTGCTGCCAACCAGCAACCCCAGACCCCTTCCTGCAGGGCTGCTCTCCAGCCTCTGTTCTCCCAATTTATTCTTGCTCCCAGCATTACTCTGCCCTAGGTACAGAATCCAGTGTTTGGACTTATTAAATTTCATCCCATTAATCATAGCCCAGTGCTCCAATGTATCCAGCTCACTCTGTAAGACCTCTTGTCCCTCAGGAGTGTCAACAGCACCTCCTGGGTTGGTGTCATCAGCAACCTTGCTAATGGAGTGTTCAAGTCCTGCATCCAGATTGCTGATATTGAACAGATCTGGCCCCCAGGACTGAGGTGTATACAGCACCACTGGTGACTGTTCACCAGCCAGATGTAGCCCCATCCAATACCACCCTTTGGACTCTGTCCTTCAGCCAACACACCATGAATCCATTCATCCCACAGCTGGACAACTTGTGTGGAAGGATTCTGTAAGGAACAGTACAAGAACCCTGACTAATTCCAGAAAAACTCCATCCCCCTCCTTCCCTTCATCCACTAGGTGGGTGACCTTATCATAGAAGGATATGAAATCAGTTAAACAGGATTTTCCCATTGTAAGCCCATGTTGACTGTGCCTGGGGATTGCTTTGTTCTTTAAATGCCTTTTGACAGTACTCAGTGTGATCTTCTTGTCAGTTTTTCCAGGAACTGAAGTTAGACTAAGAGGTCTGTGTTTCCCTGGGTCTTCCCTCATATCCTTCTTGTAGATTGGAATAACACTGGCTAGCTTCCAGTCAGAAGAGACCAACCTCAAGCTACTGAGATTTTTGAACGACATACATTTTACAAATCAGGATAGAATATTAATAAATAGCTGAGATTTTATAATTTGCAAACTTTTATAATATTGCCATGTATAGAAGAACCCGTCAGAGAGGGGTTTGCACTCAAGTCTGAAATACAGGATATTATTTTAGCTCTTGCAGGATCAAAATCACAAGTAATCATTATTGCCTCATAAGTTAAACACCAGATGACAACAGCATTTGTTCTCCAGCCAGGATAAGCAGGCTAGGGTCGTCATGCCTTTGTCCTGGAGTAATTTTTCTTGTAATTTTACCATGCATAGGTTGGGCAACTTGAGACTCTTTCCTGGCTTTGCCATGTTATGATTTCCAAGGTGCCTAGAGCACTTGTGCAAAAGGAAAAAGCCCCAACTTTATTTTTCTTAGGCTGAAGGACAACTTCCTTGTTTGCCAGGCTTTCCCTGAGAATCTGAATATTGAAGTAGTAAGGTAGACATGGGGGGAGCATGGACAGGCTCATAAGAATGTCATTACCTGGGCAAGGTCAGGTCTGTTGGCAGAGTGAGATTTGGGGAAGGCACCCCAAACTGACGGGTACACTAGAGGAGATTAACACCGCTGTAAGTGAGGAGCTTGCACGGTGCTCTGCATTGTGCAGAACAAAGTGCCGCCTAAAAAATGAGCAACCAGATCCTCTTCCTCAAAAGAGAGTAAACAAAGGAACATTTCTGTCTTGCCTAAAAAAAAAAATCCATCATATTGGGAACATCAGTTAATAATCACCAGTCCTCTCTGGGGTTGCCATTGTTGTTTTTCTTAAGTGGTGGGAAAAGGAATTAAATTAAATTACTGCATGTCTTTTGTAAACTGCCAGGACAAGAATGATTTTTAGCTATGCAGTTCATATATTACATAACAAAAAGTAAAAAATTAATAGGAACTGACAATCCAGAGCATTTTAAAAGAGTGAAAAATTTCATTCTGCAAGCCAATAAACTTTACGCTCTCCCTCTCTCTGTTCAGTCCATTTGGACATTACAGACTTAGTTTCTTGACACTGTGATTAATGTACTGTTTCTTTTTTTTTTCCCAGCTCACCTCAATTTTGTTGAGAAAAGCCTGTGTTGTCCCTGAAAGTTTGTAATACAATGCTTTTAAAAATAGATATAACCTGTTTAACAAACTCAGCAGGAAATGTGAAGAAGTGAATCTCTTACTTTCCTGGAGGTGCATTCCTCCTGGCCAACAGCACAGGTGCAGCTCTTGTCCCTCAGAAGTGGCCTCCACATCAAATTAAGTTTCACTAGGCACAGGCAGGTTGCTGTGGAAAGGCAGGAAACCTCTGGGTGGTTTTTTAGAACATTAGGCCCTATGTAATGCAATTTAGAAAGTTTGCAAGATTTTAGAAAGTTTTCAGAATAAAACCATATTGTGTCTAATGGAATTTAAAAGGATTAAACTGAGGTGGGAAGCAGAGAGGCAAATGCCTTTCCAGAGCAGTTGGTATTCAGACATGATCCTTGACAGTGAGCCATAAAGACAAAGAAGTTGAGTCCTGGCCAGTGTCTGAGCAGCAGGACAGTGTTTGGATACTGGTGTCCCTGGAGTGGGAATGCTTTCCCACTGCGTGTGTCCTCTGCCATCGTGTGCCACAGCTGACCTCTGCTGATTCCTGGGCACCTAGATCCAGGCATGAGGAGTCTGTCATTTTTTACAGGCATCAGGATAGTTCCCAGACAGAGGACATGCAGAAGCAGGAGCTGACCCTCTGGGTGGAGCACAGCAATAGGACAAGGGGCATGAGTCAGAAAGTAGACAATTCCCATTAGGTATTAGGATCAAATTGTTTGCCAGGAGGATGGCCAAGCACTTGGGAGCAGGCTGCCCAGAGAGGCATCTCCCTCCCTGGAGGTACTCAAGACTTAACTGTCATGGCCCTGAACAAGCCCATCTGATTAGATGTGCTTTGGACTAGATGACCCCTGGAGGTCCCTCTTAACCTGGTTTACTCTACTACCCTGTGATTTTGTTACCTCACTGGAGCAGATAGAGTAGCACTGGGCTGCATTTGGCTTATTATAGCTCTAAGTGGCGCCCAGGGACACTAATGATCACAGATTATATGTTATGCCCAGAACATGATTCCATGTGGTCCCTGCTACCCTGTTATTTAGCACACATGCTGAAAGCTTCTTTGCACAGATAGGTGTATTTCAGTTCATAACAGCATTACATTTAACTACTTTTTCAGCTGTTTATGCATAGGGAAAATTTTCCATGGCCATCCTCTTCTTTTAGTTGTTATTTTAGGATGCCTCTGGATATGCTAAAGAAAACCTCAAGAGGGGCACGACACAGAGACCTTTAGCTCTGCCAGTTCAATACCCTACCTGAGACAAACAGAGCAAGGATGAGAAGAAGAGATGAACTTCTGAGAAAGGGGGACTCATTTCCTAAGTGGATGAAGGAGCAAAGCTGTTCAGTGTGTGCTTCAGCAAGCAGGGGGTGGCAGCAACTGGAGACAGCAGTGGAGATGTGAGGTGACTGGCAAAGGCCCTGGAGGAGGCAGAAATAAACTGCAGCAGAGCATGAGTGAGGTGTGATAATTTACACTCCAGGCTCTTTGTACATAGCCCTGCTTCAGTGCAGCCTGGCCCTTAACACACATTTGTCCCAGTTTCCAGTTTGAAGGAAGGGGAGACAGGTGAAGATGAGCATCTACCTTACACCTTCCCACCAGCGTCTCTATCTACAAGGAAGCTCTTCCACATGCCTTCCTCTGGTTCATCTCCCCAGTTCCCACAGGGGCTCCTTATTTACTCAGGGAATGGTTGTGCCATGAAGAGGGTGTTTTGGTTTACTGTCCCTGGCCCCACTGTTTGTCAAGTAACAGTTGTCCCAGCTGGTGGGACAAATAGAAAGATTTAATTTAACCAAGAGCATGAAAACCACTACATGGTGCAAAGCAGCTTCTGTAGTGTAACTTAATTTGAGAGCAAATGGACTGGGATCAAAAAAGGTCACAGTGACAAAGTGGAGTTAAAAGTTGTCTTAGATCAACACGCTCAAGCAATTCAGAAACAAAGGGAATAAGGAAATAATATGTGACAGATTCAAAAATCAATAAACCGGTTGTGGTTAGTGTGCATTTGATCCATCATCAATACTGCTTCTTTTGATCCTTCTGGTTTGATTTGGTTTCTGACGTGGTGTGTGTATTTAAAAGAGAAGTGGATAAAACCCTCCAGTGAAAGGGGGGCATTGCCTCCACATGTAGAGTCTCTTGGATAAAGAGAACAGATTTAAAATCCTATTTAGATTTTCTGAGCTTAAGAAATCACAAATAAAAGTGGCAGTAATGAGATATGAGAAGAAAAAAAAATCCTAAAACAGAGGTGTCAATGTCAATGTGTTTATGCTGGGGGACACGATCAAGTTCCCCTTGTTTTCCCACCTACAGAGAGCACTACCTTTTCAAAAATCAAATGGATCAAAAGTACTTGGAAAGTTTTTAGAGCACCAAGCAACACTTCAGCTCACTTTTGTGTGCAATCTGGGTCCAGCACAGGGTTTTCCTATTTCTTCAGTGGAGTGTTCAGTCAGCTCTCATGCTGACTCTTGAGGAAACAGTCCACTATACTGCGTGTAGTAAATGAAGCACTATATTACCTAGGAAAAAATTCATTTGGACTGCTTATTTTTGCTGGGTCACAGTCCAGAGTAGCCAACAAGACATTTGCCAAGGGCAGGACATAATGTGCTTTCCCTGTTATGTTAATGCTTTCATGGTCCCATAGGGAAAGTATTTTTCTTTCATTACTTTGCAGTAGTTCTACCTTCCCATTGCCCTTGTAAAGAAATAAAGCCTTTTCCACTGATAATAGAGATCCAGGTATGCACTGTGGGGTTTTCTTATGTTTTCCTCTTTGTTTTCCTCTTTGTTCAAGTGTCTTTTCTTAGCTGATTGCTTATTTCACTGGCTCATTTATGTGTTCATTGCAGCTTTTTATTCCACTTTAGCTGCAAGCCGGGTGAAGAAGGGCAGAAACACTTTTGAGAATTCAGCATTAAAACTATGTAAAGTCTCTTTTTTCATATCAGAAATGCATTTTGTCTTTTAGAAAAGGAGAAATTCTTAAACAATTTTGGCTTAAGTTGCAGTTTATAAGGAAAGTTTACAGCACTGGGTAGTGCCTCATGCCGATGGTGGGAAACTGGGCATTTTTCTGATTTTGGTGGTTTTATGTGGATTTAAATATTGCACTGCACTCTTTGTTTTCAAAAAATTTGTATAGTGGGAGAAAATGGGATAATGCAGCAATCTCTTTACTTGGTGCTAGCTCTGGGAAAATTCAGTTTTCTTTTCTTTTCCAATGTTTGGTGTAGTTATTTTATGTAGACAGGAATCAGAAAATCTTTCAACCGTAAATTAATGTTTCAGAAGTCTCCAGGTAACAAAGTGGTGGATTTTGATTGTAAATTGCTTGACAAATACCAGCAAAATAAAAACGCCAGCAGATGCCAAACATTGAGACTGGAGACACCAGTGTGTTTGGTTTTTTTAATGACTACTCTTTGTTTTTTTACTGGATAGTGCACTATTGACAAAAACTACTTTCAGTAATGTCTGAGGATTAAGGATTTATTTGGAAAGATGGCCCAGAGCATTTTGTTCGTATGGTGTTCTGGGAACTGTTAACTTTTCTAAATACACACATGAAAACCTGATATTGTAAGACAGTTAGGACACAGCATGCAAAAGCTACAGGCTTGCTGTATCCATTAGAGAACTAAACACAAATGTTAAAATTTAGCTGGAGGAAGTATTTGTGCTATCACTGGATATAACTGTAAGTGCAAAGTTCTGGGCTTTAGTATAAAATGCAAAATATAATAAGGAAATTCTATTGCCAGTCAAAAATCCCACTCTACCCCCTCCAGCCCCATTAAATACAGGGCAGCCTTGGGAAGTGTGCAGATCTATGGGAGGAATTTTCCTGCCTGTGAAGGAAACGTAGAGCCATGAGCTCCTAGATGCCTGTGTGCAGGCTGGTCAGTGGAAGAGTGCACTGGTGCCGTGTGGAGCTGCAGTTCTGTGCCAGCCATTGTACTCACCAGGCACCTTCCAGTGACACGTCACATGCCCTGAGCTGTGAAAATATTGATTTTGGGATCACATGCCTGAACAAGTTTCAATTTTCCTCCCATCCCAAACAGGATCTAAACTCAAGCTGGGATCCTCGTTGAGCAGGTGTGTGCCCTGGAGGCTGCTCTAAATCCTTTGCCTGCCTACACTTTGCAGGAGGTTTTACCCACCTCTGCCACAACTGTTCTCCAGCTCCAATAGCACAAGCCCCAGTGCTGGACATTTCTGCAGGCTGAGCTTGGCTTGAGCTTGACCAAAGGCACAAGTGCCTCTCTCCTGCTTGCAGGCTCTCTCTGTGTCAATCCACTGTTTCTGTGGGAATGATGGCCAAAAGTTGTCAGCTTCAGGCATGTGTGACTCTCCACCTTTACACAGGGTGACTAGAGAAATGGAAGACATGATGGGTTTTGATGGCTGAGTTTAAAGTACAGAAATAAAAAGACACAGCTAAATCAAAGAGAAAGTACAATCCTCCTCTGTGTTCCATAAAAGTTAATTCTTGTGTTTTTCCAGCAAAAAATTTCTCTCATGCCTGGAGAGCTGACTGAGCAGACTCTGCTCATGCACTCCACCAGCCCAATATTGTCCTGGGTTCTTCAAGGTCTTCCACCTAACTCACACACATTGGCTGCCTGTTCTCATCCCATTGAGTCACAGCATGAGTGGCTCAGCAGATGGGCATCCTCATGTTCGAAGCCCTCATCCCTCTGCCCCCCTCACATCTCCAGCAGTGGCTCCCCCAGCAAGTGTCCTGTGCAAGCAGAAACTGCCCAGTTGCCCCAAGAGCCTCACAAGTGCTGATGTGTTTCTTGGCTTTCGGCAGGGAGCAGCGGCACCCTTGGATGCATGCCTGTCAGCTGACAGGCTCCTTGCCCAGATGCATTTCAGTGATTAACCTGCTGCCTCTGTCTGTCAGCTTAGGGGTTTCTATGCCACACAAGAAAAGACAGGAAGGTTAGATTTCCTTGAACTCCCTGGGACTGGTATGATGTCCCAATGGTGGGCATCCATCTGGATATTCAGCTCGATATCTACCATGTGGTTGGAGCAATACAGAGCACTGTAAATAAAGGCACGTAACAGTTTGTGTTGCAGACTTGCTCTCCAAACAAAGCTTGAAGAATCCAAGGGGCTATGTTTTCCAAGGCAGGACTGTAAGAGGTCACTCTCCTGTTTGTGCTGCCCCTGAACCCAACCTCTCTTCAGTGAGACATTTCTCGGCACGCTGGTGGTCTATTGACTTGTGGGAATGGCCCATGCCAAGTTCTTCAGGCGTGGAACAGGCCATTCCCTTCTCATTTGTAAAGTGTTGTGGTTAATTTCTAATCAGAAGTGCCTTTGAACTTCTGAACTTTGAACTCGGGGGAGGAAGCCCTTCCTTGAGTACATCAAAGTTTGTAGCTGTGCTTAGGGAAAAGATTTATGCCACATACTCATCATGCCAAGAAATCATGGCAAGTCCTTTATGTGGCACAGGCATCATTGAATACATTAATATGCACAAGTAAATAAAATAGAGCCATTAGACTAGGATGCACATCCCTGAGAGCAGAATTTGCTCTGCAGGTTTTCAAACAGGCTGAAACACCAACCACTGGTCTTTCATAAAGAAAATCTCACGTATTAGAACACAGCAAACAAGAACACTCATATATATTTATTAATGTATATTGAATGGATTTGATACAAATACTTTTATATATCCCCGCCTTATACGAAGTCTCAGAAGAGATCAGGCTCTTATCAAAACTGCTATTTCCTAGATATTGGAGAAAAATTATTTGGCAACAGCCCCACTGATTATAGTTTCATGTTTTCTTAATGATGTTAAACACATAAACATCTCTATACATAAGCATTACCACTACAAACTGATGAAACCAGTTCATAAGATAGTAAGGGAGAACAAAAGGGTTTAGGGTAAGCAAAGACTAAAATAACACAACACACACCCCCTTCCTCCCCTTGGCAGATGAAATTGTTCTTTTCCCTTTCCTTACAGAAATCTACAAAAGGACACTACAAATGGTACCTACGACCGGGCTTCTCTTTATCCACAGAATTTCCTCTGCAATAGATATTCTTGCATACTACTTCCCACTACCTGTATATCCCTAGGATAATCCATTACTAGAAGTGGGATGAGCTTGTAAGAATTACAGATATTAATTAGTCTTATCAGGAATTATCTAGATTTACTTGCAAAATAGAGAGGTACTTCCTTTGTAATCCCTTTGTAGCTTTGCTTTGAAGACTTAAAAATGTCCACCAGGACAATAATTTCATTAGGATTTTGCTTTGCATCCTTTTTTTTTTTTTTTTCCTCCAAACTGTTTGTGTTTAGAACTTATTTTAGTGTGTAGTCCATGAGAGAAGATTTCCCAGATGAGCTGGTTGGGAATTGCAGGTTTCTATCTTCCTCAGCTCCTCTCAAACAGTGGTTTACAAAGAAGTATGACATTCTGTGTTGGTTTGTTTGTGCAACAGCTGAGATTTTTGCAATAGGGAAGTAAGGTACTTGAGTCATGTCCAATGGTTTCTGATAGGACTGCAGTAGCCTTGGACAGAGAGGTGTTTCTGAGGTTTTTTTCCCTGATGACTTACAGCATTTGATGCTGATTTCACTTCTTTTGTTGTAAGGCAGCAGTCACACCTGGTGAGATAAGCCATCTCAAGCCCTTCCTGATCCTCAGATGAGCACTGAGGGTAGTGTTTAGCATTTCTGTGGGAATACTCTGTACTGTTGCAACACAATACTTTTCACTTTAGTGTTCCATCACCTTCAGTGACTTGGCTCTGTTGTTCCAATATATTTGCAAGCTAGGGAATACCCAGAGCTTTGATGGTGGCCCTGTGTAATCACCCTCTTATGTGATTAATTTTGGAGTAATTTGTACTCATCAGTAGAGCTTGTCAGATTTTCTATTAGAAGGATGATGTTGCCAGCTTATGTCAATGAGCTTTAGTCCTGTTCTGCCTAGTGTCTTCCTTTAGAACAGCCAGGTGCTGGTTAGCACAATTATTTCTGCACTATGCATCCAGAGACTTACAGTCTTATTTAAATTGTGTCTTCTCATGACCAGCCTCCTAAATAGTTCACATCCAAAACCAACTGGCAGTAGTACTTTCTTCACAAGGGGAAGTGGAGGGGCAGGCACTGATCTCTTCTATCTCATGACCAGTGCCAAAACCCAAGGAAATGGCCTGATGTTGTGTCAGGGGAAGTTTAGGTTGGATATTAGAAAAAGGTTTTTCACCCAGAAGGTGTTTGGGCACTGGAACAGGCTCCCCAGGGCAGTGGTCACAGCACCAGGCCTGATAGAGTTCAAGAAGCATTTGGACAATGCTCTGAGGCACATGGTGTATCTCTCGGGGAAGGCTCTGTGCAGAGCCAGGAGATGGACTTGATGATCCTGATGGGTCCCTTCCAACACAGAATATTTCATGATTCTATGATTCTATGATTATCAGCTCAGTCCTGGTGGGTTTACTACTTTTATGAGAGCAGTGAAGGATCAGTACTGGAAGAGGCAAGTCAGTGAGAGATTTACTTTCTTAATGGTGGAGTATTTTATTGAAGGCGTGAAGTAGCTGTGAACTCTGTTTCTCCAGCTCCCAAACCATTTTCTGATTCCCGTGTCATAAAGGATCTCTAAATGGTGATGGTAAGGTTTGACCTTGCCTCTTTTTTAGACTCCCATTGCTTCTTAAATTAAGACAATACTACTACATTAGCTATCCCTGCCTGCTGGGAGCAAAGGGGAGGCTGAGATGCCTTTGTGCCTGGGAGGCAATCTTCAGATCAGAGACTCCAGAGAAATGCAAAATTTGTAGGCTGAGACAGTGGAAGGCTCACTGTGTAACCTCCCATTTGGCTGAGCTGTGGCTAGAAATGTGACACTGGCTCTGCACCTGAGCATGCAGAGACACCTTAACAGAAATGTGTTTGTGTGGCAACTGTTTCATATATGCTTAAGGGGCAGGGTTACATCTTGGAGCTGAAAACAACTCTTTGGGAGTGCATAAATCACATAAGAACTGTGTTTGAAGATTGTATCATATCCAGTGGAGGTGATACAATCTCCACAGGATTTGCATCTTAGAAATGAGTCATCATTTTGAATAATGATCCATGCTTGTTCATTTTCATGTGAATAGTTATGAGGAAAACTTAGCAAGAAGGATTTACTTCAAGCTTTCAAACCCTTCTCAAGATCCACTGGTCTCTGAAGTTTAAAGATTGCTGACTAAGGCCATGGGAAACGGTAACAGGGATTGATGACACTTGAATAAACAGAGTTATTGATCTGTGTGACAACTGGCATCGGTAGCAATGTGGTCTAACTACAGTGACACCTCTGTTCCTCTCCCTTCCCTTGTCAGCCAAGACTTCTTCAATGCCTCTGCAAATGACCCTTCATTCTGCTCTGCATTGCAACATTGATAGTAGCCCCACAAACAAAGCAATCATAACTTCCCACAAGTTCATTTAAATTTGAAGTGAACATGATGCAATGTGACCAGTGGTGTTTGGCAATAAGCACATTATAGCTAACCCTGTTCCACACTGTCACTGTAGAGCATTTCCTGGCAAATGCAAGAGATGGGATTCTATTTAACTTGGATGGCCAAAGCGCAGATGTCCACATCTGGGCTAGTCGTTGGAGCTCCATGCCCCATAGTCAAAGGAGTCTAGAGTGCCACTCAGCTGATACATATAGGGTGAAATGGGACAACTGTGTCCCTGAGTGCCTGTTTCATTTTACTGACAGTAAAAGGAAGCAAAATGGACAGATTCTTATGAAGTCATCTATATTACAAATGCCATGTGATGGGATTTTTTACTGTCAAATATTTTAATGTCAAATCCCATATTTACAAATGGAGATAGAAACAGTCTGAAAAGGTTTTGTTATTCACATATATGGGCTGGTAGGCATGTAGTGCTGTTGTATTGCTGGAGATGAATTTTGCACCCTCTACTGGAAAATAAGTTTGGTACATACAAAATATGGAGAAAGGACGTTTGTACAGTGAAGTCCTCTCCTCACTGTCCTAGAGCAGAGTTGATAAATGCTGACTAATCCTTCATTTCCGATCACTTACAAGTACTGGAACATGTGGCTCTTGATTTGTGAATTTACTGCAGACTGTGGCCTCTTGTGAAATATGATTTCCAAGTGAATACACTGAAGGTCAAGGAAAATAAAGACTTTTATTATTTTTAAAATTTCCTTTGGTATCTATTCAGCTGGAAAATCCAGAGCAGAAAACAACACAGAAAGTCCAAATATAAGATTAACTATGGCAGTTTTATGGTGACATTTCTCGATTACTGTTAAGATTCATGCAGCTCTGAGTTCACAATCAGACCCTCTATCCAGTCACAGGAAAGCAAACAGCAATTATTATCTCACTTGTGAGAAGAAAAAGCTCTTTTCAGGGTTACATCACACACTTTATCTCCCTGAACAAGCAAATGTGGCAGGTGGATAATGGAAGTGAAAAAAATGGTGGGACTCGAGAGTCTGACCTTGGAAGAATGGCAATTTCAGCTATCAAAAAAGAGAGAGCTGATAGTTTGCCCTCTGTATGAGAGGTTCATTGTCTGAAACCTACAATGTGTGAAAAGGAGCATGAAAGGAGTGTGAACAGCTTTCCAGGTGGGATGTGCACATTCTGTCTCTGAGTTGTCTCATCCAGTTCAGCTGAATGACATTTCTTCCAATGTTCTAATTTAAGCAGGATACAGCGAAAAAGAGCAGGTAGTTGCCAGAGTCTGATATAATGAGTCTGTACACTCTCAGCAGAAGTGTTTGCAGGGAATCTGCTTTCCACTGATCTGACATGGTCACATGCTGGAGATGTGTGATCACTCAGAAACTCACTGGATGCTGGCTAGATATCAGTAAGTGAATAGCACATAAACACTTACACCATCAGATGGATTTCCTGTGTTAAAATTGCAAAGATCACACACTACTCTTTGCACTGCTGACAGACCAATAATATGTATTATCCATGGTCATAACATCTTTGACAGAGTCTTAGCCAATGGTGTGAAAAGGATCACCAGAATAATCAGTTCCCTCCAGGCATTCTGAGCCTCAGAAAGAAAAGGCACTTTGCCAGGAATAGAAATGAGATCTGTTTTGTGAAATGAGCTGTTCTTCAGGCCAGTTCTCCTCCCCACCCTGGATAAGGTACTGACAGCTAGCCTCGCTTCACTGAGCTGTCAGGTGTTACCTTTGCTAACTATCCTTGAAAAGGGAGAAGAAATGGAGCAGCGCATGGATATGAAAAGATGTAGACCCACCACATCATCTGGCAGAAAGGATTAACATGGGAACAAAATATAAATATTTTGTATCCAACCCTTTTGACATTCCACAAAGAGCAGGCTGGGTCTGAGCTGCTCTTACAACTACACAAAAATGACTATAGATATGCCCAAATTTTTTGCAACAGTGAAAATCTGGGGTCCTATATGCAGGTCCTGCTCAGTGCTGGGTATTACAGCAACCACCAGCATTCCATGTGCCATGCACTGAATAAGACAGAGTTA
This sequence comes from Lanius collurio, assembly GCA_020086605.1. Lineage (NCBI taxonomy): Eukaryota > Metazoa > Chordata > Aves > Passeriformes > Laniidae > Lanius > Lanius collurio. The sequence continues at coordinate 2,342,901 of JACBWW010000007.1, read as the reverse complement.
ACAGAGCTCCAATAGCCCCCACTATGCCCAGAAGCATCTTTTGTTCCCCTGAAATGGAGAGCTTGCAGATCTCCCTGTGCTCTACATCCAGGGAGCCTTGACTGATCCCACTCCCAGCCATGCCTGTGCAAACTAGCAGTGGGATCCAGCTCCCGCCAGTTTGAAAGGCAGCATGGCCTCCTGCCCTCTAGATGATCTTGGAGGTGAACAAATTATGTTACTGGGATCTTGCAGCAACAAGGCACGTAGGCTTTCTAAGGATAGGAAAAATCTGGTTTTGGGGGACTGATTTTCCTGCGAGTTCCCAAACTCTGCACAATGACAGAGGAATAGGTCTGTTACTGTTTGATACTCCATGCAAGCAACATGAAAGCATGGGGATGCACAGGCTGCAACAGGAGTGGATGGTCAAAAAAGTGAGAAAGCAGAAGAGAGAAACAAACTTGTCTCAAACCTGGAGGAAAGGAATCTGTGTCCTGTAGACCCAAGAGACAGGGAAATGTCTGGCACTTCAGAATATGCTGCCTGTGGGCAGGGAAAACACAGGCATGAGAAGTAGTAACAAGCCCTGAGGAAGAACCTCTCAACTCTTAGGAGTGTTTTGGCATGAAGGTAGGAAAGCACAGCAAAATGACATATATGGTCATTTTATAAGAAAGACTTACTCTTCAATAACAGGGCTATGAATAGGGAGGAACCCATGAGGAAATTGTAGTACAAACACGGGTCTCACTTATGAACCACAAGCCTAAGCCACCTACTAATTTTGAATGGGATCTGTCTGTTTTAGCATCGTCTCAGGTTTAGGATTTAGCCTAAGTCACTGATTCTAAACTCCATGTCTGGTAGATTGATGCTTCCAGAGAGTGATCCAGTCCATTGACCTCATACACATTTCTCTGGGAATCTGTTTCTTTTCACTTATTGCAGAAGGAGTTTGAGATTATTACCTTAGACTCCCCTAAGATTACCTCTGATCCTCTTTAAACTGCTAAAATTAGTGATGTGAGGCACACCTTCTAAACACTGCTTAACTCAAGAGGTAGTGCTGTTGAAATGAGCAACTGGCTGTGCACCTCTGGAAAAGCAACTTTCTAAACCAATGATGAACTGTACATAATACCCACAATTTGGCAACTGTCTGCGTCATCTCCTATCTGTGAACAGCCCCAGTGGCCACTCTCCTCTTAGATGATGCCTGTTTCATCCACGGACGGTTGAACCTGATTGCTGATGAATAAGGTAGAGACACAAACAAAAAAATCTGCTTTCATTATACCAAGTGGGTTGGCTTTCATGCCTGTGGTAGGCTATGGCCTCAAATTATGGTGAAATTGAGTTATGGTAGTGTGCACAGCTAGAACACAGTGAAAAGGTCACATCAGGAAAGAGGAAGGCATACACCTTTGTTCATTGTCTTCCCAGGTATTTATGCACTGTGTGTGCCCTGACAGCCAGAGTGCATGGCTTTCGAAGCATCCTTCTTTACCCCAGAGGCAGCAGCTGGGATGAGTGGATAACATTGTCATCCTTGCTGCAGGAATCCATCTGATCTGCCTTTCAGGGCTAAGAAGCAGCAGTGATACGTTTCCTCCATGTCTGCTCTTTAGGGAAAAGGTTGTGTCTGACCAGTACCTTGGGAAATGCAGCATTCACATTTACTGTGTAATTTATGATAGGGTGAAATTTCACACGATGTTGCAAGTCGCCTGGAATGTGTTTGCCTTGGCATGCCCTCTTACTGCCCTCAACTGAATTACAGGCATCTCTTCAGGTATCTATTCAGGCAGCTCTTGTTCACTGAATCATTTACTACCCCTGGGAGGCAGAGCTGGTGGGATGATGCCACTCCGGTCTGTGGTACTGGGCTGTTCTGATACTCTGCAGGTGGTGAGGGAGGCAGCTGAGCGAGAACTTTACTGCTCAGCACTTGCAGATCTGGGAGCTAATTAACACTAACTTCTACGGGGCCCACTGGGAGTAGCTCTGGATCTGTTCTTGTTACAAGACTGCTACATTTTAGTGTGGAGTGGAAGGAGTTTGTGGGAATTTTTTGAGGAAAACATATTCTGTCCAAAGTGATCTGTATGGAAATGTTTCTTCTGTTCTGTTCTTTGGCATTTGGTGGGGTAGTAGGGAAGTTCCATTGCGAATGGTTTTGTCCTAAAAATAATGCTTTTCGCAGGCAAGGTCTACTGCAAATTTGCCATGTGAGTAGACCTCAGCATTTGTTGGTCAAACTATGATGGTGCTCTTGAGCTGAGTTATCTGATGGGCTTTTACACGTACTTGTTTGCAGTTCATGGCATCTCTGCGGGGGAGGGAGAGGTTTTTCACCTGCTTAACTTCCTACCTGAAATCCTTTGCTATGCTTTACTCTTCTGCCATCACTTTTGTTTTCTTGCATATTAATTTTTTTCCTTTTCACAGGATGAAGTAAAAAAAATGGATCACTTCCTCCCCCTTTACTGATTTGCTCAACTTTACCCCACCCACTTATTCTTAATTTTCTCTCTTGCAGATGCCTCAGATCTCTCTGTGTTGTGTTGAAGAGTTTTAGATGTTATGGGGCAAATTAAATGTCCCCTCTAGCAGTTCGCCTTCTGTTTCAAGGAACAGTGTTTTCATCTTTGAGGATTCACATCTCTCAATGGCCCCACAATTATAAATTACTGCGGGAGATTTTTGGATGTGGGGATTCATTCCCATTTTGATGAGAGGGAGGAACACAGGAGTAAACGTGCTGGCAAGAGCATAAAATGGCCATCTTCCTCACTCTCACAAGGTCCCATAAAGCTGTCCTTCCTAAGGCAAGTTCCATTCCCAGTGACAGTCAGTAGTGCATTGCCTCCTGGGCAGGAGCTACATGTTTGCTCTTGCAGATTAGAGACCTGGGTATGTGGGAGATCTTCTGCCACTTTTTCCATGCCTTTATAAAAGAATGAGCCAACATGGTACTGATTTGTTACACATGCTCATTTTTCCCTATGGATTTGCCCCATCTCCTCCATGGTACACTGTAAAAGCCGCTTGTATTATTTAGAATTGCGGAATGAGTCTACTTGACTTTCCAAGCATTAGTTCTCCAGATACTATTAAATTTTCAGTCTTTCAGGAGAACTAAATGTAAATCAAAGTAAGTGACCTGGTTGGTGGTGCTTTTTAGTACATGAAAGCATTTGTTTTCCTCATAAAATATAATTTTGTTTTTCACATCTGAGCCTTGCAATGGCAGTTGTATAGGTTTTATAGTTTTGGGCTGACCTTGGAAAGAGTTAGATATGTGGCAATACTCTTGTTTACATCAGGCATCAAGCAGAATATTGCAGGGCTGCATGGATACATAAAGGAGAGGTGTGCAGTCTTAAGAAACTGGGTTTAGGATCAGCTTAAAGATCAAAAAAAGGTGTTGTCTATTAGAAAAGCTAATCTGTGGAGCCTGCTGTCCTCAGAAACACATGTCATTTTATGTTTTGGTCAAATGAATTAATTACCTCCAAAATAGATGCTCTAAGTCAGATAACTTACATAGAGTGGACAACGATGGTGAGGATGATGAAGGGCCTGATGAAGAGGCAGCCGGTGGACAAAGGTACCTGGAGATTTCAGTCTCTAAAAACCTGCCCTCAGATAGCAGGGAGCCACCTGAATTCATACTATACCTGGAGAGGGCTAAAACACTAATAAGGAGCCCTACTGCTACTTCTTTATAACAGGGCAGGATGCAGCTTAGCCAGCTTTGGCTGAAAGATTTGCCTCAAATTTGTTGTGCAGGTTCATATAGCTTGCAGAGAGAGAAGAGGCAGTCCCAAAGGACAATTTCTTCTCTGATTAGAGCAATTACAGTAAACAAAATAGCTAAGGATCAGTTCAGGTACATAAGCATATAAGGTTGGTGCCATTTTAATTGTCCAAAAGCACCGTCCCTAACTGGTGGATATAGGTTTTCTCTACCATATTTGCCAGGCCTGCTGAAAGTTTCAGGTATTTTAAGGACTTTTAAGATATCCTGTGTTTAAATACCTCAATTCTTCCCTTCTGTCTAAGTTGTATGAACCTTTCTTTAGGGCCCCAATTCATTCAATTTAATTCAGAAGTGTAACTTCCTGTGCTCCCTCTGCAAAGAGGACTGGAGACATGTACTCCAGTTACCTAAAATTTGATCCTCTCCCCTCCAGAGGTGACTATACAGTGCTTAAGCTGTATAAAAATGCTGTTTCACAATGATTATTACTCAGATTACTAGTATACTTAGGGATTGTCCTATTTCCCACGGTCTGCCCACATAACAAACAGGTGTACATTAAACATCTCCTTTTTTTCTTTTTCCTTAATCGAGCAGGCAAAATCACCAATTTCTCAGCATGCCACTTCCAGCTTGGGATTCTCTTATGCATGGAGACCAGTGGAAGTCCAACACCTCAATTAAAGGTCTCAGTTTCATGGCACATCTGAGCCTCTCAGATGAAGGAGCAATTCACCTTTTAATACAAGACATAGTCTGCCCAAGCTCTACTATACAACAAAATTCCTTGTGTGGGATCATATGAAACTGCAACAATACTGCATCTATGCCTGAGAGGTAAAATACCTCAGACCATCCAGAAAGAATCACTTATTCCTCTGAGCATGGGATTGGGAGCAAGGATGGCCAGATCCCAATTGTTGCCTGGGACAAACGAGTTCACTTTTGTGGTTCACTTTTCTGTGTAGAAAAGGACTAAAAAAGCGTGTATGCTTGACACTAATTTTTAGATAGGTCTTATCATTGAAACCTCTGCTTGCTGATATAAATCTCTGCCTTTGCTTATACATTATTTCTTTTTGCTGTCTTACAACAAGAAATAAACCTGAAAGTATTTCTTTCTCTCCTTCATAAAGCTCAAACACCTCTCCAGATAAGGAATATATCTGAGAATTGATTTCACATTAAGACTTGGTTGACATTCAGGACAATACAATAATTCACTGAACGGCCTTTAGAGGGAAGCAGATCCAAAGAATCCATGGAGAAATCAAGAGCAAGCTTTTTGCAAAAACCAGATGCCAGACCTTGTTAAACAAAACCTGAAGCTGAGAGAGTTGGCTTGTTCTCTGTCTCTATGCAGTACTAGGTACAATTTGAACACCCCTCACATTATTCCAGTCTGAAACCTCTCATACAGTGAAGGATACCAGGGCTATTTTGTCTTAATGTGCTCATGTCAGGAGACCTTGCTGCTTTGTTTTCTGGGGAGTCTTCCTTTAGCCTTCAAAAACTATCTTGAAAGTAGGAGTTGGGCATGAAAGAGAACCACGGGAACATGTGGGACAGTATGCAAGTGGTATTCAGCAAGTCTGGAAAAAGAGACCTTCCTGTCTGATGTTATAAGCTATGAGTCAAAGTAAATATGTGACCTGACGCTTCCTGACTTCTGTCTGCTCTCTTGTGAGAGATCAGGCATAAAGGTTGTCTGAGAAATGCCTACATACAGGCATTGAGCCAAAATCTCAGAGGTGATTTCTAAATACTACATATTTGAGGGCTGTGGTATGTGTGACCGTGTAATTCCACCTGTTTGTAACATTCTTTTCACACTAAAAAGTGTTTTAAAGGCAGAAAATTACTTTAAAGATCTTTGGAGATCAGAAATGGCTGCAAAACTTCTATGGGTAAAGTTCCCTGCCTTTGCTTCGTTCTCTATATCTTAGGGCCACATTGATGGGGCAGGAATTACTCAGTGCGCAACTTGCCAAGGCAGCTTGCCTGTCAGTTGCACTTCTGGCAGACCAGAGCTGTTGTTTTATGAGGACAAGGCAGATGTCCTATATATAGCCTGGGATGAGATAATGAGTTTGAAGTAGCCTTAAAGAAGTTAATGCAATTTTCAGTACGTGCATACTTCTCTATAGAGAAGGTCTGAGCAATGAGCTCAGGCATTGGACCTTGGTTGCCAGCTGTAAAAGTTTATGGCTCAGTTTGAGACCAACTGCCTCTCCCCTGCACATATCTGCTCTGGAGTGTGCCCTGAGCAATCCTGATCACCATCCTGCCCTGCTCTATTTTGTGCCACAGATGGAGCCTTCATAGGTTCATGGAGGATTTTTAGATGGCAGAAGCATAGAGAAAGACAAAGAGGGACAAACTTTTTTAAAAAACCCTATAACACCAAGCACCAATTATTGGATTTTTTTTTTTTTTGACAGGTAGTGAAATTAACTATTTGAAAGTACTTTAAAAACAATGATGAGATGTGTAAGTCAGTACAGATTAGCTATGTCAAATCAATCTAATTTCTTTCCTAAAATATTAGAAGGACAATTAGGTAAAAAGGTGTACTTTAATGTTGTATAACTTGAGTTTTCACACTCAATAAAAACAATTAGAGGTTTGCTGAAAACACTCTGAGGCAGGATGCCAAATGCTCATTGAATCATCAGTACCTTCCTGGCCACAATGCCCTTAGAGGGGTCTGCAGGAATCTGTGCTGAACCTGCTGCTTTCATCCTTTGTTAGCACAGCAAGCAAATATTAACCCTGCTGGCAGAGTTACAGCACAAGCTATTGAAATAATGTGCATGTAAATGAAACTATTCCAAATTCTGTCACATTATTTGCAAGATGATTTTTAGACTTGCACCTAGCTCCCTGGCAGCTCCTGCATGCCCTCCTGAGAACAGGTGCTGCCCCAGACATGACAGGTCACAGTGCTTCAAGGAAGGCTCCCCTGGAGTTTCCAGGCATATAAAGGGAGGTGAATCGCCCTTTTAAATGAGATAGCTTACATAAACATGGTTAATTATATCAGGTTTGGTGTATACCTTTTCACTTATATTGCTGAGAGAAGCTATAAGCAGATCAACAAGTGCTGAGTGTAAGTTTAAACTTTAATCATATACATTAACATCCAGGGGTTGTGCAAGATAACATTTCAAATGAAACATGTAAAGAAACCTTCATAATGTGTTTACATATTGTGGAAACCTTACCAGGCTTGTATACTCTTACATGTCTTAGTCATAATTGGACGGAATATCCTAATAATATGATTTTAGGCTTTTAAAGTGAAGTCTAGAATCACTAGAAATAGGAATAAATCCATGGAAAAAAACCCCACAGATAAACAAGGTTCTTAGGCATTTCAAGGACAAAAAGGATTAGCCACTGTAAAACCACTCCTCTTTTCAAATAAAGTCCACTTGATCATTCCAGCATAAACAGCAAAGGGAACAGGAGAAAGAAGATACACCCGTGCCTGAGTAAAGTGACACTTCCCTCTCCTTTTTCTCTGTAGGTGAGGGAGATTTGATTTTCTGTGTGGACAGTAATTTTTGGATCCCCAAATCAAAGTTTTAGGAATGTTTATCCTAGAGGACCACATCCAACTTTTTAATCCTTCCAGCAGGCCAATTCTTGATGTATTTACATAAAGTTCCTCCCCTAATAGTTGTTTCTTGGACCTCAGTTTCTGCTGTAACTGGCTGTATCAGAGCTTCTGTCATATACATGTAATGGATGATGATAAAAGTTGAAGATTGAACTTGACAATCATGGAGTACTTTTCCAACCTCAATAATTCTGTGATACTATAAATTAATTATTAGTAGAAAGGCAACATACAAACTCAAAGAAATTATCTGTCTCTTCCTAAGTATAACACAGAAGCTTGGATAAGTGGCCAGCTTATCTCATTTCTGTTCAGAAAATTAGGACCCTACCGGCATCTATATCAAAACATACTTTCCAAAAAAGAAAAAAAACAGTGTGAGATGCATAAACGGTACCAAAGGGGAAAATCCGAATTGGTTTATGCTTTAGAGGTCTCAAAATATGCAATTAAGAGTGCATTATTGATGAGGAAAACTACCTTTATCATTTCCCCAGATATATCAACTGACAACCTCCCAAAAAATTTCAGAAGGGACAGCATATTAGGAATCTCCTCCACTGAGACTTTTTGCCTTTGTCATGGTTACTGAGAATTTGTAAGATCAAGCTGTTAGTTTTTATACAGTTACAAAATTTTTTATTGCACATATTCTTCTCCACCTTGGATTTGTTGTTTGAATAGAATAAAATTTAAAGACATCTTTCTCCCAGAAAATCTCTGTTGTCTAATATCCTCTCCTCAAGAAGTTCACCGTAAAGAATTTCTTCTTTAGATATAGACCTAAACCTGCCCTCCATCAGCTTAAAGCCATTCCCTTTTTTCCTGTCACTGCATGCTCTTGTGAAAAGTCCCTCTCCAGCTGTCATATAGGCCTCATTGAGGTACTGCAAAGCTCCTATAATGCCTCCCTGGAACCTTCCCTTCTCCAGGTTGAACAACCTCAACTGTTTCATCCAGTCTTCATAGGACAGGTAGTCCAGCCCTCTGATCAACTTAGTGGCTGGCCTTTCTCTGGACTCATTCCAGTAGGTGCACAAGTCCTGTGGGCACTGGAGAGCAGGGGGTTTCACCAAGCCCCCAGCTGCTGCAGTCACAGATGTGGTTTCCTATCATGTGGTCCAGCTGGGACAAAAGGTTCTGGCTTCTACCTCATTTCTGAGGGCAGTCTAATATGACATTTTCATCCTTTTCTTCAAGATGACAAAGAACTATAATCCATAAAACATTTCAAGAGGAGAGGAGGGGTGTTGTATGTTCTTGATTTTGATAGAAATTTTTCTGAGGCAAAAGATGCATCAGTGACTGCTAGAGTAACTCCCAGTGTCCTGGAGGAACAGCATTGCAACAAGCCTACAATCCCCAACAATCGAAAAGAATTTTTTCTTTTGCTTTTTTGTGAAGCACTGTGGTCAAACAAGCCTGATCACCTTCTTCCACCTCTTTCCTTCTCCTCCATTATGGCATAAACCTACCCATTTCTTTTGAAGTTTGCTCCCTAGATTATAAGTACTCTGGTACAGAGCTGCTTTGTGCTCTGTGTTTGCACAGTGCCAATTACAGGACGTAGTCCTAGAAGCCAATAATAAGTAATCAGCTTTTGTTCAGGTTTCAGTGGTTCCTGACAAGTGCAAATAGAATACAATGCCTCTGGTTGGTTCCTTTGCAGAATACTGCATCAGAGAGATGTATTGCCCCAAATATGTGAATACAGCTGACAGAAGAGCAGTGAAAATATCTCAGGAAGCAGAATCAGATTCACAAATGTGCAAAGCACCCTACAAAGTTATATATTCCTTCTAGTCTTTGTCAGTTCTAGAATCTGTCATTAGTAAAAATGAGAGTGGCATAGACTTTCCAATGTAAATATGATTTTGTTCTTCAAGAGACAGAATGTAATTTTATTGCTGGAATTAAAACCTAGGTATGAAATTCAATAGTGTATGAACTACTGTAAAAAAGAAGCCAAACTCTAAGAACTACTACTGGTCACATTGCCAGATTTCAGTGCAGACATCTGAAGCCCATGAGAATTGAATCCTCTATACACAAGGCCAGTTAATCTGCTTACTTATCTGCTGTAGTATATTGGGCTGAAATAGCAGCTATTGGGAAACAAACACTAAGTAGATAAGAAAAGCTTTCTCAAAACATTTTTAACTTCCTCAATCCAATTAAAAGTAGTGCTGATTCTCTCCCACAAGCTGCTGCCCAGCTGCACTGCTTGTTTTTTACATGCCCTTCTTCTTCCTTTCCAGGACTTGTGTCCTTTGCCAGACCAGCAAACATTCAGAGAAGTGGTGTAAGGACACAAGTAAAAGAAGTAGCTTTTAAAAAATATTTTATATTACAATAATGATTAATATATGATCTAATCATAAGGATAAGTGGATTAATTATAAGAACATTGCTGTTATTATTTTATCTGTATTTTAGGACAAGAAAAATTTAAGAGTTCAGACTTTGTGTGTTTTAGACTAGTAAGGTAGATTACTTAAGACAACACACCTGGGACAAGGCACCCATGTTACCTTATCCCAACTAATGTTGCTATATGGTGCACATCCCCCAAATTTTCTTGTTGTATCAGTAGAATGTTATTGAAATAAACTTTTTCTGACCTTTCCTTTTTAAAGTATTTGACAATCTGTTTCTAAAAGGAGTAAGTTCCATTGGCCTTAAGAAGCCTGAGTCTGATGTAACTCCATCAAAATCTGCGGAGTTTCCCTGGCATCGAAACTGCAGTAATTTAGGAATTACTCACGCTTTGAATTTCTTGGATTTTGCCAGTAGTATCTTGGAACTAGCAACTCAAAAATTACTTTTAATTGCATCCGGAGATCCCCATTTACTTTCAAAGATACAATCTTCATCATCACATACTCTGGATCAGCACACTTGCATTCATGTTTAGAAGCTTAATTATGCATCAATTACATGGGGGAATTTTAAATGAGATTTGCTGTTCCTTTTGTTTAATGGATTTGACTAAAACATTCTGTTTATTTTGGTGTCACTCTCATAGCTGGCATGATTGGTTTATCTGATGACTAATTTTATTTGACTCCAGCCAGACACATACTGCCAACATCTCAACAAAGGGCTCATTTGGAAAGGGTTTATAGAGTTTCAGTTCACTCTAACTATTAAACACTTTATGAAAATGTCCATTGATTCCTAACAGCTGCCTGGAAATGATATAGCCTTGAAAGCTGAGCTTAACTGGCTCTGCCTCTTGATTAGTCTTTTTGCCCACTGTAAATACTTTTCCACAAGTCTGGGATTTGTGGAGGACCTTTCAAGAAGTGAACCATCTTTAACAAGGGAAGCAAGGGACAATTTGAATTTATGTGCACACATGAGCATGCAGAGCATATTTTAAGTAAAAGCTTGATCAAAGGAATAGATTGCAGGCTGTTTTTGAAATAGCTGGCACTACCTCTTGCATGAGTGAGATGCCAGTTCTCAGCAAATGCCTGTCAGAGACATGTTTTCCATACTCACACCCATCACCACACTGTAGCTAAAGAAGAACATGGATTTCAGTGGCGTACCTGGGCTGTGGGGAAAGTGGGGGGTGACAAGGCCTTGCACATCAGGGACAGTCTGAGTCCTGGTGAGATAAAGGTCTATTCAGTGAGGACTGAATGATGTGGGATGAAGAGGGGCTCCTTGATCTGAGGTGACAATTTAAAGGCTGCAGTGCTTTGCCCCTGCAGCAGCTCCTGGTGAAAGTGTTTCTCCCTTTAGGCACAGACTAGAAGAGATGTAAAATATGGAAAAATTAGCTGTAGAAGGAGAGGAGGAAATTTCCTTCCATGTGCACTCATGTTTGGATTGAAAGTGCTAGGAATGAATTGTATCCAGCTGATCTAAGGTATGGGGATCCACATGCAGATATCTTCTGAGTCAGGACAGGATTCATTTGAATCCTGCACAGTAACCATCCATCAGCTTTACTGTCAATTGGCATGTCTAGATCGCTCCTCTGACCTGCTGTAGGCATATCACAAGAGACAGCATTCCCCGTTCCTGTTGATTATAAGGGGATCACACTATAAGGTGATTAGCTAACACATAACATTTTACACCACTGTTGTTTAAATTGGTCTGGGATAAGTCCTAAAGCTCTGCTTAAGATCCAGTGCTGCAATTTTAGCACCTCATCTATATCCAGCTTCAGGTGCCTGATGAACCAGGATGGCATCTCCCAGACAGGAAGAAAGGGGAACTGTAGGACCCACACCATCCAGGATTCTTGTATGTGATAGAAGGAGGATAATGTACGGCTCAAATACTTCACAGAGTTTGGCTTCTATTGCTTTCCCTTGCCCCCCTTCTGTTTTGGACTCTTTCAGATACGCTAGGAGAATATTGTTTGGCAGTAAAACTAGCACAGAGAAGTGAAATAGGATGAATGTGAATTCGCTGCCTTTGTTTACGGCTGTAGATCTCTCAGCAACATCTAGGCCAAATCATGGGAATCAAATGTGTTGCACAGAGCTCAGTGTTCTGCAATCACAGAGCAAAATGCCCCCTCCCAATTCAGGAAAAAAGGTAGGAAATACTTATTTAAAAAGTGCAAAAGTATTTAATACCAACCGGCGTTTGCAGATCAGAAGTTCACTAAAAGATGTTTGTAGACCAAAGGCTGCTGACAAGTGGGGATTAGATACTTTATAAATTGTTTTTTCTGAATCGTGGCTTTCCACCTTAACAGGCTGCAAGGGGGAGTCTCGGAGACAGAAGAGGTGAGGACATCAGGGGGCACATTTCACTTCTGGCAGCTGAAACTGAACATGGAGTATAGGGCTGAGCTGATTCCGGTATCACAGATATCACAAATATTTGAGGTAATCACAGAGTGAAACAACTGCAGAGTAACAGAAGTAAACTAAGGGTTAGAGGTAGGCAATTTTTGTCTGTCCCTAGACAGACAAAAAAGGGCAGCTGCTTTTAGGGGAGAATGATGAAACTGCTAATTTTTAATTCTTTGCGGTAATCCAGTCTCACCACTTCCTGTGGCATTACCACTGGACATGGAGAACTGATTATACTCTTCCTGTTTGCAGCCACTTATTACGTACTTGAAGACTATCTCTGTGCCTACAGCTAGTCTGCTCTTTTTTAGACTAAACAGTTTCAACTCTCCCAGTGTTTCTTCATAGGTCATGTTTTATAAACTTGAGGGATTCTAGTTGCTTTTATCTGCGTGCCCTTTCCAAGTGTTCTGCATCATGCTTCAAGTGTAGTACCCAAAATGGACACACAAAAGCAGCAGAGGCTTTGCTTGGGCCAAGTAGAAGCCATCTCACATCTTACAGACAAACTAATTTTAAAAAGGCTTGTTGTTTGTTTTTTTCTTTTGTGGAACAGTGTGTATAATGTGTATGCATTGACTGATTTCAACTGAGAGGATCCTGGATATTTGATTGATCCCTACTGGTCCATCTACACAGCCCCTATAGCTGACCAAAAGCTGGAGGGAATTCTTCTTCTACTGAGTTTCCAGTAAGTTATTTAGAAAGAAGGTAGATGTTTTGAGGCAAAGGAGAAGATAGATTATAAAAACTTAAGATTACCTAAGCAACTACCAGGTCAGACATAGGACTGACCTAATTTATGATCCTGTCTCTGTAGCGGCATGAAGGAGACAGTAAAGCTGCAGGGATGTTGAGAGAAAAGGAAAAAAAAAAGAAATAAATCCATTTAAAAAATATTGCTGTTGGTAGAATTGAGTGAAAGCAGATGTAACATAGTGAACTTCAGACCGTGAAGTAATGTTATTTCTTTCACTTACTGAAAAGAGTGAGCAATGCCAGTGAAAAAAATCTCTGGCTCTAAAATTCACTTTGAATGACTCTTGCATAATAGAAATAACTCTTGGTTGGGAGCAGACTTTTCCTCATCATTCCTTCTTCTTTTAAAGATCTTCTCAGGAGTCTCCAGGTCTTAAATAGATTTCCTTGCTTCCTAGTTCCTGTCCCTTGTTCAGCAGTGCTTTTCCTTCAAGTACTAAGAGCTATAACCATGCGCTGTGAGCGTGTATGAGCAAGGAGGCACAACATGGATCTCTGTTGCTAGATACAGATTTTTGAGACTATCCAAGGTTTGAAACTGTAAAGAACATGTGGTTGAAAGCATTTAGAGTCCTTAGATAAGAGCTCACACTCATTCTGTTGCTTAAAACGCTAGAAATTTTTGGAAATAATCTAATTTCTCCCAGAGGAGTGGGTAGAATTTGATGAAATTGAGAAATTGGGTCCAGTCCCTGTTGTACTAAAAGTGATGGCCAAATTGTCACCATTAGGTCAAGGCAGAGCCTGGCACCTCACAAGCTCATTTTCTGCTTTCCTAATGATCTGATCTGTTTTGGATGGCTGCAATCCCTGTGTTTTTCATGAGCTCTCTTCCTGCCCCATGACCCAGCTGCTGTACACCAGACTTGCTTTCCTTGTCTGCAGGTGTTTTATCTCCTTGCAAACTGTTCCCAGGAGAAAGCCATTCCTATCTCCCTGACTGTCCTCTCACTGGGTTGTATCTGAGTCTTGCACATATAGACCTAGCTGATAGGTGAAAATCTTATCAGCTGGCCCTGAAAACCTGTCATGTCCTATGCTGCCTTGAGCTTGCCCTTAGGCTTCTGCAGTAAGCAGAGCAATAACCACACTGCCCACAAGTAGTGAGTGACCTTAGGAAGCACTCAAACATTTGCATATTACTGCGTACAAAAAAATAATAATAAAAATTGGTGGGATGTGGAGTGGTGTGGAGTACCTCTTATCAACAGGCTCCACAAAAGCTCCTTCATTTGTTTACAAGGAACTGCAAACCAGAGATGCCTGAATTTGCAGACAGGAAGGGTGAGGGGGAAAAACACCTCCACTTGTTTTCTTCTTTGAACAACAACATTTCTCTTAACCTCAACCAAAGAAGGTAGTGAAGCCACTTGGCAAACAGACTTAAGTAACTTGGCTGGAAATGTTGGCTTGTTTCTGTTGACACACAGAGTGTTCTGCTCCATGTGTGCCGAGGGGAGGGATGGGAAGGACTCACCACACAGTGTAGCTGTCCCCCTCGCAGCCCACTGCACCCCTCAGACACGTGTCTGGGCAGCAGTTTGCCTGCAGACAGGCACTGCAGCCTGCTGGCTTCAGCTGCCAACTCTCCTCCTGCCTCCCTGCCTGGTCTGCCGAGCACAGCCCCTCAAGAGGGACCACCACCACCAGCCGGGGGCAGGGGAGCTTTACTGCTCTCAAGGAAGTTAGCTGAGCCATGGGTTGGGGGTGTGCGCACCCTCAGTGAAGCCCCAGGCCAAAGTATGGCTATGGCAGTGCAGGATGCCCTGGCCATGGAGGGAATCAGAGCTTTGAGGTACAAGAGGCACTGATGCTTGAAAATACTGCAGTTCTGTGAAGATCTGAGCTTCTAGGGACAATATTAAGTAAGTGTGGTATTGGAGGTTTTGCAATAACCACAGTGTAAAACAAAATTACGTGTAGCATGAAGATGTTGAAAGGTGGTGTAAGTTAAATTGTCTATTGCATTAATTTTGCTGAATTGTAGTTGTATCACCTGTTTTGTAGGGTGGAACATTTCCATTGAAATATTATATGGAAAAGCCAAATGCCATTAATGATTAGTTAGTTAGTTAGTTAGTTAGTTAGTTAGTTAGTTAGTTAGTTAGTTAGTTAGTTAGTTAGTTAGTTAAATTACCTCTTTTCCCCATTTTGTGAGATAACTATTTCTGTAATTACCAAAAGGTGGCTGACTCAGGGCCCAGTATGTGATGTGATGTGATGTTTGCTGGGGTGGGATGCTGGCTTGGGCAGCTTGGGCATGTGGTGAGCTTGCATTGGAAAAGCTGTTCATGCATCCTGACAGTCCTGTTCTCCTGCTTGCCCAATAAACACTGCACAGAGATATGGACAGGGAGTTACTTTCACTGTTTCTCACTGGCTGGGGTTTGGTTTCTGCTTTTGCTGCTTACAGGATGAAATATTGATAGAAAGGCTTTTATGTGACATTCTGTGTTATTGTTTAGAAATTCATTTGTGAAGAAGGAAAAGGCAGTCTCCAAACAACATAAGACTTTGGCAGATTTCCATCTACAGAGGAAATTTAGACCTTCTGACCTCTTGTTTCCTTTGGAAATATGATTCAGTGCTCGTTGCCATGAATATGAGCCCTACACACATTTTTGTTTCTGATTGGTATCTGCAGAAGAGTAGCCTCACATCTCAGCTGGATACAAAAGTAATAGAGACTATAAAAATTGTTAGAGTGGACCTTGTAGAAAACCATTATATATTATTATGAAAGTACATGAATGAGAATCTTCAAGTATTCAATTTTGCTTCTCATTTTGACTGTCAGTTTATGCAATTGTACTTTTTTAAAAACCAGTAGAGTCTCTATGATTAACTTTTAGGGGGGCTAGAAGTAAGAATTTGGAGTAAAATTATCTTATAATATTAATGATATATCCTGCTGATGGTGTACAGTTTTAAAATCTACCACATGGAAGCCTTGATTATAGAAAACTGTTCAATAGTACAACATATCTTAGCTCAGGATGTGGAGTTTAAAAAGCCTTTCTTTAAACAGGTTAATTCTCAGGAGGTATTTTACTAGAGCTTGGTTAATTACCTCCAGACTAACACATATTTTCTTTAGAAAAATTAACAGTAAAAAAGAAACATAAATTCTAAAGAAATGTGTCCATAGACTTGGGCATGGTCTTTAGAAGTGTTCAGTACCTCTGCTTTTTTAGTTGTTTCAGGTAATTTTTTAGAAATGTAAGTGGCAAACGTCTGGGTGAACAGCTCAAGGTATTTAAGGGGAAATAGGAATGAAATGTTCGCAGGGGACTTTGCAGGCACCTCAATTTCAGCCTGTGCTTTGCCAAACTGAAAATATAAATGTTTTCCATTCAGCAACTGAGAAGTGCTCTGGCACTTAAGAATGTCCTACAGTAAGGCACAGACATCTGAGGTGATGTGCTCTCTCCTGTTTTAGGAAATGCATCCCTGAAGAGGAAAGTTATACAGGAGACCCAGGCTTCAATGTCATCTGTAGAGAGAATATGGATGGATTATAGGAATTTCCTGGGCACAGCCAGAGATCCCTCACAGTACTGACACCAGGACAGAGTCAAGTAAAAAATACCCTGAAAAAGTGGGGTTCTGAAGCCCTAAGTTGCCCCAGACAACACTTCTGCTCCAAGCATTTGATTTAATTTGAGTCAATGAAACAACAAAGAGCATACATTGACCAGCTTCTAAACCAGCAGAGAGTTCCAGGGCACCCACTCCAGGGGAGGCTTATAAGGAAAACCAGACACTGTGGGACTTGATGCATGTGGGATGTGGGGAGGAATCCCATGTGCATATCTCTAACAAAATGGCTGTGCTCATCTGGCATCTTGCTTTACACTGCAAAACTACGTGTAAGTACTGTGAGAGATAAGGTAACACGCGCATTGGGGGATTTAATATCCCTATTGACTGTGGAGTGGTTTGTTTTCTCTACCAATGGGCATGCGACTCTTACTTGCCTAGCCAACTCCATGTAGTAGCCATAAGAGAGATTTTTATGTACATATATTTTTCCCTACATTTCCCACTACTCATTCCAAGGTATTTGCTTAGCTTCTCTCCTCCACCTTGCTCTGCTCCATGATGGAAAACTAAATATTTAAGAGCTTAAATCTCAGCAGTGTGAATTTCAAAATCATCAGCTTTAATGATTTACAAATTCAGCACTTCAGTGTCCTTCTCTTACCCTCTGCCTATCACAGCTGGTTTTGCCAGGTCTCCTTTTCCCTCCTGCTTCAGGGACTTATGAAAATGAAATGGATTGTATCTCTAAACTTTGAATGAAGCTCTGGTAGTAGCATGACTGCTAAAAAGATAAGAAGAGGTACATTGGCCTTCGGCTCCTCAACACATGTCAGAGGGAAGCTCCCCTCACCCACCTCAGTGCTCACAAGGCAGACCAGGGTACAAAACCTGTTTGAACACAGATATTTTAAGACATTGGCTGCATACCAATTACTGCTGAGTCCTATTCATTTTTGCTGTACGCTCTCTGCTGTTATGTAGCAGTAATCAAAGAAAGCTAAAAGCAAAGTGGAGATAACAATCTATCCTGATGTGAGTATTAGAAGATGAAAGAGCTTTGTTATTAATGCCCCAATAATAAGCTTTGCATTCCTGTCCCTGCACCAGCTGCATGGGAACCACATCAACAAGCAGCAGCACTTTCCACCTTTCATGTTTCCTCAGTGATTTTCTTCAAATGAAGACCGCTTTGGGTGGCAAAAATCGTGAAGATGAGTGAAGAGAAGCAAAAGCAACATTACCCTTGTTTAGATACCACATCTAGACAAAAGTGAAAGAAACCTCAGCACTGTAATGTCTGTCCTTGTCCAGTGAGAAGACAGAAGGCTCAGAGCACAAAAAGAGGATTGCAGAGGTGCTGTCAAATTGCCAGGTGTAAATGAACTAAAAAGGACGACTGGTCTGCAAGGTCTTGTCTTTTCCTGTAACCTTGAAGATTTTAAAGCAGGGTCAGAATCTGTCCTTTGCAGCCCACCATCAGAATCTGCAAAACTGGCAGCAGTCTGTGAAGGCTCCACCCCTCACTGTTTTCCATCTGGCCCCATGCAGTCCAGTCCTAGTTCTCAGACTCCCTTCCTGTATCTTTCTGGCTGCATATCCCCCAGTAGGCACGTCTTCCCAGTCTGCCCACAACTCTGGACTACTCTGGTTTAAGTAACAGGCCAGAGCCAGACAGTCTTCACAGTAAACAGCAGTAAACAGTGATTCATTGTGGTTTAGATTCATGGATTTTCAGAGTGTACAGATTAAAATCTTGGAATCAAAGAGCTCAAACAGAAGACAGTATTAGGCAGATAGAATCCTTGAAAACCACTTCGAAATCTTTGACCTATATGTTAACTCTGAGATCCATGAATCCAGGTTTCACAAAGTTGTTCTGCCTCTGAGGGGTTTCTTGGGGTTTGGATGCTTCATCTGGAGCTTACCATCCCATGAAAGCCCTGGATTTTGCTCTGTATCTACTGCAAAGCTGCTGCTGGAGCTCCTTGTGGGAAAAAACTCCTGGATACGTGGGAGTTAGCCACCTCCTTCAGTTCATATCTGTTCTGCCAGGGGCTGCTTCGTGAATGGCTCTGCTGCATATGAATCAATTCCTTTTCTTACTTGAAACCAGCCTTATAATAAGGCACAGTATGTCTCTACATAGCTACTACCTAGGCTGAACTGTTTAATTTACTTTATTCCTTAATTTTTGGAGTGGGGGCAATGATATGCAATATAAGAGATTCCAAAAGTATTTGCTGTACATAGTCATGACATTTCATGACCTCTAATGCATTACCAACCTCCTCTAGGAACCAAGCATGTTTCAGGCTATCTTGTTTGAGTGGAGAGAAGACTCAGTCATCTAATGTCAGAAGAGAGGCCATGAGCTTGGAAATAACCTACTACAATGGAGAGGAAAATTGTGAGAGTGGACAACATTTCATTACCAAGATTTGACATCCTGTTCTTATGCATATACAAAAGACTCCATGCTGAAATCAGCATTTCAACCAGTCCAAATAGTGATCCTTCTGCCTGCTGAAAAATAGAGTATTTTAAGAAATTAAGACATGGGGATTAAGCCAGTAAAAAAAGTCTGAGAGGAATTCTGTCTATATTTCATGGTCAGCTTTCCCAAATCTGAGATATTGATCCTAGTGTATATTTCCTTTCATACTGACACAAGTTTGCCAATGGTGTTTTGACTTTGGTTTTGTAGGTCACCAAATGGATGCTGTACTCACTGGGCAGAAAAGCTTATCAGAAGGTGACTCAGTCTAAGAACACAAATGAATCATACCTCCCTTCAGTTTACACTTTTCCTAGAAGGATTTGGTTGCTACAGGAAGGTTCTTTGGCATGGTTTTCCTCTAACCTTAATATTGGATCTCACAATCTGGTTTTGGCTTGGATAGAGTTACTTTTCTTCCCAGCAGCTGGTACAGTGCTGTGTTCTGGATTCAGAATGAGAATAATGTTGATAACACGATGATGTTGTAGTTGTGACTAAGTAGTGCTTATCCTCAGTCAAGGACTTTTCCATTTCCCATGCTTTGCCAGTAAGGAAGTGCACAAGAAGCTGGGAGAAAGCAAAGCTGATCCAAAACAGCCAAAGGGACATTCCATATCACAGACAATCATGTTCAGCATATAAACTAGGGGGCATTATCTGGGAGGGACTGATTGCTGCTCAGAGATGAGTTGGGCATCAGTCAGTGGGTGGTGAGCATTTGTACTGTGCCTCACTTCTTCTTCTGGGGTTTTATTCCTCTCTCTTTTTCCTATTGTTATTATCGTTACTACTATTATTATTGTTATTGTTATTGTTGTATTTTATTTCAATTATTAAATTGTTCTTACCTCAGCCTAGGGGTTTTACCTTTTCCCGATTCTCCTCCCCATCCCACCGAGACTGTTTGGGGAGGGAGCGACCAGCTGCAAATCGCGACCCCCGTCCCCTTGACTACGGGGACCATCCTTCAGCAGAGTCCCCTGTGGTTGACCATCAGCCAGAAGAAAGCCTTCCCGGTGATTTCGCCCTTCCTGAAGATAGCTGAAGCCGCTCACCCCTGGCTGACGGCCCGGCCCCCTCCCTTGCGATGCCCAAAGGCGCACCGAGCTGCTGCTCGCCCGGGCTCTGGGTACAGTTAAACCTCTCCTCTCGTGTGGCTACGCCCCCGGGGGAAGCCGGGGAGAGGCACGCCGCCTTTCCAAAAAGCTGGGGAGCTGCTGTCCCCAGCCGGGTGGGGCGGCACCACCGCCGGGCACGGCGGGCGCTTCCCCGGGGCCGCTCCTGCAGCACCTTGGAGAGAGGAGCGCGGCCGCCTCCCGCCGGCCCCGGAGGGACCGAGCGGGCTGGGGCAGCGGGCTGGGACAGCGGGCTGGGACAGCGGGCTAGGGACAGAGGGCTGGGGCAGAGGGCTGGGGCAGCGGGCAGGGACAGAGGGCAGGGACAGAGGGCTGGGGCAGAGGGCTGGGGCAGCGGGCAGGGGCAGAGGGCTGGGGCAGCGGGCTGGGGCAGCGGGCTGGGGCGGAGGGCTGGGACAGCGGGCTGGGACAGAGGGCTGGGACGGAGGGCTGGGGCGGAGGGCTGGGACAGCGGGCTGGGACAGAGGGCTGGGGCAGCGGGCAGGACGTGGGGGGCTGCTAAGCAGCAGGGAGCAGGAGTAGAGCCTCTGTGCGCAGCCCTCATGCAGCCCAAGCCCCTGCAAGCCCACTTAGGATGGTGTTGGCCGCTGGGGGATCTAGCACTAAGTGCCCTCCTCTTAGGCTGAGGAGAAGCCAGGCCTTGGCTGCCATGTGTATATCTGGCTGGCTCGTCGGCTTGCACTGATCAAATGGATAGTGTGTTTTCCCTGGCTGTAAGGTTCTGTCAAGTAAGGAACACTCTCATGTCAGTCCTTTCTTGCTCAAGGTTGAATTCTCTGGGAAAGTTGTTAGCGTTATCTTGAAGCCCAACTGGAATTGCTCTCCACACCCTGATGAACCCAAATGGTTTTTGAATGCAAGGCTGTTCTGGGTACAGAACTGCTGCAACAGCAATTGTCTTGTATCAGCTTCCTTCCACTGCTTAGTTGCTTTGCAGTGGCAGTGTCCTGAAAAGGCAGTTCTGAATCCATTCGCTGATGTGACCCAGAATGTCTGGGCATTGCCTGTTTCCTATTGGCTACCATCAGGAAAGCACAATTTGCCCCATCAGGCTCTGCCAAAATAGGCACTGACAAGATGACAGCAGGGGGTCTGAGGCTCAAGAAAGCAAAGGTTCAAGGAAGCAGACTTCTCCAAGTTTCTGGTACACCTTCCTGAACTTATGGCATGGAAAACCAGAACATACAGAGGAGCCATGATGCAGTGCTGTAGGCAAGGCATACAAAATGCCAAACAAACTGTTTGAAGAAGCCTAGCAGCTGTCCTGACAGACTAAGGAAGTGTTGTAGAAAAGAGATGTGGACGCAGCTCAGTTGGCTAATTACAATTCTGTATTTCATATGAAAGAAACAGCTCTCTGTAACACCAGCAAAGTCAAAATACCTAAAGTGTCTAAGCCACGCTAGATAGCAAATACACAGTTCTTGTCAAATCTGGGTAATTCTGTGATGGTAAGAATTCAAAATTATATCCATGAGAGGAATGAGAAGAGAGGTTAACTACTGCCTGTGGAGCACTGGGGAATTAGCAGGCGGCAGGGTGGATGCAAACTCTGCCGTAAAAAGTCGGTCTCTTTCTGGAGTTCATGACTCCAGACTTTCAGTTCTCAGGCTTACACTTTGAAATATCTTTGTGGATCTTTCTTACTGAGTGGCTAATCATAGGTTACTGATTTTGAAACAATATTTTCTCACTGCTAATTTTAATTACTGGCATTTATTGACTGTGTGAGTTTATGCTTGTGAGTAAGGGTCCCTTGGTTTTAATCATACAATTTCCTTGGGTGTATCTGATGCCCTGATAATCATAACCAAGTTAACTGAAGAGACAGTGTTTCCAGATAATATTTAGCTTGAAGCTTGTTGTGTTTGTGTCAGATCTGATGAATGACTTTGTTGCATACTTTTCCCAAAGCAGTTGATTTAATAAAAGATATTGCTTCTTCCCATAAACATTGCCTCAAATGACTGTAGCTACAATGCTTTTACTATTCAGGATCTCCCTCTAAGATCTTTAATCTGAATGTTTCAGTCACTGCAGCAGAGCACACTGTGGCTGTACACGTGAATGCACATGTACATTTGGCAACAGCCCATCCAGCTTTGGATACCGTTAGCACTGTGGCCCTGCAAACCCAGACTTCCAGAAACATGAACCCCTCAGCATCTATACCTGGGCTGGATTGCAGAAGCTGAGCTCTCACTGCCTTGGCTATGCTCCTATCAGCACAACTAGTCCTTGAGCTGAAAGTCAGTTCTGGTAAATATCTACATACTGCCTGTGACTGCAGGGTAATCCTGCTCAGAGAAAGGCCTCTGGAATCTGGGTTTTATTGTTTGCTGTGAAAAACAGGAAAAAAAAATTTAAAACTTCATAGAACCCACTTAGAAGCCTCTCCTGCAAAATCCTCACCAAAATTGCAATTAAATCTTTAATGATTGATTAAATCTGCTTTGGAGTAGAAGTGACTTCCTACACTAATGTAATGCTGTTACTGCTAGTGTTGCTGTTACTGCTAATACTTTCCGTAGGGTAACCTGAAAATGGAAAGATAGGAATGGAATGAGGAACTTGTGTAAGTTGTCTTTGGCTATGGAAAAAATTGCAAATAGATTCCATAAAAAGGTGAACGTGCAGAAGAAAAGTTATATTGCCAGCCCTCCCTGGCCTCAGTATGTCAGTTATAATGATATATTGAAGCTCTGAAGACAGAAATGAGAGTTCATTACTTCTTTAATCTGAGCATTTTATTGTTTTACAATCTATGACAGAGTGACAGTGCAAAGCCCTTTCCCTGTTGAACTCTTGTTTTCCTTGGATTATCAGGAGTTTATGTTTAGCAGGTTTTCCAAACTGAATACTTCACTCTTTCACAGTAGTGTTTGTCCTACATGTAACATTACCCTTTGCTGGTACATGCACTGGCAAGTTAAAATTAGACTTCCTAAATGTCACTACAGCAGCTTGTTACTCTCTTGCTTGAACAAGAGTGCGCTACTTTAATTTGTGAACATCTTGTCTATGTTCCTCTAAAAAACAAATGTGCAAAATCTTACTCAGATGCTTAAGTATGTATTTAAAGGATGCACGAATAATGTGTATTCTGTTTATTCAAGTTTCAATCAGCCAGTAATCAAAAGAATAGTAACAATATAAGTGGCAAATAGATTACGTCTGATTATTTTGAAAGCAGATTTTGTACTACTAACAATAGCAATAATGGTACTTTCTTGTTCCTTGACATTGCTTTAAACAATGCCTGAGAAGAGGAGCTGATTTTCTTTCTTTAAATCTTGGCAGAAATAATACATAAATGGTTATTTTCAAAATATAATACTCACTTTTCAAAAGTATCTGTGAGTTTCTGTGCCTTTAAAGTAATTTTTGACAAACAGCATTCTTTAAAAGAAGTAAAACTCTTCTTACTCATTCACATCTTTTGTGTGATTTGTGATGATTTGAAACAATGCATCACAAAACATGTAGAAAAATGATGCTGAATTTTATCTCAAAATCATCTGTAAGAGCTGATCTGTATGTCAAGAGCCGATCTGTATGTGACAGCATATAGTCTGATGTGTCAGGGGCATGAAAGGCAAAAAAAGGTAAGGATCTTGAACATCCCCAGCTTCTATGTTTCCATGTATGTGTGAGTCTATGACCCTGTCTATGTAATACACAATATGGTAACAACCTCGAAAATGCTCCATTTTTTATTTCATTCAGTCACTCGCTGTTAATATCTTAACAGAATTGTGCTTTCTGGCTCCCTAAAATACTGGTGTCTTAATGCATTTTTTCCTACTCTAGTCTGACTTCATCTTGCTTGTGTGCTGCCTATCCCAGGGAGAGCAGTCCCTCTTCCCAGGCCCTCATGGGTGTTTACACACAGTTTCACTGAAAACACTCTTTTGCCTACTGTCACAAGGCTTAACAGCAAATAAAAATGGAACGTCTTCATTTACTGCTTTACACATAGAGAGGAACACAAAACACATTGCACGGTACACTTACAGTCAGCCCCTGTCTCTGAGAAAAGCTGTTTCTGACACAAGGCAAGAAGCCTCCATTTGCTTTTACATTCTGATAGATGGCTTACAAATTCAACACTTTCCATTCAAATGGACATTCTGAATGAGCACACTTTTATCTTTAAAACAAAATATTAGCCTGTTATACAAGAAAGTATATACAGTAGAACTTAATTCCTAGTGTATGAGTATTTGCACAGTATTCATGGATGTGGTTATTTGCTCTCTGATTTATTCAGACAATAAAAAGATCACTGATAGCCATCACAAACCTCACTATCTTTCCCCCTCTTGCCATCCAGCAAGCAGGACACTCATTTTGGCACGGAAATTAGAGCCCCAAGACAGTTTATTCCATTTCTCTTCTGACAGTGGTTTGATACTGACAGTGTATTCCCGGCACTATGTCCAGTATACTTCTCCCGTATTACCAACCACAGAGCAGAGTTTACTGTCCTTCTTGGAATACATATCATTCTTACAAAGTTGTTTCTGATATTCTGCCTGGAAGATCCTTTACTTATATTCATCACAATGCTTTAAACATAACCTCTTGCATGAGCCAAAATAATCTTTTACTCCTCAGGCTCATGTCTTGCAGTACACATGGCTTTCATAAATTCCAGTTAATTTATGCTTCCTTACCTTCTACTTTGAAGATAGTAAGGTGAGGTCTGCAGTGAAAAGCACCCAGTGCGTTGCCAGCACAGTTCATCCAAAGACCCTGGAAGACCCAGGTTGCAGTGATAACAGACGATGCTCGACTAGTGACTTTCCACTCATTTGATGCAGTAGCAGCAATAGCAGCTCCCAGCCCACAGAAACAAAATATGAAAGCTATAATCTGTATTCCCAGCATGTTTCTCTGTAAACCAGGGACTTAATAATGCCACTGTGTGGAGAGAAAAGTACTTTAGTCACGTGTGTAAGCAAAAAGGCATAACATAAGCAAATTATACTTGAACAAGTTCAGTACCACTTGCTACAGAAAGTTAATGTGGCTGAAAGAAATTGTCATGCTTGAGTGATTTAAGAAAGGCCCTAGGCATTATGAATGTTTAGAAAGAAAGTCAAGGTACAACTTTATAGAAGCTAATTACTAGTACTTACTTACTAATTTCTAATTGTAAAAATTAATTGTTTTCATTTTTTTTCAATTGAAGTATTCCAGTTAATGCTTAATTTTTAGTTAATTGGAAACTTACAACCATTCCATCTAGCAAAATAGGTTCAGAGTCCAAACTGTACAGCGCTATTTAACAGATTACCATAACATTTTAGGAGGATCACACAACACTTGAAAAATAACTCATTGAAAGGCTGTGAAATTAATTCAGGCATAACCAGCCACCATGCAAGCAGCTCTAAAACTGGAGGGGGTAGTGTCTGTGGGTATATTTGTAGAATAGCAAATCTAGAGCAACAACAGAAACAGCAAGTGGTCCCTGAGCAGTGATGCAGCTGTAGCAGTCAGCAGAAAGAGCCTCATGCAGCCCCCACTGAGACTTTTTCCTTGGTCAGTGTAGAAAATGTACTGCTTTTTACACTCTGCGTGAAGTACGTAGTGCAGAAACATCCGTCCCACCACTGACTGAGCTCCTGCGACCTCATGCCACAAAGAAACCTCAAAGCATGCAACTGACTTAATAAAATGTCATCTTTAAAACAGCTGGCACTGACAGCAGCACACCGAAACAGCTATTCTAATTCCAGTTCCTGAGTATGCTGCCATTACTGGTGTGGGACCTACACACAATTTTGCAGACATGTGCAGCCTTCCCTCCTTTAAAATTCCAGCTTCCAGCTGTGTTTATACCTTTCCTGATTTTCTGGTACTTTTGGCCCCCTCACTAAAGAAGGAGCATACTTTCTCTCTTGGGTGCTAGTGTATGCCATTTGGCGACATGAAATCACCCTGAACACTGAATGTACACCTTCACTTTTGACGATAACAGTGGTCTATTTTTTTTCCCCTTTGGGTATGTCCAGTGTTGATTCTCCCTGTTACAGCTGTGATAAAATGCCACGCTGAATTTTAGCACTGGAGTTTTTCTGTAGTTTTCACAGCTCTTAGAAGGGTTAAACAAGGATGCTAAAACATCATTAACATTCCATGTAACTAGCAAGAGGAGTTTCACTGAGACTGTCCTGTTGAACCATCATCTGGTATTTCCACTTTAACCAGCCTTTGGCTCAGCATTGAGAAGGAGGACCCAAAAGGATGATTGTACAGACCAGAAAATTATGCTAAAAGAAGAAATTTCTTTTCAGACTAGTTAGTAGGCTCACCCCCCACACATCTAGAGTGAATAGAAAAATTTTTATCAACACAGACAGCTTGAAAGGCATGGAAAGTGGGTTTGCTAACAGAGCATCATTATAATATAGTGGGTTGTTTTAATGTTGACAATATTACACAGGAAGGAAGCAATTTTGCGTTGCTGTCAAATAATGCAGTAACATTTTTCTTATGCTAGGGGTCAAACTTCATGTAGTCTTTCATACGAATTTTCATTAAATTTGAAAGGGCATAGAGTTTTGAAAGGGCATAGAGAAGAATACAGAAATGGGTCCAGCTTTGAGGCAGATTCCTGAGAGCTGAGATTACTTTTTGTTCTCTAACTATCATGCAAAAAGGTGGGGTTGGGTTCGTTTTTTTGTTTGCCAAAGACTATGCTAATTTGCACAGAATACTGAGAAGACATTTCATTAGGTATCTTTTTCCTTTTTTAAACCTTCCCAGTGACAGTGATGTTGGCTGAGCACCCAGAGTAGCTCAAAGACATATTTTACATCTGAGGCCTTCTAGACTTTCCCTGAGTGTTGTTACTGACAAAAAAAAAAAAAAAAAAACCCAAACCAAACCAAACAAAAAAAAAACCCAAAAAACAAACAAACAAACAAACAAAAAAACTAACCAAAAAAAACCCCCAAAACCAAACCAAAACAAAACAAAAAAAACCCAAACCAAAACAACAACAAAAAAACCCTGAACTAACCAAACAGAATGACCAAAAAACCCCCCAAACTCAGAAACTATTTATTTGGACAGGACAAGCAAGGATGACTGCATGCAAACATTGTCCGATCCCTCTCTACTCTTCTTTTTCCCTATTCACAGCAGTGTTCCTTATCAACATAACCTGTGTGGAGATACCCAGGCTCAGCAGAACAGAGCTCCTTGTCTTTTTCCTAGGGCCCTGGGTCTAAGGTAGAAGTGCCTTCTCTTGCTCTTTTAAACCTAGTATCTTGCTATTATCATGGGAAGGGCTCTCACATTTTTATTTCTAAACTGCAATACAAATTCCCAAGTCTATTGCCCTTCTCACTCTTAGATCATTTTCTACCATGGTCCCATCCAGTACATACTCATGACTGTCATGCTGGTGGTACACTGAAGGCTGCTTACTTTGATGGAAAGTGCCTGTAGACACCACTTGAACTGTAGACTACACTTTCATGGCTGAAGGAGGACTTAGTGGTTTCTTGGCCTTTATCTTGATTCTTTTCTAGTGCATGACTGTGGAATTCATGGTCACAAGCACTTCACCCTCCATTGTTTCTAGAGAGTTAGTGTGTGAGTGATGAATAAATTAAACAGATACTTAAGTGATAAGAAAGAAGTAAGCAGTCCTGTTTACAACCCTCATTTCTTCTGTAAACTGTCAGGAAGTAAGTTAATCAGTCATTTAAGAAGTTCAAGGCAAAGTTGAAAGTTAACCTGTTAATGCTGTTTTTCATTATATCAAAACTTTTTTCTCTGTTACTGAACAGACATAAGTTGGAAAACAGCCAGGATCTTAAGGACTGTTTAAATATGAAGTCGGAAAAGAGAAAACTTTTTGCTACAGGCCTTTGTTAAACTATTTTCCCCAAACCCCACAAATACCCTAACTGATTATGTGACATCCTGCTGTCTCTGCTTAACTGAACACTATGACAGTAACATACATTATTCCTTTTACTACTAATATTATCTTTTAAAATCTGTCCAATTCCGGTTCTTAAACATAATTGACACCTCTGCAGCCGGGCAAGAATGTTTACACAGGAAAGTTGTAGTTTTCAGTTTGTGAATTCTACCTCAGCCTATATCAATTGTTGTAAACTTTTAATTGGATGAGTTCCCAATGCTGATACAGATCTGGCTCCTGACTATATATTTCCCTCATGAAGACAAACACAGATAGAGCAAAAACTTAGCTAAACTGAACTAGTTGTGGAGAAAGTTATGGTAAAATTAAAAAAAGAAAAAAAAAACCCTAAGTAAATCAATCCTGATCTTATCTGGATAAGAGAGCTCTGCAAAGGAGGTACCTAAGGTAACATGGAGACAACAATGTATGAGTTATGCCAAAGAAATTCTCAGCAGAGTGGGTGGAACATGCAAATAGATCCTGAGCACTGCCAGGAAGTTATGAGAGGCCTAAACAACCAGGGAGAAGTTGGACAAGCAGTAAAACTAGAAGTTATAGAGACAGAATTAGTGACACCACTTCTGGAGAAGTCAAAGAAGTGCAAACATTGTATAAAGTTGCTAAGAAATCAAATGCCTAGAGACGTTCCTGATAAATTCAGTCAGGCAAGGGATCAGCTATATGGCAGTATGACTTGTCCTATTACACAAACACAAAAAGAATTCCTGAGAACCGGCAGTGAAATATGGGATGGTGTTGAAAGAAGGAAGGGTGCATTCCAGATTAGCACCAAGTTCTGCTGTCTCTGCCAGATGCTTGCAACCTAGAAACCAAGCAAGTGGGCATAGGCTGAAGGGGCACAACCTAGAGAGAGGAATTTCAAGGAAAAATGAAATCACTGAAACTAGGAAAGTTAAGGAAAAAAACAATCTCATAATTTACTGTAACAGAAAGGTAACATCAGATTATAGTGATATGAAACAGTTGCAGTTTGAGATATTTGCTGTTCACCTTGTTAATCATGATGTACTGGGTTACATAAACAGAGAAGGGAAACTCAGTCTTACATTCATCCCAAATTTATTGCTTGTTATTGAGCATTGCAGTCACAATACGATAATATGATTATATTAGTGTTCTGTACTATAGTATCCCATTACTATTAGTACAGTTTTTATATTCCCATTCCTGTAAATATTCCAGGTCAGGTTCAATGTGGCTCTGAGCAATCTGCTCTAATTGAATATTCCCAGCTCATTACAGAGAGTTTGGACTAGGTGATCTTTAAAAGGACCCTTTAAACTCAAACTATTACATGATTCTATGATACTGCTGTAGAAGAGAAAGAAAAACTTCATATCCTTGTCACTAGGAGAATTGATTTGCAAATATATGGATACAGCAGGTAACACAATTCAGGGTTTACACTAACTTTATACAATTCAGGTATACATGTTTAGGAAAATACATAATTATATATGTATATGTATTTGTGTACGTATGTATGTATGTATTTAATACCTATGCAGGTACAAACTATGCTTGATTACATTTTAAAGCATTTTCTGTTACTTGTTTAAAGGACAAACTGCTCACTTGTGCATTATTTACATGAGCACTTCTTGAATATTTGTCTAAGAATGTGTGGGATTTTGAACAACTGATTCATATCAATGTTTGGTATGAAAATAACAATACACAAGATCAACTTTGTTTCTCTCATCATGTTCCTTAACTGGGCACTAAAGATAAGATATGAATTTGAAAATGTTACTTTAGGATGATACAGATTATGCTCCTTTTTTTATGCTGTTGACACTAGGCACTAGCAAACTTATTTGGATTAAAGACATTTGCTGTCACTAAGTGTATTGTTGCTGTTGGCACTCAATCTAAACTTGCAGTAAGTGGCAAAAAGCCAAAATGGCTTTGTCTACATAAAAATATGAAATGGAAAGAGCTAACATGCAGTGAAGTTAGAATGATAGGACAAATCATATATTTGATCAGTGCTGAAAACTGTGGTGAAATTCAAAGTCATCGTGCTTTGCTGAGAACTTCCAAACAGTCACAGATGAAGTGATAGGCTCAATGAAGAGATCGTGTTTTTTAAAGAATGAATTGATCAAACCTAACTGCTGTTAGAATAAGCCTATGCTACAGTATGTGATAGCATTACTGGAAGCTGTAGTGTTAGACGTGAACAAACTCCAGGGTGATGTGATTCAGTGTTTTGAATGATGACAGATGCCAGGATGACAGATGACAGATGCCAAGTTAAAAGATTGCAACATAGATAAAGAAGCAAGGAGGCTGGGAAAGAGAGAAGTAACAGAAATATTGTGATATAAGTGTTACAGACACACACAAACACTGAAGAAAAACAGCACAATGCTGAAAAAAATAATTAGGTTGTCATAAAACTGAACTCAACCTTGAGAAAACCTGTGTAAGCACCCTGAGTGCATTCACATCCACCCCTCCCAGAGGTTTGGCTGCTGGGGCTTAAGGCAAGCTTACAAACTATGCAGCTGATGGTGCACATCTCCCTTCCTTCTGGAGATGTGGGAAGAGACTCTCAGCCAGCACAATGCTGTGGGAAAGCCATGGCAGGTGTCCGTCTCTGCCCTTTGGGACCTGCTTTTAAGCTTGGTTCTTGACGGAGCTACAGTGCCTGCTGCCTGGCAGCCCAGGTTGTCCTGGGCCATGAGCTGCTGATCCAGAGCTGGACCCTGTCCCTGACCATCTTGACTTCCCAGCTTGACCTTGGACCCCTGTGATCACTGGGCTGTGTCTGACACTGGACGCTGTCACTCCCAAGGCTGTCCCATTCCCTGGATGAGGGCCTGCCCTGCCATCCCCATGGGGAACCCCAGCTGCTCTCTGGCCAGCTCAGGCTACCATGAGCTCCAGCACTGTGGGGCCTGGGCCCTGCTGACCCTTCCTGTCTGAAGGCAGCACACCTGCCCCGAGTGTTCATCCTCCACACAGCCCTGAGCCTCAGCTTGGCCCCAGGTCTTGACCTCCTCAGTGACATCTGAACAACTCCACCCAGCCCAGAAACTATCCTGGCACAGCTCCAGTTCCTCCCATGCCCCTGGAGCTCTTCAGGCATGGTCTGACACCCTTGGCCCACTGCCTGACCTGGACTGTATATTGACTCCCCAGCAATATCAGCCCAGGCCTGCTGGCCCCTGGGAATGGATATATGTCACCTACCCCACTCCAAGCCTAGGAGATGCGTGGATCCTGGAAATAGTTCCATGGGGATCCCGAGCTTGGCCTGGGACCCATCAGATATTGTCCAGGATCTCCTGCCCTACCCTCATGGCCAAGGCACCCAACATGTATGACTTCAGGTATGTGCAAAATGTGAGAATATTTTTGAGCCAGCAGTGGGCCCGGGTGGCCAAGAAGGCCAACATAATCCTGGCCTATAACAAAAACAGTGTGGCCAGCAGGACCAGGGAAGTGATTGTCCCTCTGTACTCGGCACTGGTGGGGCCCCACCTCAAGTACTTGGCCCCTCAGTTCAGGAAGGACAATGAGGTGCTGGAGCAGGTCCAGAGAAGGACAATGGAGCTGGTGAGGCTCTAGAACATTGTAAGAAGAGCAGCTGAGGATGATGAGGGTATTTAGCCTTGAGAAAAGGGGTGACCTTATCACTCTCTACAGCTGCCTGGAAGGAGGTTGTAGCCAGGTGGGGACAGGCTTGTTCTCCCAGGCAACTAGGGACAGTATGAGAGGAAATGTGCCAGTGGAAGTTGAGGCAGGACATCAGAAAGAACTCCTTAACTGAAAGGGTGGTCAAGTATTGGACTGGGCTGCCCAGGAAGCTAATGGAGTCATTGTCCCCAGAGTTCAAGAAATACCCAGATATGGAACTTAGTGCCATGATCTAGTTGACAAATGGGGTGGTCAGTCAAGTCTGGACTTGATGATCTTGGAGGTCTTTTCCAATGTTACTGATTTTATGAGTCTACAACATCCCTTATTGAGGGTTCTATGTCCAGGGCTCATCCCATCCCATGGGAGCTGCTCTGAAGACAAAACTTTGGTGCTGGATCCTTAGAAGAGCCTCGAACCCCACGGTGGTGCAGCCCAGCCTGTACCTGCCTGTGGGCCCTGCTGATGCTGACCCAGATCTGCAGCCATGGGCCAACACCTGAGCCTGGCCACAGCCTGTCCCCATCCCTAGGGAGGTTACCAATGTCCAGTACTGGAGCTGTCCTGGTACCCCTGGCTGCCCTTCTCCTGGGCAGTAGATGGGAGGGGCCCTGGAAGCCAGGTCCTGCCCTGACACAAGGGAGCCATTATCCAAATGTCAGGGCATTAAGGGCAGAAACCATGGTAGAACCTTGTCTATACATAGTTCATGTTATCTGATTGTATTAATAGTTTTGAATGAGTGTATTTAAAAGTACTTGCAAATAACTCTTTCTGAGTACTGTGCCTTGTTATTGAGTACAGAGAGAGGGAAAACAGCTTGACATGAAGGATATAACTGAAAGAATGTTATAAATTTTGAAGGTCCAACAGTGCCAAAGTAGCCCAAACTGCCTAGAATATTGTGACATAATGTAATGATGATATGAAAATTAATAATGAAAATTATTAATTACTGCTTAATTACTTTCCTAATACTACGTTTTGCATACCAGAAAAGATTTTTGTGCCTTCACAATATTTCATCTGATAAAACAGCTCTTTAAAATTGCAACACATAAACACATTGCAAAACTCATTACACATCTCTTTAGCCTACATCATAAGGACTGTGGAAGACACAGCTCACTTTGCCTCAATCAGTCTGTCATGGTACCAGCCCTCTAGGAGGCTACCACTTCCCATGACATTTAGGCAAGAAGGAAAAAAGTGTTGTTGCCCTCCTGTAGCAGATTCATCTCCCCTCCTCCTTCAAGAATGTGCTTCCATCCATGTTCCATCCTGGTGTGGCGGGGAGGACACTTCTCTGCTTAATTACTACATTTTTTGGGTATCAGCCAGTGTGCAGTGCTCATGACTTTTGCTATGCTGCTAGTCATTCTTTCCATGAAGGCAGTAGAAATTCATCCACTCGTAAGCACACATATGTGCACCTCCTTCTGTCTTAAACAACTGAGATGCTGAACATGGTATGCAAGTTCCTGGGAGCAATGCCAGCCTCTCCTGCTCACAATAAGCACTTCAATACTGACAAAGGCTAGGTGATATCCCATAAAGCTGATGCACAAAATACAGAACTATGCCTACACATCCAGGCTGCAATTCCTGAGACCTGTTCATATTTTGAAAGCAGAATTTAGTAGAGTTCAGCACTTCTTTGTCACAGAGAAATCATCTTCAATAAGGCCGTTTAAACATTTGCTGGTCACCACTGCCATCCCAAATCCATGACGTGTCAGACATACATCTTCCAAGGCCTAATACTAGGATTTGTATAGGTTTTCCCTGCAATTTCTTTGTGTTGCTTCTGGGAGCAGTGTAAAGTGCTTCTTTCTTGCTCTGTGTTTGCCTCAGACCAGCAAAGGACTCTGCCTTCTACTTTTCCTTCTTGGCTCCTAATAATGCTGCTTACCCTGCCAGAAAGCCCAAACCTAATGTTTCCTACAGCACATATGGATTAGCTTTCAGGTCTGCCTGCTCTTCAGCCTTCCATTCAATGTGAAATTTTCTGAAGTATTCAAGAAATCCTTCACCTCTTCAGTTTTCAGGTAAGAATGCATGTTAGTCCAAGGTGTGACTGAGGGCAGCTGACACTGGTCTCATGTCAAACTGAAAGAGCACTCAGGTTTGTAAAACTGTAAAAAGACAGTAATGTCTTGACAGTGTTTCTGAGTGTTTTAGCCAACTAAGACCATCATGTTTTCCAAGAGCAGTGAGGTGACTACAGAGATCTGTCTCACGTGCTTCCAAAAGGACCAGGTGGAAAGCAGATGTGAGAAGCAAAAGGTGGGGCACATCTCTTTGTTTGCTACCACCCAGCTAGACTTAGGCCCAGCAGCTACAGCCCTTTTCTTAAATTCAGCCCTTACTGCTAATTAAAAACACACCCAGGCAGTCCATCAGCCATGACTCACACACCTGCTGAGAACTACTAACCACATTAATGTCTTCCAAAATTATCAGGAGCTGATAAAGCATGATCACAGACCTCCATGGGCTAAATCCAGTTTAATCTGTCTTGTAAAAAACAGTAGATGAATGCAGCTTCAGAGTAGCCAGGAAGCTGTTCAGTAGGATCTAAGCCCTTCTCAGCTCTGCTCATAGCAGGGCAAGCACTGAAGAGGAGGGGAATTAATCACAATGCTGCATCTTGCTCATCACTTACTACCTACCTCTCATATGGATTACTAGCTCTTGATATTTCAGCACCTTAAGGGAAGAAGGAGCCCTTAGCACATTTCCATGTTTCTGTTACATTATGTCACAACATGGGTTAGAGTTCAACAATTTCACCTTTTTAGTATGACTAAAGTCTATCTTTTGAGAAGGCATTTGCTTCTGATTTAATGGATGAACATGTAGCCACAAATGTGTTACTGAGTCTGCTCCAAGGGCAATTTGCTCAATATCTTAAATGTGTCTTCATCATTAACTGTTTCTTTTTTTTGTTTTATTAAACTGTCTTTCCAGGCTACTCTGGAAATGAACCAGGTTGGATGAGATGATCTTTTTAGATCCCATTTATCCTGGGGTGTTTAATGAAAATAATTTTATACTGGAGTCAGTGTATGCCCTCAGTTATGGCTTTCATAATCTAAATGCATTAAGTTCTTTCAGTCTCTTGCATTAAATATTTTCTTGAACTTTCAGATATATTCTGAGGCTCTTTTTTCTGCATGTTTCAACATTCTTGTCAAATTATGGGCACCAAAAAGGAAAGTTATTGTGTGGTACTGCCTGTTCCAATGCCAGTTCTATTTTTCATTCAAAATAATCTATTAACTTTATTTTTCCATGGTATATTGGAAAACAATGTGTTCCACAGTGCATTGGAAACTCATATTCAGTTACAACTCCTGAGAACTTTCTGAAAGCATTATTTTCCAGAACTGGGAATTGAGTAATCTCCATATGTTATTTTACAGTTTACTCTATCAAAAGAAAGTAACATTTGATGCCACCTATGTAAAAGTATGGCTTGCTCATTTACTGTCCTCAATGAAAAATAGTCATAAAATATTTAAAAATAATAAAGAAGTCTTGGTAAAGTAATAATTTTGGGAGATTAAGAAACTAAATCATCTTAGACAAATAGCTCTTGCACATGAACAACTCATTTGGCAGAGTAAAATCAGTCCAGCTCAAAAACAAGTAGTTCAATGAATTTCCAACATTAAAACATATCCTTCCAAAAGACGTTAAAACCTGGCATTATGCCAAAGGTACCTTTTTTGATTTACTGACCAATCTTTCCCTTTCTGTGCTCTGCTTAATTCCACACAAGTAGCCAAATCTCTTGCACAGTGCTTGGAAAGTGAATCACTGGTTTATTCTTAGAGATTATGATGGAGAATACACAATTGACCTACTTAATTTTGTGGTGCTATCTACTTTGGCAACCAGAGAAAAATAAGTGCTTTCTTGTAAACAGCGGCTTTCATGCCTCTGTACTTAATCATATCCCAGCTATGTTTGCATATTTGCCTGAGAAGTTCTCAGGCTGAAAAGCCAAACTCCAGCATACTTGAGGACAAGAACTAAGGCAATTACTCCTGAAATTTCATTACAGAAGTGGTGATGTCTGAGGAAAAACTTTGCTGTTTCTTATAGCAGTGTGGGATCTGCAGGTTCAGAGAGTAAAAGAATTTCATTAGCAGGGTGATGGTATTTATATGTGATTACACATTGCACTAAAGTTTGTAATGTACTGTTATTTCATTTGGCTTGGGAATGGAAGGATGGGAGTAGGAATGGGAAAAAACATCACTGGGAAGTTTTTGCTGGTGTAGTTGAGTACTGTTATGTTGTTCAGAGGCTGAATTTTAGCAGGAATGAATACTGTACTCCTGTGTGAAGCTGGCTTCTCGGGGGTGCAGAAGCAGAGTCCAAGGGAGAAGAGTTGTGCCTTCCCTCATTTGGTCTTTGGCCCTGGGCTGAGGGAATTCTGTTTACTCTCCCTCTCCCTGGTTCCTTCCTCCTGAAACACAAATTGATGGCAGGACAAGAAAGCAAAAGGAAAAGAAAGGAAGGGAGGGAAGGAGAGAGGAGGATAGGGGAAAGGATGACTGCAATCAGACACGGTCACTGGATAGCATTGATCCATTCCTCAATATCAATGTGCAGCTTCTCTGTTATGTTCCAAAAGTCTATTGCCTGCATTTGTTGTTCCTGGACACCCTGAAACAGACCTTGATCCTCACCCTGGGTGACTGAGCTGATCAGTGCTACAGTTGTGAGTCTGATGGAGCAGCATCATGGGGAAGAGCTTTGCAAACATTCATATTGCCTGAGTCCACATCACCTCCTTGTCTGAATCATCTTTGGTTCATCTTGCACACATGAATTGTCTTTTGTCTCTGTTTAATGCTGAGTTCTTTATTCACAGCCAAGTGATAATTTAATCTGGAAGCTTTTTCATTTATCAGGTAGGACTATAAAAGAGTGTCTAAAATCAACTGTGTACAGATGTAAGGCAAAATAAGACCATTGACATTACTTCAGTGAGCACAGAAAAAAACCCACGTTTTTCATTTAGGCTGGCAACTACAATCTTTCTGAAAGCTCTGTATCTCCTTGGTTCTGCCAAATTTGTTAGCTATCATTTGCTTTTTGGAATTTGGAAGGGCCTGAGGGACCTTCTGCAGTAGGTATTTTACAGTTCTCGGAATGATGTCGTACCAAAGCCTCTATCATGTTACACATGTATTCCAGATGTTCCAGTGTTTAACCCTGAGCTTTTCAACAGATTTGCATTAGGCTCAGAAAGTAGGGGCATTTGTTTAGACAACTAGATGTTAGTGAAATCTCTTGTTTCCTATGAATAGCATGTCCAGTTCAGTAGTGGTGAAAATATGCCCTTTGCAAAAAAAACCAACCAACCAAAAAAAAATTACCATTCTGTCCTGGTATTTCCTTGTTCTAGCGTGATAAAATCCATCATGCTGATTCTTACAAGAAAATGCATTTCTTGACAGGTATATACCCATTGTCTGACTCCTGACTGATGATTTATAATCTCCCTAATCAGTGGTTTATTTGGGATTTGACGGTAGCAAAGGTGTTATGTTTACTGAGAAGGGCAATCATGAGAGAAGAATAACTACTGAAGTGCCACCTCCTCACTTGTGGAAACTTACAAAATCTCATTCACAGCAGAGAGACAAAACACATCTTCAAGTGTAAAATTCTTTTCTACCCACCACTCGCAGCTGCACATACTTCACAAATCTCCACCCAAAAGCTCCAACAGCAGAGCCTCATTTGGCCAGAGCTGCACTGAGGCCTGTGAAACTGCCCTTGGCATTAACACCTTACACAAAGCTGAGGTTACTCACCTCGTTTATTTCCCTTTCATATTTTCTACCCACTTCACGTGATTGAATAGTATCACTGCTTTTCAAATAATAGCTGGACTGAAAGTTATGCTTACAAAATATATCTTTAATCTCTTTTAAATGAAAGCTTGGAATTTGCATCTTTGCCATTGAGGACTTCCCTGTGAGAAAAACTAAGGTAAGGACCTGACTACACATACAAGCAATGAAACAGAAATTAGTAATGAAATATTTATTTAAGGGGATACATACTGCTCTAGAGAAAGAAAATATGAAGGTTGTTCCTTTCACTTATATAATAAACATATCATTACTGTGATTCATGTATCATTAATGTGATTCTCATATCACTAATATGATAAGATTGCAAGAAATAAGGAAGGAAAATGTGCCAGACAAGAAACCATCTGGGACTAAGTGCCTTAAAAGATGACCTGCTTGGGTAACATGGGTAGAGACCACCTAGCTTGATTTTGCAGAGGAACAAAAAGCTTGGCAATTGTATTTAAAAGATAAATAGTTCTGATAATTTGGAATCACTGTGATGGAATCCAAAAAGGACATGATGATTTGGCAACAAATTCCTTTGCAGTTTCTGTCTGCTCTTGATAAGCCTCTTTTGCTCCCTATCTCACTTCTTTGTTGATAATGTTGTGCCAGCTCTTCCTGTTTCTTGACCAGTCCTTTACTGTATGTCCATTCTGTAATATAAAACCTTGGCAGACATACATGGCAGTAATTGCAAAGTGTTAGCTACCTGAGCTGCTTTACTTCTCCTTTTGCTCACAAACTCTCCAGATACATATTGAAAACTTAGTTCTTCTGTTTCCTTAGTAGAAGTAGAGCATCTAATTTCTGACTGTGAGAGATGACAGGTTCTTCTCCAAACAGTAATTAACTATCAGGGACTACTGTAATTTTAAACTTGCTTTTGAAATGTGCGCTTTGTGGTATTCTGGTTCTGGAGGAAGACTTCAAAATAAGTGGTCACAAGATTGTTCAATTTAATAGAGAGGGACAAATTCAGGTAGTTTTGAAACTAAGCTCCCTGATTTTAATAGAAGTGGTGATAAATTCACAGGATTTATCCATAACTGCATAAAGTTCAAGAAAACTTGAATGTAGAGGAAAGTCTGTAACCTGCAGATATACAAAATGGAAGAAACAGCTTCAACCTGAATAAGAAAAAGTGATTAATATAGACTATTTTAGACTGCTAAACTACTTCTCTGTAGTTCAGTCTGCAGTGAGACAACATCAGGAATGCCTGAAATCAAAACATCTCAAAGCTCACAGAGAACTTCAAAGTAAATGACAAAAGGTATTGAGGTACAAAGTCAGAGAAGGAAAATGTGAATCACTTTATGTGAAGAAGGAGGTACATACAAAATGCTATGCTGGTACGAACCCAAAATGAAGGGTTGGATCCAGTAAGGGACATGGGTGGTGCAAGAGCCAGCACCCACTTAGGAATGCCCTTGCAGTTGTTTGTTATGCATTGACTGGGGAGATAAAAGCACTCCAGCTGGGATTTGTGGCACTACTGGAAGAGTTAAGGCATCTCTGAGGCTTAACAGAGAGTACCAAAGGGTGGTCTCAAATCCTGTTTGTTTCCTCAATTTAAGCACTCTGTTAAGGGCTATGGGAAGTGCCCCAGTGAAACCTGGGTCAGTTCTTTGCTCTGTACATACATCATATATTAGGATGCAGATGACAGGCTCATGGCTTCCTTAATCAAGATGGGAAGGAGAAATATATGGAAAAAGGCAACAATCCATTCCGAAAAATTAACTAAAGCAGTTCACAAATAAGTGGAAGATCCAAACTTATAGACTTATGTAAAAATCCAAACATCCATCTGCGAGGTAAATCCTGCAGACTGTGTGATTAGTGAATTTTGGAGCAAGTGGAATGGAGAAACAACTCAGCCTCTGTCTTAGGCAGCCACAGAGCTGCTAAAGCAAAATTCATGATTTCAGGAAAGACATCAAACCTGACCCCAGGGACTAGCAAGTAAAGGACATAGATGGACTTAACATCATCTCATCTTCCAGTTCTTGTATATTTTATGCTATCCAGTGAAACAGGATAAAAAAGCTGAAATAATTTTGGTGTTAGGAACCATCTAAATACAGGCTAATATAGAGAGTCTGTGCTTGTATTTTGTTCATCCTCCAGAATCAGTAAAGCAGATAAGCTTCCATCTGGTTTCTTCTCCCCTCATGATTGAGATGAACACTTGCTAGGACACTCCTTCTGCAGTTTGCAAAATTTTTTGAGATTCTTCAGGGCAATATTAAAGGAAAGATGACACAACATCTTTATAATTTCCACATGAGTGAGGAAATTAATACCTCCTGCTATACACTTCAGAAGCAATCTGTGCACTGCACACTTTCTGGATGTAGATTTGGGCTCTTTCTC
Organism: Lanius collurio; assembly: GCA_020086605.1. Taxonomy (NCBI): domain Eukaryota; kingdom Metazoa; phylum Chordata; class Aves; order Passeriformes; family Laniidae; genus Lanius; species Lanius collurio. Next base: position 2,302,907 of record JACBWW010000007.1, on the reverse strand, counting down.
TTCCGGGAATACTTCAGTTCCTCTGTACCCTTCAGCTTCCAAAAGATGTCTGCAGTGTGACCATGGTGCTGGAACTTCTTCTTTCTACAAAGGTCTTGAGGGAGTCATTGTCACTGGGCCAATTTTACAAATTAAAAATTCCTGCATTGATAATGATGGGTTCATCTGCAAAATCTTTTAATCTAATTTAAAAATGTTTCAAAGTAACAGAAGTCCCATTCTTTGAGGCAAAAAAAGGAACAGCAGGTCTACCAGCCATCTGTTTCTTGAATAGTTTGAATGAGATCAGAGCATTTACCTTCCTCAATATTAAATCTTTTGACTACCTCAGGGTTCAGATGGAGAAAACCCAACACATTTTCTAAGACTATTGACTTGTCCTGTATTTATAAATTCAGGCTTAGGGTTTAAGAACACGATGTCTACTTTGAAATTTCCATCTCTTGCTTTCAACGCAGTTTCAAATTGATGGACTACTTGAAATTGATGGGCAGTAGTGCCACTTTCTATTTAAAATGCAAAAAAACCAATGCCTTTAAAAAGCCCAGTTCTTCTTTAAAACTCTGTTACCATGATTTTATTGAAAGGTCTCTAATGGACACAATTCAGGCATGCCACAGATTGAGCCCATGGAGAGTAACATAATAATACTTAAGATGTTTATTGCATCTCACAAAGTTTCCTGTTATCACTCATGAGGATATGTACTAAGATGCTAGTCCTAAAATCCAAATTGATTTTTTTTGACAATTATTTTTGCTGTGATATCCAGAGGCTTGGCTTAATGTACAAGTATCATCACTCATCAGCCATTGCTCATGTTTGCAAAGCCCATAGACTTAGTCATGCAGACATTTATATTACATCACCTAAATTAATGTAGGACCTAGGCACCTATATATCTGTGCCAGTCTCAAATCCAGGGGCCACTGTTCTATTACAGCAGTTCTGGGAATGCCTTCAAGGCCGACGTCCTGTGGAAACAAATGCAACAGGAAGAGTTAACCATATTAAAAACATATTAATGTCACAAGCATTAGCAGACAAAATAGAAAACAAAATTATGGAGTTCATGAAGCAGAGCTGAGCAATGACCTCATGCTGCTCACCAGCCTGTTGGTATGTCTTAGCTGCTGCTGTTAGGCTGATGTCACTTTTAATGCAACAACTAAACCACATTCTTGGGTAAGTGTTTGCCTAGACATTGTCCCTCTTCCCTTATTTCTTACAGTAGCAAGAGGCTCAGCATAGGCATCACAGTAGGCACCAGAACTGTCTAAGGCTTTTACACAGAAATACATGAGAGAGAAAAGTCAAATATTACCCATTCTTCATGGGTCTTTTCTTTCTCTTCCTGTCCATCCCATCAACCAGCCCGCATCTCAGAGGTCTCAAAGCTTGGCTCTGCACTCATCTGCTCTGAAACTGCAGTGATAACAGGCTTCAGAGAAACAAGATTGCATAAGATGACACATTTGCTAGCTGTCTTCCTCCTATCTAGTTTCTGGCTAGACTGGACACACAAGAAGGAAACACCATTTAGCTAGATATCCTAAAATTGTGCCCCTGTCACTGCTTAATTTGCTAGTGCAGAAGTGGTGTTGTCCTATTAAAGACATCCCCAGGAGAACAGCATTAGCAAACAAGGCTTCCAATGTTGGCTGGGCATCCTGCTTCTCCTCTGCAGAGACACAGCCACCCCCACAGTCTAGCCCACTTTCTCTGGAGGAGGGAAAAATACTTTCCAGGACATTTAGAAATGCACGCAGCCTGCCAGAGCTGGTGATGTGGAACAGCACCACCTCTGACAGAAAACAAACTTTACTCTCCCATGTCTGAGAAAAAAGTCTTCATGGGTTTCTCCTGGAAGAATACCAGAGGCTAGTTTTGGCAGGGGGATGTGCCTGCAAACAGATCTCCTTCTGCAATGAGGGTGAAAAGCAGAAACAGGCCTTGAGGTGCTGCAGGGAGCCTGGAGAACTTGTTCTGTCCTTAGGGCTTTCTCATTAGATAGTTGTGTATTGTTCTAACCACATTAGCTGGCTGAGCTGCCCAGACTGAATTGCTAAAAGGCAAAACACACATTTAATTCAGGAGTTTTCTGAGAAAGGCATAGCCAGGAAAGTTTCATCTGATGTCATGTAGCCTTTCAGACCCCTGGCAGTCAAGGTGAACCATCCAATGCCAAATTTCTGAGTTTCCTATGGCAGTGTGAGAGCAAGAGTCCCCATGTTACGCCACTTCAGAAGGCTACAGGGAGTGCAACTGCCATTCTTTGGGTGCTGGTTGTGAGAGCCTAAATTTGCCCATTGTCTGTGTGAGGAAAATGAAAATTACTTGCCCTGCATATGATCAATGGTAACTGGCTTTTGCTGGGTGAAAAACACATTTTGTTTAAGATTGATTGTGCTGCCTGAAGTATTCCCTTTCCTGACTTCACCTATGTCAGCCAAAGAGATGCACTCTGTGGTTTCCTGCAGTTCTCTGAATCTGTGGAGCAACCACAAAGAGGGGGGCATCTAGGCATTCTGACAAAAACCAGAGACTGAGGGAAGCACGTGGCTCGCTGTGGGATAAGGTGGGGTGGCAGAAAGGTCCTACCCTATACCAGCATTTGGGCAGGCTGGGCCTGTGGGAACGGGTTCAGGTCAATGACCCAAGCAGGGCTTCCATGTGTATCCCTGTAAAACCCCTGGGGAACAGTATGGAAAGCTGTTAACCTGGAGGGCTGGTTGTTGATTTTTACCTCTCATTTTGCTATTAGACTCTAGTGGATAAAGGCATGAGGCAGGAAGGTGACATGGTCAGCTGGTACATATGGAGCACAAGGGGAATATGAGGTACAGGCACCATGAGGGAGAGGTAGGGAGCATGGTACAGGTATGATGCTCCAGTTTTGGGTTCTGTCCCTGTGAGAGCTCTGCAGTATACATAGTGCTCTCCTAGTGAAAACTGCCTAATTGAGTACTGTTTCCTTTTTAGAAATGGTTGTTGGAGATGTTATTGGTGCTGCTCATCATTCCTAGTATGGCTAAAGCTCTTGTGTATGATGTATGTATTTATGGTTCAAGATAGTACAGCTAAGGAGATACTGTACTTTTAAAGCATGTTCCCATGGATGTTGTGGTACCCATTAAAATTGGGCAGTTGGTAATAAAGTTCTGCATAAAAAGAGGTAATAAAGAGAGCAGGAATAAGTTGTTTCTTATTTCTTTGCAATTTTCAAAAAAAATGCATTCACATTGAAATATTTTAGGGATTTTGTGGCATTTTTTGTTTTTTCCTGTTATATTTCATATGTCAGATCTATTTCTGGGCAGGAGAGGAGACCAACTGCATGGAGACAGTTGTGTGTGGCTGTTTAGGAAAGTGGCTGTGTCTGTCTGTGTAAGAATATGTCCAGTGCATGCTTTTGATCTTGATTGCATCCTCTGGCTAACTGCATCTATGTAATAATGAAAATCTGCTTATAATAAAAATGAAAATGTTAATTATTCTAGTCCCTGTGCAGATGTTATTGATAATGCCTTTTATGTGAAAAAACATGAACAAAGCAGACCTCTGACTTTCAAAGGGAAAAAAGAAAGGGAAAAAGCCTCATAGTGTGCCAAATTTTAAAAAGAGAAACACTTAAGGGAAAGAAAAAGAAAAAGTTTGAGAATGCAGAGTAAAAAAAAGCAAGTATTAGAAACTATGAAAGCAATCTTGTCATTACCACATTAATAAGAAAAATTCCATTCTGAGTATCCTTTGCAAAATATCAAATCTTCATATCCCAGCAACAAATAGAACACAAATTACATCAGGAGGGTTGTCTTACATTATATATTGCTTCAGTTAAGTCTTCAGATACTTGCATCCTCAGCCTATAGATACAGGGATTCTAGAAGATAATGCTCTTTTATAGGATCAGAACAGTAGAAACATTTAAATCAGATTGTGGCTAAACCCAGTAATAAATATAACATCCTTAGTCTGCAAAGCCATCATCCCGTTCGACATTTTACCTTCTGATTCCTCCATGGTTGTTCTGGTTTGCTTGTGGTCCTACTTGGGGCAGCAACTTGCAGAAGGTTTTGCACAAGAAGAGGTGTGAACTCGGCAAGAGTTAGTGGCCCCCAGAGCTGAGGAAAGAAGGAAAGAAGGAAAGAAAGAGAAAAAAAGAAAAATTCCTCAGATTGTTGTTTTCTTGATATATGAGGTAAAATGTTCTGTAGTCTTTTATGGAAAAAAGTAATTTTGGCAAGATAATTAATTCAAGATTTACAGAATTCTGTAAAAAAAAAAATCCAAATTGAGAATAACAGCAAAAGACAAGAGAAATACTATTTTTTTCTGTTAAATAAGATGTTTTGATTATTCGTTTTCAAATCACTTGTTCAGTATAGAATTTCTTTTAAGATAAAAAATGTAAAGTGCTCAGATTTACAGGCTTAATAAAAAGCTTTTTTCAACCTGAAATTAACCTCTTTTATGAAATTACCACCAAAAATTAGTAAAAAAGTATCATTCAAATAGGCTCATCCATCCATCTAACTGCCAAAAGATGATCCTTTTTTCCACTTTCCTTACTGCTTTGACTTTCTATCATCTGACATTTATTATTATTTAATTGTGCTGCCATTCATCCAAGCCAGGGCTGAACTGTGTTAGCTGCTGCATGATTAGGTAGCAAAACCTTCAAATTAACAGTTTCACTAAAGAAATCTTTTAGATTAAAGATACAAATAAAAAGGTTTTAATCTTATATTTATCTAGTGCAGTCAACCGGAAAAAATCGTTGCCATGGCAGCTGGAATTTTTCTGTACAAGTGTCAGGAGCTGTGATAGTTCACTGGTCGAGCAACAAAGTTAGGAGCCCCAGCATCTTCTTCAGCTGTAGAAATGTATTATTGGACCCTCTCTCTGACTTCTTCTTTATTTGTTTAGCTGCCAACAAATTTAGGTATGGGGTCTTTTAAGTTGCTAAAGTCTCCTACAGAACAAACTTTTTATCCCTCTGTATTGATCCCTTGTTGACATTCATACAAATTACATCCACCCTAAATGTATTTTGCAAATGACGCTCTTAGCATCATGTCCCACTAGCGAGCTAAGAGTGTGCTTAGCCTAAGCATTTTGCTTTATGGCTGTCACAGGTCTCAGCTAGAAGTAAAACTCCAAACTTCTCTACTGGTTACTGTAAGGAAGTATTAGCAGAGGTCAAAATGCAGGTTTGTATCAGCTTGGCATTTGTGGCATTAGACTGTATTACATCACCACTTCATTACTGTGTGAAGTTTTTTCCCTTGTGGCAAAGATGATGAGAATTACAGTTCTGTGTTTCTTTTGTAAGTTTGCCACACCTTTAGAGAAAAGTATGCTATCTGAAGTGTCACCTAATTCAGATAGAACGTTACCTATTTCACACAGAAGGGACAACATCTATCACTTTATACCTCTGGACTCCCAGCAGCTTAGATCTTTCTGAATAAATAAGGGCTGTAGGAATGTTTAGGGATGTATCTCATGCCTGGACTTACCTGAGGAATTGTACAGGCTTTGGAGCCCACTTGCAGTTCAGTATAATGCTAGATTTATTTTGATTTCCAAAAGTCCTATTTACTCCTATTTACCTGTTCGGATGCTGTCAATCTAATTTATGTGCAGATATGTCCAAGGAAACAGCTGCATTTTCTGAGTCACTCCTGCTGAACAGAAACTCTGCAGGAGGAAGTGAAGAGCGCTTACCTAGTTCACCTACTCACAAATGTTTCAGTGCAGACTTAACTAATGCCATGGTTGTCTTATGCTGGGTGGGCCTTCTTCCTTCAAAAAATGACCTTCCTATAAGGAAATATCATTCTTACGAAAGTACTTAAGGAAAATGTTTTTTAAAATTTGGCAGGTTAAATGACTCATCCAAAAGGGTAATTATATAAAGTGTAGAACAAAAGCTGGCAAAATGACTCTTATTTTTTTATGTGGTAATGTAACTCCTGGGAATCCTGGTCCTGAAGCAGAATGTCTATGCCAGAGCTAGATAATTAAAGAATGAAAATGATTGTGAATCCCCAAAGGAGGTCAGTTTTAATACATGAAAACAGTGGTTTATCCAATCCTCTTGAAACTCTGCATTATAAAGGTTAGCTGGTAGGAACATGACAGAGTTCACTGAGGGTTTTTTAATGTCCATTTTCCTCTGTTGAGAAGAGCAGGTGGGAAAAGCCATCAGCATAGGTGACATTGTTAGCAGCATGGCAGGATTGTGGAAAACTGATTCTTGTGAAAGGATAATCATGGTGGTGCCTGCACCTAGGAGGTAAAAAACTTTTGCATGTCCAGAGAGAGAGGGATGATACTTTTGTGCAACCCTCTGGTGGCTGGTCATCTTTGAAGATGATCTGGAGAAAAAAGGAGCACACACAGTGGCAGCAGCTTTCTCTGGCAGGAGGGATGATGGTGTAAGTCTGCTGTTGTGTATTTTGAAGAGTATGAAATGTGTTTATTTATGGGAAAAGAATTACAGCTATGACTTCTGATACATCCTAAAGCCATTCCATATGTAGAGATACCAGTTTATGCACACACAAATTTATTCCACCTATTCCTGCCTGCCCCTGGTCAAAACTGAGGAGATTTGTAAAGAGGTTTTCTCTCACTTTGGTTTGTTGTCAGGTGTGATGCATGCATTTGGCTCGTTGGACAAAGAAGCTATTCCACACTTTACCATCCGCTGGTCATTTTAGTACCTGACACAATCATCCTCCTTCCCTGTCCCCCTCGCATGCTTAACCTCACCTCTCTCTTTTTTTTTTTTTTATCATGCTCAGTTTTCCATCCTTCTACCTCACTTCCCTTCCTTCTTGCTTTGGCCTCACCTTGCATCCACATTCTGCTCAATCCTTGGATAATACTTCCCTCCAGACCTTCTTCTCTTCTTAATCTCTGTGGTTCACCTAGTAGTCCTTACTGCCACAGCAGTTGTTCTTACACTGGCTTTTCTAACTTCATGACTGTTTCTCCTCCTTGTGCTGTGCCTGGAACCACCTCCTCTGAAAACAGCTGTAGCCTTTTTGTATTTCTCAGACACAGTGTGTAAAGGTTGAAAGGCCATCAGAATGAATTTGCAGGCAGAGGATTCGACCAGCAAGGAGGTGGACACTAACAAAGAAAAAGATTAAAATGCAACAAACGCAAACATGGCCACAGGATTCCTAGGAATGCTCTTCAGCTTCAGAGTAAGAGGAAGAAGTGTGTATGTATAGGTTTACAGCTGGCAAATTCAAGTCATGACATGGTATTGCTCCTGAATTTTTCACCAATGCTAAAGTTTTGTGTATTTTGTGCAAACAGGAGTAGCCCTTTCTCTCATCTCCCACAGAACAGGTAACTGTGGCTTAGTTTGGTGGTATGTATCTGAAGCCATGGCATTCTTCTCTCCTTTTTACATTTACACACCTGCCTGTTCCCTCTGGACTATATACACTCTTTGCACTTGGACATGAAACCTTCAGCCCATAGGAAATACCATCAAGTGCAGAATATAAAGTGCACATCCCTGAGGTAGCATGGAGTACCATAAACACATCTGTTGTTTGTTCTCTTCTATGTCTTCTATAAACTATCGTTAAATGCAAGATCTCAGTCCTTGCCCTCCAAGTGCACGGCTGCTTCTTCTCAGAGATCTGAATAAATGCCAAAGCAACCAAGGTAAACGTCTTCCCACAACAGAGGAAGTAGAATGTCCCTCTGTAAGAGCAAGCCTCCCTCTGAGGGAGACAAAATTTTCCACCTTGGTTTGTGTAAGGCTGAGAAACAGTCATGGAATGGAAGAACTAGGGAAGACTTCACTGCCTTCTCCTCTAATGGCAATATATATTACGCCAACCTTTTTTCTCTAACATAAACACAGCTGTGAGCATATTAGCTCGAAGCTGCACAAATCAAAACAGATTAAGAGCAAGAATAAACATGGTATTTAACATGTTGCTAGAAGATACCTAGATGCAATAGTGATTAAGGTGTTGTAAGATTCTACATGCAGGAAAACATACACTGGTTGCCTGTGAGTCAGTATTTATAAGTATTTGAGTCACAGAAGCATCATAGAATCGTTTAGGTTGGCAAAGACCTTTAAGATCACTGAGTCAACTATTACCTAATGCTGCCAAGGCCACCACTAAACCATGTCCCCCAGCGCCACAACAACACATCTTTTAAATACCTCCAGGGATGATGACTCAACCCCTCCCCTGGGCAGCATGTTCTAGTGCTTGACAACTCTTTTGGTAAAGACATTTTTCCTCATATCCAAAATAAACCTCTCCTGGTGCAACATGAGGTCCTTTCCTCTTGTCTTATCACTTGTTACCTGGAAGGAGAGACTGACCTCCACCTCACCACAACCTTGTGTCAGGTACTTGTGGAGAGCTATAAGGTCTCCCCTCAGCCTCCTTTTCTCCAGACAAAACACAGTGTCTGGGCTTAAATTTACCATTTGAAAGAAAACCAAATAAAGGAAGATTTTAGGACTAATTATTATATTAGAAATCTTGTAAAATTCTGACTCACAAAATGCATGTGATTCAAAAAGGCTGCCTAGATTCCTGGTATGTACCCCACCTGTGCTTGCAATACCCCGGAGAAGTGTCAGGCTGCCAAGAAAGAATTAAGGAATAAGGGCCTCGCCCAGTGGTGTGTGGATAGGAGTGAGGAGGCCAAGGATATGTGAACAAAAAAAAATGCCTTTTGGGGGCTCTGCATTGGCAGGTAATTGGTGTTCTGCTGACAGATGTGCCCCCAAGTGTCCGAGAAACTTTTTCAAACTGTGTGTGCCCCAGGAAAAGAGGGAACTCAGTGTAACTGTGGACCTACATGCGCTAGACCCTGGTGAAACAGCTAAGAGCTAAGGAAGGACAAGTGATAACGGTGTTGACAGACTGCGTTGGCCATGGCTGAGAGCAACCATGTTTGCAGTCATTTTACATGGTTTGTGTTCTGATTTGACAGTCTATACTTGCTGGTAAGTGCTTCATACCCAGGTCAGATGTGACATACCTTGCAGATGTCTCTGCTGGCCTTAGCTTACTTCTTTTAGAACAGAATTGCCTTTTCTCCTTCCCATGTGCCACTAGCTTCCCAGGAAAGTATTGAAAATTGAGTAAACTATCCTCTCCTTTCTCAGCAGAAAAATAAAGAAAAATTGCAAATATCCGAAATTATAATTTTTTAATTTTTTTTTTTTTTTTTTTTTTTTTTTTTTTTTTACTTTTCTGTCCTTAGCATATTGTTAGAATGCCTGGTCATTTTTTGTGCCTTCTGTTTTCCGAAGCTAATGGTGTACACATACATAGACTTGTATTTGACTTTGCCTTATGAGGGTCTTTTTAAAATTAGAAATCAAGTGTGCAGTGTGTTTCATTTCCTCTTGAAACTTATGTGATTTTATGATCTCTAAATATTATTGACTTAAGAGTATTCTAGCCTTTTTTCCATCTTCATCCAGGATGCTGGATGACATCAGGCTTTTCATTAGCCCATTGATGGCAGCAAACACTCTCAAGGCATCTCAGAAGAGGTGAAAAAACTGTTATCATATTTTTGTGGTTCCTTCATATTTGAAGAAAGTGTATTGACTGAGGATCTCCACTGGCAACATTTGCAGTTTCTATTATGAGGTCAGAGTTTTGCCTTATAATAACAGAAGTAATTTTAATTACATCCAACATCCCACCATAGTCGGTAACCCCTAACAGGGAAAAAGCCACACTTTGCCACTCAATTTAAGTAAGGTTTTCTGTGACTATGTTACAGAAAGGAAAAAAGATCTATGTAGTAATTTATGATTTTTTTCTGTGTTGTCTTCCGTCCCCTTGCTATTGCCAAAAATAATTTTATTAGACTTCAGTCTGGCAACAAAAAATGAAAAACAATCAAGATCCAGATGATCTTGATGGTGATGCTTCATTCTGAAAAGTGACCTATGTGTCTTGTCTTCTGGAGCTTGTTGCTTCCTCATGTTATTACCAGGGGGGAAAGTAATTCTTCTGGAAAGAAAGATAGTTTCATTTGACCATCTATGCAATGTATTTATTCCTGATTTTAGCGTGTAAGTAGAGTGGCTTCAAGAAAAACCTGAAATATCTGGGCTGTAATGGTGGACCTGCTGATTGATTTGCTCTGTGACTTATAAATTTGTGAGTGTTATTTTCCCTTTCCTTCCTAAGGTAAAGGAGAATGTCCATGCTTCCACTTCTGATGCTCCTCTCCTCTCCTCTCCTCTCCTCTCCTCTCCTCTCCTCTCCTCTCCTCTCCTCTCCTCTCCTCTCCTCTCCTCTCCTCTCCTCTC